>JAXDDX010000033.1:3912500-4315000 GCA_034670405.1 Hoplostethus atlanticus
GAAGATCTTTGACTGAGCAGCGAGGAAGGGCTGCAGATTCACCACCATGTTATCAAGGATGTTCAGCAGCCCCAGTTCATCCTGAAGTCCAGACCAGAACTTTGCCAGTGCAGTGAAGTGTGGCTGGAAGAATATATATGGAATGACAGTTGAGCAATGAAGTACAATTCATCACAAAATATTTAAAGGATTGAATATTGGTCTTGCTGTGGAGAAAACCAACCGAAAACCACCATCTGATGTAATAAATGTGTGAAACAAAGTTGGCAAACACCTCCTGGTGTATTCCTGTACGGTGACCCATTTATAAAATTCTCTGATATTCCCCAACTTCCCCAGAGAAATTATCAAACTCCCTGACTTTCCCTGTCTAGAATAAACTCAAAATTCCACGATATTCCAGAAAATCCATGACCTGTGGGAACCCTGATAAGCATAAGCTCACCGTTTTTAAACCGTGAAAAACAAATGTCTCACAATTCAAATCACAACTTTATTATTCACTAAGAAAAATGACATTATGAATTCTTCTCAATATCATGCAGCCCTGTTCCCCATAAATCAACCTCTTTTTCTCCCAACAAAAAGATCCCAAGAGTCCCCTTGAGTTACCCCACCCACCTGTCTTTCTTTTTTCTCTCCCTTTTCCTCATAATCCTCACTCTACAGCATGTGTGTTCAAGGAATACAAAAGATGGAAAACCCATACAACCAAGTAACCAAGACACTTACAAAAACCTGTGCAGTGGGTACAGCGGTCTTTGAATGCACCGTTTCTTTCAGCAGCTTCATCTGCGATTCCAGTTCAGCCTGCAGGAATTCAACTTGCCTGGCACATAAACTGACATCAGCCTGCCAACAAATGGGAGACAAAGTTTTATTTTTCAAAACATTTGCGTCAGGGACATAAAGGAGGGGGAAACCCACCTAAACCTCAATTTACCTAGCTTTTTTTGTATTTCACACACCTTTTAAGCTGATGCAAATCTTGATGATATAAATTCATAGTGGGCTTTACATAATAGTCATAAACTGATAAAAATGAAAATATGGTCATTTCAAGAGAAACCTAAATATTTGGAAAATGTCCTTTTTTTATAGTGGTGGCTGCAGCCTTTTCATTTACCATTAAATCAGTGATTGTACTAAGAGATACAACCACAAACCATTTATCTCTTAACTCACCAATATGACTTTCAGTAAAACCTCATGCTGTCTGACGTTGTAGAGGGCCTGGTTTAGCAGGACAGTCGACAGGTCGCCTTCTCTGGGCTGTTTCTCAGGGTCCATTAGCCCCTCCACCAGAGCTGTGTATCTCCACGCCAAACTCTGCGACAGATCCAGTTCGTTTTCGATGCCTTTACTGGTGGCCGGAAGAGCTTCATTCAGAATCAAAGGTACTGTACAAGAAAGAATGAGAAAGCAAGTGAGGTGCTTTGCTCCAAAATGAGATATCCGTCATTTGTAATGGAGTGTAACGTACTCTGACGAAGTGATTGGATATCACAAAATTAAAACCTTAAAGCCCTTGGTTGTAAAGAAGACACCACTTTTACAGATTGGATGCTTATATTTTACAGAAATAGAATGATGAAGTCTAGGTGATTTTTCCCCCAAAATGGACATACAGCGGGCTGATGAGACGGCTGTATTTTCACATATAAATCTTGTCTAGAGCAGCTTTATAGTACTGAAGCTGCACTGGGCAGCTTCGCATGTTGGTGGCTTTGAATAGCAGCAAGAGGTAACCGTAGAAATCATAAAACGCGTCGTCAGTGAACTGCACACAGCACGCTCATGTTAACAACCTGGCCAGTCTGTGATGCTTTACAGCAAAAGATGACAAAGGATGAGAGAGGAAAAATAACGTTGGTGAGTCCAGCTTTCTCTGGAGTGTTTGTTCACTGATGTTTAGGAGACAGTTTACATTTTGCGCTTAAATTTCAATTTGTCACTTGCTGTGGTCGGAGGAGTGTACATACGTGACACCAGAATTTCATTTGGGTGAATCTACAGGGTCTCAGTTATGGGACGCTCTTCTCTGTTGCAGCCCCACTTTGTGGCTTAAGCTGATTTCCTAGTGCCGCTTTAACGCGAGTATTCTGCTGAGCACCTGCTTGTCTGTATCACTTTGTCTTCATCAGCTAAATATAAAAGTAATAATACTAAAATGTGTATAGCACTTTCCTGAAGACAGTAACAAAGTGCTGTGAATGTCAGTCAGTAGGCTGCTGTGCTGTATGTAGCGTATGGAGGACTCACAGTCATCAATGCTCTCTCCTCCCCTCTTGCTGAATTTGTTGAAGAGCCGGATCCCTGTAACGATCATGGTCAGCTCACTGAGCTGCTGCTCTTTGTCCCTCTTCATCAGCGACATGAAGGCGCCCAGTTCATGTTGAGGGAAGACGCTCTGTAAGGCAGCTATGGGAGGCGAGGAGCAAGAGAAACTGATGTATCAGGACACAATTCACTCATAACCTAGGGTAGTGGTAGCCTGGAGGCAGCGGTAGGGAGCACAAACAGGAGCTGTGACAGGAAAAGGAAACTATACATGCCCTTTAGGGGAATATAGTATATGTCATGTTGAGCATCCTTTGTGTGTTCCTTTGTTTTGTTTTTTTTTAAACCAACCAGGTAACTTATTTGCAGTTTGTGGGAGTAGTTGCAGGGGGAGGAAGGGTTACATGAACACACACACAAATCCACACACATATAGGAGGTGCTCAGTATAACCACAATCTTGCACAGATGGCCACTGAGCAACTCTACTGGAACCGTTTTTGGTTGTGCCTTGCTTTAGAGCACATCGACAGTAGTTGTTGGGGGAGAGGAGAGCTGTCCCGGCTAGGGACTCTACCCAGCAAACCCCAGTTGCTAGCTAACTTCTCTAGGTGACTGCCACCCTATCACGAAAAACATGCTTTACCAGTATGTTCCGTGCAATATAACACTGTCACGGGTACTGTTAGTGTCACTGTACTCGTCCTGAAAACAGTGAAAGAATGAGTTTGTGTCGAACCTGTAGCCTCTCGCACCGTGTTGACGTCAGTGGGTGAGCCCATACCGGAGCGCAGCAGGACATAACTGATGATCTTGCGGTAAACGCCCTCTACCTCCTCCCGTGTTTTCACCCTGCTGTCAGTGATCTCTCGGCTCACTGGGCTCAGCCGGGACTGAAGCAGCCGGTAGTGCTCCTCGATGAACTCGCCTGCATGGGAAAACAAGAGTAGCACAACCCCATTTCCAACTGCAACAAAGGTTCAGGTACATCACCCAGCAGATAAATGCTGGCTAATTTTGTCGGGTAAATTTGCCAATTAAAACCTAAAACTGTAGTTGGCGGGTAAAATAGTTAAAGTGGTTGGAGAAGGTTTTAATCAAGGTGAGAGTAAATTTACACAATTTGGGAAAAAAGTCTATGAATTCCTATTATTATTAACAGTTTTAGTAAATCTTTTCATACAGCTTCACTTACGTCGAGATGTGTAATTCATATCAAAATAAACTTGCATTTTGATAGTGTCAAGGGCCGGGCTACACTTTTCCATGAGTTTATCCACACACAGCTGTAAAGAAAAATAAATATTGCAGAAACAACATGAAAAAATAGTTTTTATTTTTGAAAGATAATCTTTACTACTTTTCATTTAAAATTAGTGATGTAATATTAGTGGTAAATAAAAATGTGGTTAACAATACAACTATAACTCCATCTCACTGAGACTGATCAACCTCCAAAATCAATAATAACTGACTAGATGAATACAACTGTATTATAACTATTAAATAGTTTAAATACAAAACATTATCAGCATAGTATTAAGATCATACTTCATTATGTTACATCAGCCTGACACTAATATGAATTCATATCATAAATACTTCTATTAGGGTGAGTAAATTCTTCCAAAAGCAAAACGGTGGGTAAACTGAGATTAAGGGGAGGAAGAGAGGATTGCCTTTGACTCACCGCCACAAGTTTTCGGACATCTTGCTTGGTCAGTGTCCGATCAACATTGAACTCGTTTCTTGGGTCCAACACGACAGCTTTCACCTGAGAGCAAAACAGAAACCTGCAGCAGTGGTTCTCAAAGTTGGGTCTGGGGACCTCCAGGGGTCCTTGAGGGGGTTCCAGGAAGATCCCCCAGAGAAATGAGTAATAGTTTAATTTCACATTAATTTCACTCCCTACAAGTAAGCACAGGTAAAGGATAGCTGTTATGATCAGAGGTTTCAGCCTCCCCACTGTTACCTGCCCACCTATCAAGTCATATAAATTAACACCGCAAATCCAAATTAACAACAATCCAAAGGACAACTGTTTTTTTTTAGTTTTTTTTTAAATGAGGGTTATTGGTTTGAGGTAGTTATTTCAGTTTGGGTATCAATAACTTAAGTTAGCTTCAGTTCGTTACTTACCATGAACGCCACCAGTGTCTCTGACACAACATGCCCCTTCACTGCACATTCCTGGGCTATCTCACGAATAATGTTTTTAATCACACTTTCTGCTTGAGCCTGGGACATTTTTAACGGCAGCTAGAAAACGCTATGCTAACTTAACCGTTACTACAGAGCTACTTTCACCACAGCGGTCCATCGCCTTGTTGATAACTGGTTGCCATGGTAACGCTTCATACTATGCCCACGAGAGTGTGCTGTAATCAAGCAGTAACATACATTAGGTGTGCTGCGGTCGTAGGAACTCTATACAACATACAATAATGATTATTTTATACAACTCAATAGTATAAAACATTAAACAATATTAATTAAAGAATTTCTTGGCACTTCAACAAAAAAAATAGTTCCCCGAGATCCTCGCTTGCTGCATTCCATTCCAATGTAAACAAGCTAAAGCGGAGTGATACCGTTCGAGTTTTAAAAGGTACAAGTCCGGATACTGCGGCTGCCTCTCGTCCAATCACAATGCGTGGTCAGCAGGGGATGCTGGTCCATAAAAAAGTAGGTTGTTTAGTCTTCAGTACAGCAGGTTTCTTACCCATTTAACCTCGTCAGCTTTTCTGAGTCTCCAGAATCCACAGATATAGCAGGCTTACGGAAATACTTGGAAAGTGACCAAGTATTTTTCTCCAGTGCTTAAGTAGTTTTTCCAGCTATTACCAATTATTGGTATCCCTAATTTTAAGGGAAGTATACAATTATAATTACTCCACTCCATTTTAGAGCAAATATCATTTCTATTCCATTATACTCAAGCATCTGAAGTTAAGAACATTTTTTACATACAGAACATGAAACCAGTCTAAAAAAACAAAAATGCCTTTTTGAGCCAGCTGTTCTGTGAGGAAGCAATCAGAGCATGTGACTTAGACCACTGACTTTGGGTTAATCCATATACAGTAGCTTAATGCTTTGAAGGTTGAAAGCAGCTTAGGACTTAAACACAATCATAATGACTGTGCAGTTTTGCGTTTAATACCATGAATGTGATAGTATATGCAAATTAAAAACTTAACTTGCATTAAAGACCAGTGGACCTGGACCTCTGCCAATGAAGTTAATACTCAAGAGTTGGGTGTGTGTTAAATTACATCCAAACAAAGCTAAGTAAGAGAAGACAAAAATGTTGATTAAAATATTTATTATAAAAACAGACTTGACATAAATAGCATGGTTTAGGTGAAACATTGCAAAACTCAGCCCACAATAGTGCAGTACATTTAGAGGAGGCGGCCCGGACAAGGCAAGGACCTCGTTTTTCCCACTTCAAACTACAACCAGTTAACAAAAGGCCAACTTTAGCTGAGCAGTTCCTTATTGCTGCCCTTACATAAGGCTCATAGTTCCCACAGTCATATTGCATGCTGATGTCCACTTAAGACCTGAGGTTTAGATCACATGACAATCCCCATGCCTTTAGAGTGGCAAATATACAAAACCCCATACACACAAAAGGAGAACATGCAAAGGTGCAACAAAATAATTTCATGCAATTAAAACTGAGTCCCACAATTTACACTAAGAGTAATCGGGTTGACAAAAGGTTTACTTTTTTTTCTTTTCACTTTTCTTCTTTCTAATTTTAAGGCAACAAGGCAAATGCAGCAGTTTTGGCACCGTTGGAACACCTTTCACAACACTGAGCAATGAACACTACTGTACAGGTAATCAAAAACACAAAACAAAACAAAAAAAGACCACACACACACACACACACACACACACACACACACACACACACACACACACACACACAATGCTCTTTAGTAGAGTAAAGAAAATGAATTTGAAAGAAGCTACTCACAAAAAGCAAGAAAGTAAAATGTATGTTAAAAAACTATTTAGTAGACGAATATTGTACCTGCAGCAGTTTCAGTTGGCATCGTCTGTTCACGCAACAGACCGAATCAAAGTGACCGGCATTACCAGACCAATACTGTCCTTCACATGGCCCACCATGGACATGCAGTTTATTTTTACCAGCTATATAAACACACAAACCTTCACAAAACTAAACTGGCTCAAGTGGAGAATCGATGCATGAGAGGGAGAACTGAGACCAAATGACTATGACGCGAGTCAGCCAGTTGCTTTCAGGAATACAAAAATGCATACTGCAAGCAATGCAGCACCCATCACTTGGAATGATGTCCATAAATTGGGAGGGAAGATCATTCAAACGGTTTATTCCTAGGATCATTATAGCACTGCATCTGTACTGATGTGAGTTTCAAAATTAATGCAACTTTCACTTTTTTGGAAAATTAGTTTTTTAAAAATATATATACTTGAAAATTTGATATAACTTTATATTAGTTAATTTGGGTCAGTGGACCAACTACGTTTCTTCAGTATGTCCCAAAACTGGTTATTCTAGTCTTTCCTATTAGTTCTAGTGCCTTCATCACACCACTCAGTAGAGTACACTCCTGACACTACTGTTCATTTAACTTCACCGTACACTGTAATTTAAGGCATACAGACTAGTAAACCTGTGATCCAGTATAAAAGATCAAGAATGGGGACAGAAATACATTTTTTCAAGATGGGAAATTTAAAGAAACGCAGCCAGAAGTCCATAAGACAATACAAAAAAGACAAAAACAGCAATTTCATCCTTGGCATGCTGGCAGATCTTGATAAGTGAACTGTCAAGGTATAATCTCAGCAGCAGATAAATGTACACCTGCTGGTGTCAAGTAAGAGCTTCCATTTGGGGAGCACAAGTCAAGATTCAGCCTGATGACGAGGATCAAATTGACTCCAGATAAAGTCACCAATACTTTAAAAAAGACAAACACAAACATTGGTAAGGATCATAAAGGCTCAGACCAGAACCATGGCACTGTAGAAGAGCTATATATACACACACACACACACGTATATTGCACTTAGTGTGAGAACCGTACGTTACACAGGAGTCCAGCGCTGCAGGCCTGAGTCCAGCTCAGAAGCACTTCCTGAACACAATCTGGGGTCCAAATTCCTCATATTCTTCTTGGCTGATCCAGGCAGCGGTGAAGGACGGCAGGTTGGCCAGCACTGCTCCTCCGGTCCATACAGAGAAGTCCCGGTCCTTGGGGCTGGTGACGCGAACACACTCCTGCATGTCTGACGGCAGCATGCCTTTGATTTCAGCCTGGAGCCGCTCGGGCAAGCCGGGCAGCAGGGTATTTCCACCTTCATAAAAAAGGGAAATGAAAAACGCATTCAGATAGGATTAACTGCAGCAGAATGCAATATTACAGACATGCCATTTTTGTGGATTTTGTGAAATACTTATGAATGCATGTGTACTGCATACAACTAACAAAAACAGGAGAAACTGGTTCCCTGGTTACCACAAGTTGTTTTAAGATACAGGGTTTCAGGACTTTTCCAAGACTATTCCCTGAACTACAGCACAATTTACATGACCAGTATGTTGCAAATATAATTTAGTAATTTTTTTTACACTGAACATCTGATCTGAATGTTCCAGGTCTTATTTCTGGCTACAACTATCACTTAGGATCAATACCGTAAGGACATTTCTGATTTGGGTTTTTATTCCTCAACAAGCAGCCAATAAGCTATTAGTTGGAAATAATTAACATTTCCAAAACTATACACACACGGTCCATTTCCCATGACCCTGAAGATGAAGCATGGCTACCTGTGCTTTAAGAGATCAGCACAGCAGGAACACGTCTTCGACCAATCAGATTGCTTGGCTGAAACTACCCGTTGTATAACCAAAACCAACTGTTACCTGACAGAACGATGTTCCCCAGGAAGCCCCGCCGCAGGTCAATGTCTGAGCTGAGGATTGACTTGAAAACGCTCTCGTGCATCCCATAATGGTCACGTCCAATCAGCTCAGGCTTAAAGAGAATCTCAGGGGCCCTGGATGAATGAGAGGAAGCAGTTGGCCTGTCTGAGTATAGTGATCAGGGTTGTTTAGTATTTGAAGATGGCATTAAACATTACTCAGACATAATAAAAAAAAAGAAAAAAAAGAGTGAGCTTATATCCAATTGCACACAGCCAGGAGGGCAGGACATTAAAGGTCCCATATTATTATATTATAGTAATTCAAATTTGATCAAGACGTTTAATGAAGACACTGTTCAAATTTTGTTTCAGTGGTTAAATTAAAAGTCCACCTATTTGCTTTTAAACAGGCAGTTTCAGACTAATTCTAGTACATGTATCACAACTGGACTTGGTCCTGATTGGACAGATATGAGGGATTATTTAATGTAGGGAGCCAATCAGGCCAGTTAGCAGCATTTGAACTGGAAAGTGGAACTGGAAAGGTTTACTTCATTTGAAATAGAGGCGCTGGTGTTGTCAGCCAATCAGGGTCCAGTATTATGACTGTTCTGCTTGTGGACTCAGTCTTCAAATTCATTCAATTTAATTAATTAAATAAAACTTAAATAAATTACATTCATGCTAACACTTTAGCATACACCATTTTGAGTGAAAGTAGGTGACTGGACACATGGATGATTTTGGTGTCTATGTTCTCACCATGTAACGGGTAAGTTGACCAAGCCTCCAAAAACTTGAACTATTCCTTTAATTTCCCATCCTGACAGCCAATCACATTTATTCACAAACACTCAAAAACATGAAACTGAATCTGAAGTTCTTAGATTCCCAATAGAGCCCTTGATGAGTCCTACTCATTGGGTCAAGTGTTCCCGTTACCTGAACCTCTCCGAGCTGAGGCAGATAACCTGTCCGTCAGGCATGGTGTAAGGCATCTCCCTGCTGGAGGAACCCCCAGGCGCCAGCTCCCCTTCATAGTCGAGAGCCACACAGCAGCACTTCTCCTTTATCTCCCTCACAATCTCCATCTCTGCAGTGGTCCGCATGCAGACCCCCTGCTCCTGAAGAAGCTTTAAGGACAAGCACAACAAACACTCAAGTTAGCATACATACAGAATAAAAACGTATTAGCCTTGGGGGGAATTTGGCTCGCTTCTAAAAGAGATCCAGGAGTGCACAAAAACAAACACATTCAGGGTTCATTGCATCAATAAGACAATATTTCATCCTTCCATTGCCTGTATTATACAGCAATTCTTCAATGTCGCTGAATACCTTTTTAAGATGCATTGTAACGTCGCCGCCAGCCAGAGGAAAGCGCTGCACAGCATGAGGTAGACCGTATCCATCAAACACAGGCACACTGTGGCTTACTCCGTCCCCAGAGTCAAACACCACTCCTACAATCAAGTGATTAACATTAAAACAATCTCAGATCAAAAGGTTGTTTTTTCTTTTCAATCAGAGGTAAAATTCAGTTGCCACGCAGCAGCTACTAAGTAACAGTCTATGACAAAATGAGACAGATGGAAGTCCAAGCCATAATAAAGTGGATAGACTTGCCTCTCAACGTACAATAAAGTATTAATCAATCCATGTGTATATCCATCCAACACCAAATCTCTATTAATCCAACCAAACTCACCTCAATAAAAAAGGTAAATTAGGAAAACCTTTAGTTTAACTACCAAAAATGCATAAACAATGTAGAAGTGACAACGTTACCCGTGGATCTGCCGGCTGCGTAGAGTGCCAGCACTGCCTGCATGGCCACATAGGTGAAGGGAACACTGAAGCACTCAAACATGAGCTCCACCATCCGTTGCCGGTTTTCCCGAGGGTTCATGGCTGCCTCCGTCAGCAGGACCGGGTGATCCTCTGGATCCACACTCAGCTGCTGGAACGTGTGATGCCAAATCTGAAACCAAATGCTAACATTAGTTAGAGAAGTAAACTTGTGAGTGGTCGCCAGGTCGAAGCCTTGGGGAAAAAAAGGCACTTAAACCCAAACTGCTCCAGTGGAGTTTCTCCGTGGCCAACAGAAGGATAGTGCCCTGCCCTGGACAAATTAAAGGTTTAAAAAAGAAATCTAGTCTCATGATAGTTACCAAGACATTCAGCATATTTAGATGTCAGTGTTTAGTGTGAGAATGGAAGGGGGGGGGGGGGGGGGTTCTAGGATGGCAGAACTAACTCCTATAAGGTTATGGGCCATGACAATACAAGCTTTCACTCTCCCCTCTCTTTTAAAAAAGGTCCCATATTATAGGAATTAAAGTTTTCCTCCATTATATCAATATATAATCAAAGAGGTTTAATTAAGACATTGTTCAAATTGGATTTTGTTAGTTCAATTTATTGTGTTTTAACTCCAGTGAACGCATCACACTGTCCTGATAAGCTTCCCTCACTGAAACATTCCTGAAATCCATCCAATCTGGCCAGTTTGCAGCATTTTAACTTTTTCAAGTTTACCTCATTTGAAATTAGAGCAGCTGGTGTTGTTGGCCAATCAGGGTCCAGTATTGTGATCAAACTAAACTAATACTTATCCTGAGCTATAGTATGCTTGAAAACGAAAAGGCATGAGAAATGAATCATATGGGACCTTTAATATCCCAACCAGGTGTGTCTATAGATGCTCACTTAGCAAAACCAGTGACATTTTGTATATTACGCATTTCTACTTGCCTTTTCCATGTCATCCCAGTTGCGAATTATTCCGTTCTTCATGGGGTACTTCAGAGCCAGGACTCCTCTCATGTGTTGAGCCTCATGTCCAATGTAGGTCTCCCTTTCGAGGTAACCGTTCATTATTTCCTGCCAAGACAAAAGTGCTAATCAGAAAGCCTCGTCTAAAGGAAAGCAGTGCAACTACTTTACAGGATTTGTTGTTGTAGTAGAAAACTTCAACTAATACCATTACCTCATATTTGGGCTGCCCAATAATTGTTGGGAATATAATTGTTGGAAGGTCCTGATCAGCAAACCCTGCCTTCATCAAACCAGACCCCGTGTCCAACACTATGGGGGTCTTAAATTCTGACATCTGTAAGTGAAACTGTGGGGGAAAATGTAACAAATCCTAGTGAGCCACAAAGACCAAGAACACTGGTAATGTTAAGTAGAATAAGGTTGCACACCTTTTGCACAATCCATGTCTCAAGGCTGAAAATTGCCCTAAGGAACATAAATGGGTCAAACACTACCCGTCTGGGGTTTTTATACAATGAAAACAATTTCATATTCTGGGTATTGCTCAAATCTTGTTTCATTTTTCACTTTTGTTGAAAGTACATTTTTGTATCACTAACCCAAGTTTCCATAAGGGGGTGAAATTGACCTCCCCTTCCTGACTTAGGTGAAATCAATCTGGGATACATAGTTTAGTTTTTACAGAAAATGCAAGTGGTCATCATATTTTGTGATGATGATAAATATCTAAGTTCATAAAATTAGATAAAATCTTCAAAGGGGTTATATAAAGCGCTCTCCAACTAAAAAGTGTATTACAGTTGATACCTCTCTGGTGTTGATGTTAAGCTGGGCTTGGTTCACAGGTGACCTAGTGGCAGATATCCTTGTGGCTTCAGAGCTCTGAAAGCCATCAGGCATGTCATCTCTTCCACCTGGGTCACATGCTATAGGCAAGTCAGGAGGCACTTCAGGTGGCGATTCTTCATCTGAGCAAGCACCTACAGGAGATGAAGTCTGCATTTCCTCCGAAAGGTGTAAATCTGTCTGCAGTGAGCCAGATACAGGTTCCACGGTTGACTTCTCTCCATTTTCTGTAGTTATTTCAGAGGACTCGTGGTCATCGGATGACATTGTGCACTTTTCAGGTAGGAAGCGGTTATTGTCATTGCAGTGTTCAGGTAGGGGGTGGTTATCGTCATTGCTGTGTTCAGGTAGGGGGGTGGTTATCGTCCTTGCTGTGTTCAGGTAGGAAGCGGTTATTGTCATTGCAGTGTTCAGGTAGGGGGTGGTTATCGTCCTTGCTGTGTTCAGGTAGGGGGTGGTTATCGTCCTTGCTGTGTTCAGGTAGAGGGTGGTTATTGTCTTTGCTGTGTTCAGGTAGGGGGTTGTTATCGTCTTTGCTGTGTTCAGGTAGGGGGTTGTTATCGTCTTTGCTGTGTTCAGGTAGGGGGTGGTTATCGTCCTTGCTGTGTTCAGGTAGGGGGTGGTTATCGTCCTTGCTGTGTTCAGGTAGAGGGTGGTTATTGTCTTTGCTGTGTTCAGGTAGGGGGTTGTTATCATCGTTGCTGTGTTCAGGTAGGGGGTTGTTATCGTCTTTGCTGTGTTCAGGTAGGGGGTTGTTATCGTCTTTGCTGTGTTCAGGTAGGGGGTGGTTATCGTCGTTGCTGTGTTCAGGTAGGGGGTGGTTATTTTCGTTGCTGTGTTCAGGTAGGGGGTGGTTATAGTCTTTGCTGTGTTCAGGTAGCGGGTGGTTATTGTTGTTGTTGCTGTGTTCAGGTAGGGGGTGGTTATCGTCCTTGCTGTGTTCAGGTAGCGGGTGGTTATTGTTGCTGTGTTCAGGTAGCGGGTGGTTATCGTCCTTGCTGTGTTCAGGTAGCGGGTGGTTATTGTTGTTGTTGTTGCTGTGTTCATTGACATTTGGACTGAGAATGAGCGTGTGACTATTTGCTTGGGTCTTGTTCTTGCGCTCCGGGGGCTTTGGTGGAGCATCTGGTGGATCAAGTTGGGTGAAATCTGGATCTTGAGCAACTGAGGACACTGCTGTATTCATCAACTCTGTGGAATGAGGAGTTTCTTGTTCGGCAAGGCTGTTGTTCACAGAAAGCGATGCCTTTCTTGGCTTAGGAACAGGGGGAAGGTTTGATTTACCACCTGGGTCAAAGGCTCCATCATCCGGCCCCATTTCAGGTGTCAAAGACGCTTCTGGTTTGCAGGTTCTCACGTTTTCGCCAAATTCCTTTTCATGCATACATCCCTGAGGTTGGATTCCCACCTCTTCGGAGCATTCCTTCAGATCACTGGCTCTATTTAGTTCTGTTGGTGAACCTACAGTATCCACTATAACTACACTATTAAGATCCTTCAGATTACAGTTTGTGTCAGTATCATCTTGACATTGGACATCTACAGGTGGATCCAAATCTGGTGGTGTAGTGTCTGGACCCAATTCTGCTCGACTGTCATTGGTTATATGTGTATCGTGACCTAGGGAGTTGGGTGGCACTGATGATGCCAAGTGCGGTGCGGTCTGGCGGTCTCGGCTCTGACTTCCTGATAAAAGCTTGTCGCAGAGTGCTTGGTCCTCCAGGTTCTCAGCTCTAGTCTTTCCCATTGCAGAACATTTTACAACCTTCCTCGCTCTGCTCCCATGCTTTTTGAGTTTGCACTCTCTGTCCAGCTCCTTATTCAAACTCTTTTCCATCCTCTCCACCTCCCTTTTCTCCTTCTCTAGTTGTAGCCGGAAAACCTGCCTCTCCTTGCATGTACTTGACAGCCCGTTTGTATCAGGTGTCTTCTCTGGAAGTTCCTCTTTCGGGGTTTCTTCGCAGCTTCTGAGCTCATGGATCTTCAGGTTCTCTTCCACGATCAGCTCGTCCAAGAGGTGGACTTTCCTTAGCTCAGTCAGGAGGTCCACCCTACTGCAGGGTACCATTGAACTTGCTGCGCTTACACTTTCAGAATTACACCCGGTGTTCTCAGTAACCTCAGTTTCACTTGCTGAGCCTTGTGATCTCCATTCATTGAGGTTCCCTGAATCTGCAGCGACATGACAGTCTTCGAGGCCAAGTACACCGGCCTCAGCTAATTCACTGGATGCCATCTAAAAAACAAAACAAAGAGACAAGATAATGAACATAGTCAAATACTAAAACAAACCTATTTTAACCTGGGCAGGAAATACATTGTCCATTGGCCACATTGGCTGGTAAATACCAGAACTTCAAGTACAGTAATTCCTCTGTTAAAACAGGTATGTTCAGTTTTTTGCAACTGTTAATAAGGCCTTGTGTTGAACACAAACAGGGGTTTGTAGGGCAGTGCATTTTTTAAATGAATCCATGTCAATAGTGATAGTGACAATAGTGATTCAACCTATACCCCGTTCATGAAAGCTTCTACTTTTTTTTATTTGTTCATCTAAACACCAGGTGTTGGGTAAGTCTTTCATCTGGCACACAGCAAGTTTTAATTTCCAGCAGCAGTTTGTTGGGAATAAATAGGAGAACTGGGTGGTTAGCATGAGCAGCTAAGAGACAAAGAAAAGAGTGCCACCTACAGCAACCCAAACTTCATCAGCAGAAAGTAAGGAAAGATATTACACTTTTATATTATATATACACACACACACTGTGTATATGTAATGCATAACATACCGCACCAAGCTGGTCCTCACTGTCCCACAATGCCCACTGATTCTGCCCACCCTCTGACCTCAGGAGAACATCCAGCATGGCCTCCTGAGCCAAAACATTCTCTTCCTCCTGTAGTACAAAGAAAAGAAAAACTCAAAACATATTTCTACAGCACTTTTGGATAATAAAGCCAAAAAGAACCAGTTTTATACCAGATCAAAATGGGATTTAAGTCTGGAATTAATAGATAACCCCACAGACACAAATGGTCGATCTCTTACCTCCAGTATTTCGTCAGCCCTGTCGAGGATCTTCTCCACCTCCCTCAGACCCTCCTGCTCCTTTACATCCCAATCATTTAGGGAGAGATCCACTGTTAAACCACTTACACTGTAAAAAAATGGAAGACTGATTTACTGTGAGTGCATCCTGTACTTTTCACACACACACACACACACACACACACACACACACACACACACACACACACACACACACAGGTTGGAGTCAATTTCCCCTTAATAAATTGAACATAGACATGTAAATTTAAACTGAAATTCCTTTGTGAAGGATTGAGGATCCAGTCTCAATACTTGGGATGTGGCAAAAGTCTAAACGCTTCTCATCATTTTTGTTGTGTGAGTGTTTCTGGCCGTTTAGCTCTGTAATGTGTCCTGTATTGGGCTTATACCATTTATTTTTCCACATGCTTCCTTATGGTTGTTACTTTGACCTCTTGACAGGTAACCAATCATATTCTATGAGAGCAAGGAAAAACGTTTTGAATCTACAAACTTCTGTGGCTGCTAAAGCAAAAAAAAAAAAAAAAAATCTGAAACAGATGTGCATTACCCTTCGGCAGCATCCTGATTTTGATCATGGAGGTCGTAAGAATCCCAGAGAAGAGTGGGGATCCCCTCTGTGGTGCAACAGGATTTGTCTCTTCCATCGGTAATAGTGCTGGACAGGACTTTAGATATAGGGCTCAATTCTGGATCCTCAAAACTACTTTGTGACTGCAATATCCAGTCCCTGGTCCGCGGCCCTTTGGACTGCATACTGGCCGAGACCTCTGTCTGTGTGGGCTGGTCTCGGGACCCGTTGGACTGTTCGGCATTAGGGTGAGAGTCTGATGGAGCAGAGAATTGTGGGTCTCTCTGTTGTGCTGGTGGGTTTTGTGTAATGGTAACAGTGTACGAGTTTTCCAGATCATCCACAGGCAAACTAAGCCAAGGATTTTGGGGTAGCGTAGCCGACCGCTTTACCCTGATCTCAAAGTTCAGGGAATCCACCGTTACTTTAGGGATTATCTGGATGCTAGCCCTGGAGGAGTTTCCCACAGAACCAAAACCAAACTTTTCTCTGTGGTCTTCAGAATCGGACACGCTAGAGAGATTTTCTTCATGGATGAGAGGCTGGCTGGTCGCAGGTCTGACTGGGTCCCTCGCCGCTAATCTGGACGGTCCTTCCCATCCTTCTCTACCTCCCGCGGCCTCCAGGTGGCTGCTTCCTGCTCCATCGAAGCCTGAGTCGAATGAGCTCAGGGAGAGAGGCTTGCCCTTGGCCGACACCGTCCCAGAAACTGCCGTGGAAGGAGACGTCCCAAGAAGGGCTTGATGGTGGGTTGCTTTAGTGACATTAGAAACAGAACCATTGCAGACTGTGTTATCCTTTATGTGGCGCTCTGATCTGGGAGCAGGTTTTGTGGAGGGATGACATGCACCGTCGGGGCTGCCCTGAGTGTTCTCGGTTCCTCTGCTCGTGGTCAGGTCAGCCTGGGATTGATTTACGTGGCTGCTCCTCAGCAACTCATACTGCCACTGTAAAGCCAACTGGAGGTCACCGATGGCCACGGCCCCCAGAGAACTCAGAAGTTTCCGGAGTGTCATGCACCTGGTGGGAGGCAAAGAAAAGCTACTGTAAAAAAAAAGGGCTGCAGAGAAGATTGTCATTTCTTGTACAGATACAGGATCTATACATGTAGAGGGTTTGACCCAAATAGGTTTTTCAAAAGCAGATAGTAATATTTTTGTATTGAAGCTGCCAATGGCCAAATTCAATATCTTGCAATTTTCTGGAGTGGAAACGGAAACAGTATTTCACCACAGAATTGTATTCTTGGCAGGATGGAAATGCCTCTGAAACAGCATTTAGACCACTAAAACCCAGACTAAACGAATTTTTTTGGAGTTAGCAGCTCTTTAAGGCAGGGTGACCACACCTATTCAACAGCTGGGAACGATTACTACGTTTTAACACTACATTTTAGTTTACATTAGGGTTAGACTGATAGCGGACCAATATTGTCATGCCAATATTCTGGAGGTTCCTTTCAACCATGGCTACATAAAGTCCATAAAACCTACTAGAGTGAAATTTAGAGCCTATAACTTAAAAATACAGCCTGAAAAAGACATGCCAATATTTTTTCTATAAAAAGGCTAGTCAAAAAAATGCTCTTGGATTAATTTCATAAATTATTTTCAAAGAGAAACCGACACCACTGCTTTCTCACCGTTGGGACAGTTGCTTGCCCGCCCACTGGAGCTGGCTGTCTGGGATGACGTTAGCGAGGCGAGCCAAATGAACCAGCTCCTCCATGTTTGGAGAGGGGTTCCTCTTCAGGAAGGCCGAGAGTTTCTGCCTCCACACAGGGATCGTCCCACCACTCCTTCCCTGCCGCTGTCTGGGGATGCCGTCTCCATTAACGCCCGACAGGAGCTCCTGGAGGAAGTTCTCACAGAGGACGAGACTGTACCAACTGTTGGCCTGGAGGGGTGGAGGGCAAGCGACATGTTGAAGAGATCATTTCCAACGTGCAACCCTTGGACAACCATTGGTACGAGTTAAAGTAATATCATTTGTTTTAACAATCATTTTATAAGAGTGTCAGTTCGGCCATGGTGGCTATTGCTGAAGAAAAGAGCGCCACCTACAGAAACTCAAACCCCCCCCAAAAAAAAAGTCCAAAGAAAAAGATGTCACAAGACTGGCCACACTGACTGAGGGCCGAGCATTACCACTTTAAGTTCCTTGAAAGCCCAGAACTTGCCTTGTTGTAGTAATGATAGTAGTTGGAAACTGCGGTGAGGGTTTGGTGCTGGAGCGTCACATCGGAGTGAAGCTTCTCCTTCAGCCTCTCCAGATCCAGCACCCACCTCTCCCTCGTCTGGCCGTCGCCAAACGGCAGAATCTCTACTAATGTGTGGATCACATCCTCACCACAGCGCACCAGTGCCTAGTAAGGGCAGCAACAACACATTTACCCAACTCGCAGGATATAATGTAACTGTGGTTGAGGTTATTTGCAGATTGAAAGGACACCACACTGGGACTACACTAAAAAATAAAAGTACCATAGCAGGGGTGTGAATGGATGCCTCAAAAGCTGATGTGAGCATTCCTGCCTTTGCCGCATCCTTGGCGATCTCTATTCTGTAAGGGTGGAGCTTTTCTTTCAGAAGAGTTTCAATCTGCTCTGTGATCTGTAAGCAGAGGTAAACACATGCAGTCAAGGAAAACTTTCAAAGCTTTTGTCCGCAGGAGGCAATCTGAACATGAAGACATGTGAACGAAGGCTGCATGTCCATCGGCGAATTCAGTTTCCCCTTACGGTTTAAATTTGCACTCAATGTCATTAATACGTAAAAACTATTTGTAGAGCACTTTAAAATAAAACTACAACAAATCATATTGCCAAATAATAAAAAAGGGAAGACTTGCACTGCTGAAGCCATGAAGTCCTGCTCAGCACAACTTAGCCTATTAAGGTTAGTTTTGTCAAATGTGATAGAATTTGCAAGTTCAAAATATTGGCAAATCATTTTAAGTTATTATCATCATCCATATTAATACATAGTACAGCAAAAAAAAGAATAAAAATAAAATAAAAAAAAAAGCTAAAAAGCTGTCTTGACACACTGGCTTACCTGCAGCGCTTCCTCCCGCAGTTTGAAGACCTGCAGGTGGATACGGGCCTTAGAAAAGGCCTTTCGCCACAGCAACTCAACTTTTTCCACAGCTGCAGTTATCCTTTCAACAACAACAAAAACCCATTCAACTACAGAACTGCAATCAGCAAACATTTAACCCAAAATATGCCATTTAGTGACGCTTTTATCTGAAGTGCCTTCCAGAAAATCAGTACATGCATTTTTGGGAATCCTGACCGTGTTAGCTAGACGTAGACTGATTTGTTGTTTTCATTTAATTGCTCAATATTGTATGTTGTTTTTAGTAAATTCTTCATTTAAAAAGTCAATACTGTATCCCCCTGCCTTAATGGACTGCCAACTGCTCATTTCATTTGTATGGGTTTCAATGGAGAGTTACTGCTTTTAATGTGTAAATGCCATTTCAGAGGCTTTTCCCCATGCTGCTAAGAATACAATTCTGGGGGCATCACTGAATAGTTGTCATTTTGGGGGCATAGAAATGGTCACATTTAAAGATATTGAATAGATATACCATGCAACATTACAGGCACAATGTTTCTTTAGGTCATTAGTGCACTAGGAACTGCCCGACTGCCTCCAGTACCTGCTGTAGTTCTGCAGCATATCGAAGGCGGTGTGGGTGAAGAGGGCAGTGCCAGCCATGGCCTGGTAGCAGGGATCCTTCTCAGGGTAGCGTAGCTTCTCCACCACACACTCGCAGTGCCTCAGCAGCTCATCCAAGCCCAGCTCCCTGCAAAAGTACATGGTATACAAATTATTTATTGTCCACGAGGTCGGTGGAGGATGACTTCAAGGCCTGGAACCGCCTCCTTGTTGGTAGGGGATCAAGGCCCATCCCATTGTGTCCTTCTCACCATTTGTTGTCTCAGTAAGAATAAACACTTCAAAAATAAGAACCTGAAATCAAAATCCTGTTTTTTTCCCCCCTCGAGAGGATGTTCATCATGTACAAAAACACACACACACACACACACACAAAATGAATGGGGATTGCATGTTCACATAACCTCAAATCCTGGGGTGAAGGAAACCTGGAAAAATAATGTTTGAATGTCAAAACCGAAAAGGTTAGTGAAAGCAAATACAAGGAATGTTGGCCTTTAGTCACACGTTTTGTTGTACTGCAATTTTAGCTTCCATAGTTTTAAAAAAAAAAAAAAAAAAAAAAAAGTGCCGTAAAATTTTGATCCTCAAATCATCAAAACTAATCACAACATCTAGCAAAATAATTGGGATTGGTATTTTAACCATGCAGCCCAAGAACTGTTAGTGGAAAATGATATTGTTAAATTTCACTAGACATTGTAATGACGGTCATTAGCCTTCATGACTTGAGGATGAAAGGATCTAATGAAATACTTTAAATCTAGTTGGTATTCCCAGCTGGGAAAGCCTGACCTCCTCAGCTGCTGGAACGTGGCTTCATTGGTGGAGCAGAAGTGTTTGAGCTCGCTGAAGGTGGCGGGTACAGGCAGTCTGGACAGCGCCTGGAGGGTGGAGATACAGGACGGCAGCCGCTGGACCACAGACAGGAACTCCTGGACAAACGCATCGATCTCCTGCAGAGAGGCGCAAAGACCCAGAGTCTGACTTTAACCACCAAGTACACTAGATGATGAATGTACGCATCACTTCCTGTGAATTGAATATATACACACACGGGATTCAGTGAAGCTTCCAATGTGTATCCGATGAGTTTTTGTTTATGGTTGCAGTGACGTTTGGCCACAAATGTAAAAAGCAATTTTTAAGCTACATTGAAATCCAGTCCACCAGCCTGACTGAGCACCAATAGAAGGAGTCCACGGTTGCCTTAGTGCAGAAACACAGACAACACACAGAGTGATAGGGACAGTGAAGACAAATTACACTTCATCACTTGGCATATAGGTTAGTGATGGATTCAAAATGTAAATAGTTTTGAAATAATACATTTTACAAAGCAGATTAATTCTATAAAAATGTGTTTTATTGTATAATTATTTGATAAATTTGTTTCAACAAATGTAATCCCTAAAAACAAAAAACAAAACAAAAAAAAAAGCTAGAAATTGTCCAAAAGTCCAGAATGAGAGTTTAACAAGAAAGGAAATTATGTTTTTCCACTAAAAGGAAAACTAAGCTTAACCTACAGGCTACTTAAATTTTTTTTTTTTTTAAAAATCACGTTTTGCAAAAAAAAAAAAAAAAAAAAAAAAAAAAAAAATGTATTATTGACAATCCATCGATATTTCAGGGGAAGAGGAATATATTTGTGTACTTGGACAATGAGTGCAAGGATCAAAATAGTGCCCGACTGTAACGATGATAAAGTTTCTCCTGCTGGGTTCTAAGGTTGCTCTGACTAATGCTCAGACGATTCAATTTGAAGTTGCTGCTAAATGCCTACAACTCATGTCGGTCTGTAGGAGATTGTGTTGCCAACATTTCATCCCAACAAGGTTTACTATAGACATTCCCACCCGAGCGCTCCCAGGGTTCATGAATGCTGTCAACACGGCCGAACGCCCCAGTTGAACATGACTGAATATAATCTAATGCAGAGAGGGCCCCATTCACTTGCTAATAAGGTCAGCTGATTACGCCAGGCATTTGCGCAAGCTTCACCAAGGTAACAAACAATAGATGCAGGCCGCTTCACCGAAACTCATGAATGGATTCACAAATGAAACCATCTCGCTGATCTCGTGTGAACAGCAGCACGCTTTTCCACTGCAAAATCGCAGGGAACGAACAGTCGGTTGGAATAAATATTTCTGTTGTCATCTAAATGTTGCCACAGACGAGCAGAACACGTGTGCGCGTGTGTGTGTGTGTGTGTGTGTGTGTGAGTGAGAGACAGAACAATGTTACTGTGTGTTAAAGCCTCTACTGGCTGATCATAAGACCCTTTCCTACATTTGCCTTTGAATCACACTGCTGCCAACATGGCTGATCATACACGCCAGTTGGTTGAATACACACAACTGTTCAAGATGTGGAGTCATGTTTACATGTATGTGTGATGCCATCCACAGTGTGCGGTCATGTTTCTATATGCATAGATTTACAGTTGTTGGTGTGAGTCTATTCATTTACAGCAGCAATAGGGTGGACATGGTAAATGTATATAGGGGTACATTAGTGCCTTGTGTACTCATGTCTAGAATTTGTGTTGGATATGTTGTATATACAGACCCAGTGTTTATTTTATACTCTTTGTGCCTGTAAAATCTACTGTTTGAGCAAAACAATAAATTGTTTATCACAAAAAGATTTGAGGGAAGTTAATGTTACGTAAAAATACATAACCACCAGCAGCAGCACACTGAATCTGGACAACACTGAACACAAACAAGATTGTGCAAACAAACAAGATTAGCAACGGTGCTAATGAACATTTTAATCAAATTAATGTCTGGAATTTTCATCTTTACATTATTGCCTCCATTTTTAAAAATGATTTATCAATATAAAGCACTTTATAACTGAAAAGTGCTATAGGGGGCTGTCAGGTGACATTAGACCCTCTGGCGGCCATATTGGAGGTCCACAGTTAACCGTGTTTCTAAACATAATCGCATTGACTGGGAACTGATCATTTCGCCACTGATAAATCTGATCGATTTTGCGTTAATAATGTTAGCTAACTTTTTATGGTTTCCTTGGAAGCTGTGAAAGGGCACAACTAGTTATAATAAACTTAATATAATAACTTTGTATTCCTTTAAAAAGTACCTTAATGAAAGCAACCCAACTCTGATGACAGTAAATAAGGTAGCCACCCAAAGGTGCAGATAGCTGGCTGCGGTCGATGTGGTTGGACAGCTCTGAGACTTCCTTCAGAAGAACTTTCTGCAAGACCAAGAGCAGTGTTACTTGTGGAAAGTCAAATCTAAAACAAAACTCAATATAGCCATCGTTTCATTTACCTTGAAAGAAGCAGTGTAGGACTTCGATGGAGCCAAGAGCTTCAGCAACAGTTTGACAAGATCTTTCTTTTGGGGCTGAATCATGTACACAGTGTTGACAGTCCTCTTATTCAACTGGAGACAGACAGAACAAAATAACCATCCTTCAAGAACACAAGTTAGGAATCGGGCAAACGATACCAAAGATCATTTCAAGTTTAAATGCACCACCAGTGGTCTGAATAACACAGGGCTTTGACTTGAGCTTTTTCATCACAGCAGTTTCCAATTACTAAATGAAGTGTATGAACATGTCTGTATGCTCGCTGACGTCAGCCAACAACTCCACCACAAAACCTACAAAAGCCTTCTTCTGAGAAAGAGCTGATCTGAATGCCAAAATCCAAAAGCCCTTGGATAATTTCTCTAATTTAATGCAATTTGAGCGAGGCTCTATTAAATAACTAAGCGTGTGACCCCATGGTGCATGTGACCGCCTTTCTGACAGCTCTGGTATTTTCACCCCAAGAGGAATTCCTCCATGACCACCAGCAGCCCAGGAAGTGATGCATTTGGCATTGTACTGTGCAGATCAACTCAGATGAGAGCACTTTGAATTGATCAAATGAAAAGTTGCATAACATGATGGAAAAAAAACAAGAGCAGAGAGAGCGATCACATGTGGAACAAGTCATGATCGCAGTTGTACTATGAGCAGAGGAATGACTCCAACTTTAGTTCTGTTCACTACTTTTCTTCACCAAACCCAGACATAGCAAGGTACTGTAATCAAGGTCATGGGTCAAACTAAGACATGTAGGCGCTTCTGTACGCAAATGATTCCAAACTGAACTTGCAGAGCAGTTAAAGCTGCACGGCAAGATGTTTAAGTTCACGTACACCCGGACTACTAGCCTGAATCACCACGTGGGGCTCCAACAGAGAACCATGTCCCATCCCCACCAAATGAGAGGCTGTAGATTGGTCCGGTTTAACTGAATTATGTCAGGTATGTACACATCTCTACCCACAGGAAGTGACAGATTGAAACTCAAGAGCGAAATAAAAAAAACCTGTCTCCTAAATAGCAGTGAGCGAGCCTACCTTCCACCCCTCCCATCAAACAGGAAATGTGTCAAATTAAGGAAGCAGGATGCTCTGAAATGCATCAACTGAATTCAATCAGTAAATTCCTTTTAAACTGATGAAAAAAAACAAATGCATAGTACTTGATATTCTTGGCCCTCTGGCTGCCGGGGCCTAAGGCAATCATCTACTTTTGCCTAATGGTTAGACGGCCCCTGGGCACAAGTTTCCTACAACCTAAAATGTTTTCCGCCATTATTTTGTAGTTCTGAAACTGGTGGAACGCTAACTTCAGAACAATCATGTGAATTTGCCACAGGCCAGTATCCACAGCAGGAACAGTGTAAAAGGACAGGATACCTCAAGCAGAATAAGAGTCTCAGCGATGAACCGTGAAGTGGCGAGCGAGGCTTGCCTCAAATCAGCCACGACGGAAACCAGCCCGTCCTTATCCTGCTTCTTACTGCAGAGGGGAAAAGTTATTGGGCGATCAATACGTCTTGTACTTATATAACGTTAAAGCTTTGCACCCAGTCTCCCCTCTCATGCCCGTGCAGACAATAGGTCTCTTTGACTCAACATACTTGTGGAGACACAGAAAGTAGTTTATGAAGTCGACCACTTCTGCTTTACTGAGATCAGAGGAGAGTTTGGCTTGTCCGACCACTGGGAACACGATCAGAGGGCAGCCATGTTGATCAAAAGCACCTGCAAACACACAAGTTATCTAAAATGTATAGTGCACACTGCAAAAAAAAAAGCAAAAGAAAAAAAAAAAGCGAGCTTGGCAAGCCATTTTATCTTGCATCCAGACTTAACAACCTCAGGTCAGGATATTTTTGTCAAACACCACACTGGCAGATAAAATTCAATAAAATTAACTTCATTCAGATCAATGACGTCACCTTGACTTCACAAATTCTCTTCTAAAGCAAATGTATTTTATCCAGAAAAAAAAAAGCAAGAACAATTACCTGCCAGTGCAATGTTATGACTAAAACCATCTTGAAATAAGGTTAATAAGTCTGGATACAAAACCAAATTCCTCACCAAGCTTGTCATTTATTGCAGGCGCCACTTTATTTTACAGTAAGTGCATAAAAAACATGTTTGTGAAACTGGGGAAGAGGGCGGATTATAGCTACCGGGGAATAACACTGCTCCAGAGTCCAGCACATGATCTGCAGGCAGGGGCAGGGAGGGGACGGCCTCCTGGATGTCTGAAAGTTTTTGTGGAAAGTGATTATTTTTATTGAAAACATGCCCGAGAACGCCACCCACCCTCCCCTCCTCCACCCACATAACCACTGGTGAAACCCGTCCAGCAAATTCCACACCGCCTATCAAAATTGTCCGATCAGCAGTGTGAACTGATGAAAAAAAGGCAACGACGCGAGATTACATGTGTTTATCATACAGCGTCTCGGCGTATAAAAGTAAACATGTTGCACTTGTCTCGGTCCTCCAGTTTACCTGTTGCGTGTCGGTTCATCTCGAGGTCCTCACTCACCGCTCTCTAAGACATTTCTCCCCCATAATGTTTCCCGCTGGTAACCGGAGAAGCAAAGTATCCCGTCATTATTTGCCCTGCGTTAGAAATAAGCAAATTCTACTGTGGTTTAGAAAACAGAGTAGGGACGCCGCCGCTCCTGCTGCTTGTGTCTGCCTCTCGCTCCGCCATGTTGCGTCCGTTCAGAAGCGCCTAGCTGAGCAACCCCACCGACTGGATGCGGGGAGCTCCTTTATAACCTGGGAATCAGATGGAGAGGGCGGAGGAAGCAGAAAGGGGGCGAAAATGTGACACGCCGAACGAGACTTCATTCAAAGTCTTTGCTGCACACGGGCTAAGAAACAGCTGCGCGTGCCTGTATACTACTACTCACGTACATGCACGTGCAATGTATATGCGCGGAAACATAAATACACTGTAGCCTACATACATGCATGTACACACAGATACGCACGCGACTAATACAAGTAATTTACAAATATATTAATATATATTTCGTGTGTGATTACTTGTTGGGCTAGTATTCTCTGTGTGTGGGAGCAGTACAGCACATACTGGTATGACTACATACCTCCTCCTATTGTCACAGAGAGCCTCGCTTTGACACGGCTAAGCTTAATTAATTGTTAATTGGCCTAATGTGAGTCTTCACACACAGTTCCAGTTAAGACTACAAAGAAATTAAAATGTGGGTTAAAAATAAGCTAACAATCATAAACTATATTAGAGGACTCTTTGGATTGATTTGACTCTATAACCTGTTGATAAGAGCCGGGACTGTGTGAGATTCAGACCAGGGTGAACGTTTAGTATTATAATCTGATGGGACTCACTTTATTTCAATGGAAACTTGGATTCAATGGTGCCCTCTGGTGCCAAACAAACAGTGCTGGGTAGGTCACTTTCAAAGTCTATCCGTTTCACATTACTCATTACCCCCTGTGTCAAATTGTACATAATCCACTGGATTCCCTAAAATCAATAATGTCATTTGATAATTTTGACTACACAGCAACAGAATGTGACACAAAAGAGATAATTCCAACTCAGACTGTAATTTGATTGTCAGCATCAAATACAAGCATTATCAACCATTACTTGTGTGTAAAGTATCTGAATAGTGTTTTTCAATAACTTTAATTTATTACAGTTACCTACGTTTTGTAATCACTTTACTTTAATCCCATTACAATCTGAAAAAAAAACATGAAATGTCAAATTTCTATATTCAGTGTAAACTGAACATGGGTTTTTACAAATAAAACAAGCCATTAAACTTTAACACAGTAACAACTTGACTTTCATGTGGTTGGTGTCATGTGTTATTAGGCCTGCTGCTATGGTGATCTCGTATTTCCACGTTAGTTACAATTTTCTTTGGTAGGAGTATAAATCCATCTTGGTCAGGCCTTCAGTCTTCAAACCACTAGTCGATGAAACACTGAAAAGCTGCTCCGTTTCCTCCAGGTCATCCACATACACCTGCTGGTTTGCTGGGCTGATCGAGCCTGTGGGTGTCCTCACATCATGACCGGCTTTGCCTCTCCGTGAACCACATTGTTCCTCTTGCTGGCCACATTCTTGCTGTGCTCAGGTTGCAGTCCCTTGTCTGGTCATATAACAAACAAATACCAGTTCAAGAAGACCCCTATGATAGTTCCAACTAGTGTGTAGAGTGGTACAAACTGAGTGACGGCAGCAGGAGAGACTTTCTGTGTGGTGGTAATGTGATCGAATTGTTGTCGTCACTCCTCCAACATGGTGGTATGCCCCTCATTATCACCACATGGTCTACCAACTTCCCCAAGATTGTAACTGCATGACTAGTCAAGAGGATACAATCGGTAGAACCAAGGACTTTAGGTACCTGCAATCTTTTAAGATGCGCCATAATATGTTTTGTGAAATCATTAGTAGAGTAGGTGTCACTTTTTCCGCAAGGTTGATATCTCATTTTGGAACAAAACTGGTCAAGTAATGTGTCGACTGATTCAAGCTAAATAAAATGTCATTTCTGCTTTATTAGACCGATCACAGTGGAAAAGAGACAGAAGATGGGGTGGCGGGGGGAGGATAATGTTTAGGGAATGTGGGAGTATTTTCATGTTTCAGAACTGATGACATTACTAAATATTTGAACAAAGATCCCTTGTGTTCAGTCACATTAATGGATCAACTCACCTGGATGACATCATAAAGTGTGAATCAACAATAGATTGTTAAAGCCGTAACCAATTTTAGTGGGTTTTAATAGGTTTATATTTGGTTGCCCAATATAATTTCTAACACAATAAAACGGGATGCTCTGCAACGAAAATAACTGCCCTGTATTTACCCTGGTGCATAAATGAATGCTGCACTACTTCCTGTGTAGAAAACTACTGAAAAATCACAAAAAAACAAACCATTTAACTGTGACTTGCAATCACTTACCTGCAGATAAAAACATGGATTTCCAACCTTTTTCTTCAGTGCATCCCTTTCCTATCTGGAATGTGCAAGTATATTTAATGTCATTTTCTCATTTTCCACTCTGCATGGAAATAGCGCAGGTCTATTTCTGCACCGTGTAATCAACAATTTGAAGATACTTTGACTGGACTCATGATACAGAGTGTGTGACGGTAAACCTGACCTATTTTTGACACAAAAATGTTTCGCAAACTACTACTAAACTAAAAAATAAGTATATACTATTTAACATGAACATTATATAAATATGATGCAATAATACTGAACTACATTCTCAACCCGGAGAATAAAGGCTATCAGATTGAGGCTTTGACCAATAACCATTAACTGGGCTTACTTTGACCCATGCTTCCTCAGCATAGCAGCTTTCACACACTGCTCACTCAGAAATAATGTCAAATAGTGCTGACGTACATCTTCTCCTATTCCTGGAATTCAGATTAGTGGATAAAACAGTTCCTTCAGTGGCTTAACTTACTGCCTTGGTTTGAGGAAATAAGCTACAGTGAAAAACCAAGAATGCATGAGTGACTATGTATCAATGAAGGAAAGGCACAAGTTGGGGCTTCTATGTTTGTAACAGCCTTAGCCTTGGAGCTGAATTATAATTCTTTGTGTCATGTTAGAAACAGGAACCTAAAAATGGGTTGGTTGGGTAACAACTATGACAGGAAGGGATGCGTGAAGGGATGAGCCTGCAGGTTTTCATTCCAACCAACCAAATACTACTTCACTGATTACACACCTTCAATCAGTGCAATCAGCTGCTGTAGTGTTTGGTTGGAATGAAACCTGCAGCCCTCCGTGGCACATGGTTGCCCATCCCTGATGTAGCACAGTAATTATCAATCATGTTTTTTGAGTACCACCACCCTGCTGGTTTTCTATTGTAACAGTTAGTTTAAGTCACTCCCTGATTAGATGGACAGAGTGAAAACCAGCAGGGCTGTAGTACTCCAGCATCAGGAGTGAGAACCACTGGTGTAGCCAAGCGCGGATTTGCGGGGTGGCAAGGGGTGGCCGTGGCCACCCTGGACTGAAGCCTGGCCACCCTATTGGCCACCCCAGTCGTAATTGCCTTTTGGGGGCATTTTTCTTGGGCAGAATAATGTTTCTTTTAGAGGCGGAACCATTTCTGTACAGCCGCAGCACACCTGGGATGCATCTTAGTGCGCGAGTGTCTCTGGAGACTTGACTTTACAACTGGCAAGTCCAGTAAACCACCCAATGATCAGTGTTGGGCAGTAGCGTCGCTACGGCGTTACTAGTTCAACTACATTTCTCAGTAGCGTCGCTGTTTTCTGAATCAAATAACTTTTCAGTATTGAAGCTCTTTTATTGATCAAGTAGTGCGGTAGCGTCCACACAAGCTACATTTCCCCAAGCATTCCTGAAGCTGAAGCGCAGCGGAGCTTTCTGCTGGTCTGAAATAAAACTGCTAAGGATCAGTAAGAGACGTCACCGCCATACACGGACCTGTATGTGTAGCCGACAGAAGCACTTCCGCATGACGGTGACATCACGTACCAATCCTTGGGCTGATGCCTGCGACTTGTCTGCTGCAGGCGAATACAGACCCGCGAGCTTGAGTTTACTTGATGGAAAGAAGGCAGAGGGTGAGGACGGAGAGGAATTGATCCCGAGGGAGTCGCCGTGGCCGTACCTCGAGCTAATACATGAGTTTAAGTGAAACAACAGAGAAAAATGATGCGTTCAGGTGCTCACTGTGCAACCCCAAGGAGAAGCTGCTCTCAACTTCCAAGACCTCAAACACTAATTTAATAAACAATTGAACTGAACATTGTTTGCCTGCCTATCTGTTTGACTGATCAGCAGTGACTTGGAATGAAGTTGGTTCAATGTAAAAATAAATCTTGTAGCTTAGCTCACTACACTTTCCAAGTAGCTTGCCCAACACTGCAAATGATTACATGTAAGCTAATAATATCAGAAGGAAGATTGCTTTTCGACTGTATCTATTTAGCAAAGTTTAAGTGTGGAGTCTAGACGAGCACAGTCCCTGGCCTTAGATGGTTTTGTGAATCGCTTTACTACAAACCACAATAATAACAACAATAATAATCGCAGAATACAGCTGTTGTAAGCTGAATGCGTGACACAGTCATGTCATATGTATATGTTGCAGACAGGGGGAATATTATTGCCTTTGAGCATTAGTTTGAGACAGGTGGATCAAAAAGAAAATACATTATTGCCTTTGTAATAAGTATAATGTTGGCATTATAGAGTTTTTGCAATTATATAATTTGTGTTTTGACAATGAATAATAAGTTTAAGAATAAGAATAATTATAATAAGAATTATAATAAGAATAAGAAGTTTACTTTTTTAGTGCTAGCTCAGAGGGCCAGTTTGTGAAACAGACCTCAAATGTAAAAGATGATGAACATCTGTCTCAGAACAGTAGTAATACTGTGTAGCTTGGGACATTTGTACTTTGTCCCTATAGTGTAAGCTTCTTTGTTACTTTACCTGCAGGAATAAGAAAACAATGTTGGATACACTGAATATTATTTGATCTATTCCACCACTGCCTGAATTCTAAATAATGTAGAGTTATGTGTTGTAGGTGCCTTCTAGTTAGACGCATTTTTATGTTCATATAATAGTGATTTCTGTGCCACCCCAAAATGACCACTGGTCCCATCCTGGCCACCCCATTGAAAATTGCCTGGCTCCGCCACTGGGTGTAGCACTTCCCATCTAGGTTTTGTTACCAATTTAAGCAATTATCCACAAGGCATTGCATTTAAAAACAAAGAATGCAAATCTTTTTTTAATTTTAAATCAATAATTTAATAAGTGTTATTCTTCCGCCAAGAAATATAGTTCCAGAACAGTGGTCGCTAGGCAAAAGTAGCGGTATGAATGGTGATTTTCGGTTGGCGCATTAATATTTAAACTGTTCTGCGGTCACAGGTGTGCCTTACAACGGCTTCGAACCTGACTCAGCCAATCAGAACTGAGGACCAGAACGATTCTTTTTACAAAACGAGACGGAACATAACGCACTCTTGTCACAGTTCAGTCGGGTTTTAAATCCCCTCGGGCCTCATACGCGCACTCTTTCAGAACATGTAGCTGTCTGCGGCCGCGTCACCGCCATCAGTCCCACTTTGACGTCTTTCTCCTCATGTATCGCTCCCCTTCGCTGTCAACAGCCTCGTAGAGCTGCTGGTCGTTCTCTTTAATTGCGTGGAGATAGCCCAGGTATCCGACACACAAGGTGATGCTGACCAGCCCAAACGCCATCATCGGTTTGTTCTGTAAAACAACACGGTTCATGAGTATTGATGAAATCTGTGAGGGGTGGAAGCAACAAAAAATAATTGATAAAAATGGAGGTGATGAAAATGCATGTGAATCGAAAAATAGAGGGGTAACAATGGATGCGAAATGAAAAATAAGTGATAAATTATCAAGTGATTAATATAAAGCATTGATTTGATTAAAACAGTCGTGATGTGATGAAAACAGAGGCATGTTTCATCATTTTCCCCGTCTTACATTCATCATTCACAACACAAAATTGCCATTTATCATTTAAGGAAAGATGTGGGAGAAAGGGTGGGAGTAACAAAAACAACCAAACCATAATAACAAAAAAAAAATGAAAGTGATGAAAATGCTTACGAATTAATAATGGAAGTGATGAAATGTATGTGAATTGAAAAATAGTGATAAATTGTAAATTGATTTGATAAACTTGATTGACATTTTATTTGAAACAGTATTGCTTGGATAGACTCTGTTACTGTCTACCATTCATCTTTCACAATACCCAACTGACATTTATAGTTTACAGCAAGCATTTTTGTTTCACATCCATTTGTACCCCTCTATTTTTCAATTCACATGCATTTTCATCACCTCCATTTTTTATCAATTAATTTTTGTTACTTCCACCCCTCATAGTAATCTGGTGTTGCTGTGTTTCAAATAAGGGCTCGTGTAACACTAACTCGATACTCAAAAATGTGTTACTACTTAGGAGCAGTACACAATACACACGTTACTCGTTACACCCCCAAAAATCTTTATACAACTTAATATAACTAAATTCTTGACATCTTTTTGCTCAATAAAATCCAAGTAGTGGGAATACTCTAACCCGGAGAAACTACATTTTCCAACCATTTCTAAGCTAACTTTAGCTACGAATCGTGGGGGTTGTGGTGGGATAGAAGTGGGGTAAAACTGATATTTAAAGGCTGATGACTGATGATAGAAGTAACTATTTAATTTTTTAAGTGTAACTGTTGTATTACTGAAACTGAAACTATTTCGTTAGACTACTCAACAGGAAAGTAATGTAGTAATAGTAATGTAATAGTTTACTGTAACTGACTGATGTTGCATTCAAGTCATTTGGAAATAATGAATGAACAGTTAAAAGCAACGATTTATTCACGCCTTCGAACAAGTTTAAAGCCATAACCGAAGATTTCGGTTTGCTCTCCACCAGCTGCCACACTAAACGCTTAGTGAGACATGCAATTTAATTGATGTACAGGAAAGCACAACACCGTAATGTCAACCACAAACGAAAAGACCGCAAGTAGTTTTGTTCCTGCCTCGTCTTGTTTGGATATATAACTCCCTACTCTTGCATACTCATTGGTGGTAACGTTCATGTTCCCAAACTGCCGTATTTCCAATAGGACCTGAATGCAGCAAAATTCCAGAACGTACTTATATAACGGTCTTACTGGTTTTATGAAGAGTTCAGGATTGACAACCCGGAAAAGCGTTGTGGTCCGTGCGTTCCTCAGGCCGGGTGTCCTGTAACCTTGTTCCCCGGGGCCCTCCTTCCCTTTGCCGCCCTCCGTAGACGACATTTCCAGTCAATTTTATAGAAGATACCACGATTAATACATATATGAAACTGAAGTCTGAAAAATAAACACTGCGCACGTTTGGACTATGTTGACTCTCTGCGTGCAGCCATGTTTCAAAGTCATCACAATCAACGACGGCTGCGAGTGAAAGTGTGATAAAAAAGACACTATCAAAAATACCACAGCGCCTGCTAGTGGTTAGGATACGGTCAACGCTGTGCACCTATACAACTACAGTAATCCTATGATACATTTTAGTAGGATACTATACAAATATTATCGCACAAAGGTGATAATAGGTAAAAATACAGCACAGAAAATGATATACTAATATTATAGGAGATAAAGTACGTTAAGGTCACTATAAACTCAGTATTGTGCACCACAGACAGATTATAAATCGATATAAGAATATTATAGGAATATTTTTCGTTAAGGTTTTAAAGGTCAACTACCTGGCAAGTTTCTCTTATTCCGTCAAAAATAAAACAAGGAAAATACAGGCTGGAACTGTAGTGCGAGGTAGGCTTGAGCCTGATTGCATTATTCATTTCCAGTGTAATGCAATATCACTCATCAAAGTTACATGATTCGTCCCATTACACGCCAGTAAAATGACAAAAACAACACAGTTCATTCGAGGCTTCACCATCCTTCACCCACACTCGGCGTAAACAGGACATGGAAAAATGTTATTTGCATTAGGGAGCACCATGGTGATGCTGTCAGGCTGTCAGACCTGTGCACACACATAGATATTGACACTCTTTTTCTCTATACATAAAAACATGACCTTGTGGAAGTTTTTTTTTTTTTTTTACCGGATCACAGTCATTACACTTTTCAAAGCAGACTTACACGTATCCTAAGCAGCTATAAGACAAATAACGTCGCTCCTGGGAACCAGCTCTTTAAATGAGGCATTTGGTTACATAAGGTGTGGCCGACGAGCGGCAGTCCCCTGCAGGTGTAGGAGACCGAGAGGAGCCAAACCGTCCAGCAATTAGAGCAAAGAGCGATCTACCAGCGGTAAGTTTCCTTCTCTCATCCCCGTTTTTTTTCAAGGGTTGCCACACATTTTTATCTACTATAAAACGAGATAGGCCGACTAGTCAAACCGCAGCCTACTAAGACGCGCATTTAAATGAGATGCGCGCACAATATCCTGCTGTACAATGGAGCCGCTCGTGAGAAAAAAAACTTTTAAGATGGGTGGGAAAAAATAGCTTGTTGCCTAATGGTCACATCACAAAAGATACAGTAGGCCACAGGAATAATTCAACAGGTTTTAAACCTCGCCTGATGCCTCGAAACCATAAGGTTAACACAATTAGAGTACACTAATTCCTTATGAAAACGAACAATATGTACTCCTATAACATATGTCAGTGGGACGACATTATAACGCATTAAAATGATAAGCCCTCATGGGAATATTAAAGTGATACCACGGGCGATAGAAATACCATCAAAGTGTGATAGGGTCACTGTAAGCTCACTATTGAGTAACGCAGACGCATAATGTGTTACTATAGGAACATTATAGTGATACCATAGGAGATAAAAAAAAAAAAAAACACCATAAAGTATGATAAGGTCACTGTAAACTCACTATGGAGTGCCACATACACATTATAGGTCCCTAAAGTAATATTATAGTGTTACCACTGGAGACAAAAATACCAGTAAGTATGGTGAGGTCACTGTAAACTCACTGTTGAGTACCAGCGACACACTATAAGCCCCATTAGGAAGATTATTGATACACTAAGAGACAAAAAATACCAGTAAGTACGGTGAGGTCACTGTAAACTCATTATTGAGCACCACAGATAAACTTAAAGTCTTTCACGGTTTATAATTTTTCAACAGGAATAAAGGTGCTGGGATAAAAAATACACCTTTTTGCCTTGTTCCCTTACAGGAGAGCTGACACTAAAAATGAACTGGGGCTTTTTGGAGAATGTCCTAAGCGGGGTGAACAAGTACTCCACTGTCATTGGGCGGATTTGGCTCTCCATCCTCTTCCTCTTCCGCATCTTGGTGTACGTCGCGGCGGCCGAGCAGGTGTGGAAGGACGAGAACAAGGACTTTGTCTGCAACACCCGGCAGCCCGGCTGTGAGAACGCCTGCTTCGACCACTTCTTCCCCATCTCCCAGATCCGCCTCTGGGCCCTGCAGCTCATCATGGTGTCCACCCCTTCTCTGTTAGTGGCCCTGCATGTGGCATACAGGGAGCACAGGGAGGCCAAACACCGGCGCAAACTTTATGAGGACAAAGGCAGCATCGACGGAGGCCTGCTCTGCACCTACATCGTCAGCCTAGTCTTCAAGACGGCCTTCGAAGTGGGCTCTCTGCTGGCCTTTTACTTTTTATACAGTGGCTTCGAAGTGCCCATACTGCTCCGCTGCAGCATAAGCCCATGTCCGAACACAGTGGACTGCTACATCGCCAAAGCCACCGAAAAGAAGGTCTTCCTCTACATTATGGGCTGCACGTCCATTTTGTGCATCGTGCTAAATTTTGTAGAGCTGATGTACATTTTGTGGAAACAGTGCTGGAAAGGTTACCGCAAACGGTTTGTCCCTGTGGAGGCCAGGGCTTGCGGTCACTACCATCCACCTGTTTCCATTGTCAGCAGGTCCGCCACACCTCAGCCCACACCAAACAGAGAAGAAAGCCCAAAACAACCACCAGACACAAATGAAAACCAGCCTGTCCAGTCTTAAATGGGCTTGACTGAAAGTTCCATTTCCCATATAATGAAACCCTAAAGATGAAAAACTGTTAACTGTCCATTTAAGTGTTAAATGGACAATGGTCACAATTAGTGTCAGTTTTTATAACTTACAATATTAGTAAAATAAGAGCTGCCTTCAGAAAACTGAAGAATTCAGGTTTTAGAAGTGATTCAATATAATACTATTTATTTGCCATCATTATGTTGCTTATGAAAATGTTAGGTGCAAGTTTATAATCCTTTACTGAGCTTTAAGCACTCCGCCTGTCTTCACCAGTGTATATGGTTTCTTATTTCCATGGCTGCCCGTTTAAAGGGGAACACCACTCAGCTTATTAACTCTTATACACCGATCAGCCACAACATTAAAACCACTGACCGGTGAAGTGAACAACATCGATTATCTCGTTACAGTGGCACCTGTCCAGGGGTGGGAGATATTGGGAAGCAAGTGAACAGTCAGTTCTTGAAGTTGATGTGTTGGAAGGAGGAAAAATTGTCAAGCGTAAGGATCTGAGAGACTTTGACAAGGGCCAAATTGTGATGGCTAGGAGGACTGGGTCAGAGCATCGGGGTGTTTCCAGTATGCAGTGGTTAGTACCTACCAAAAGTGGTCCAAGGATGGACAACCGGTGAACCGGCGACAGTCATGGGCGCCCAAGGCTCATTGATGCGTGTGGGGAGCGAAGGCTAGCCCTGTCTGGTCCGATCCCACAGAAGAGCTACTGTAGCACAAATTGCTGAAAAAGTTAATGCTGGCTATGATAGAAAGGTGTCAGATCTCACAGTGCATCGCAGCTTGCTGGATGTGAGTGCCCATGCTGACCCGTCCACCGCCGAAAGCACGTACAATGGGTACGTCAGCATCAGAACTGGACCATGGAGCAATGGAAGAAGGTGGCCTGGTCTGATGAATCACGTTTTCTTTTACATCATGTGGACGGCCGGGTGCTTGTCCGTCGTTTACCTGGGGAAGAGATGGCACCAGGATGCACTATGGGAAGAGGGCAAGCCAGCGGAGGCAGTGTGATGCTCTGGGCAATGTTCTGCTGGGAAGCCTTGGGTCCTGGCATTCATGTGGATGTTACTTTGACACATACCACCTACCTAAACATTGTTGCAGACCAAGTACACCCCTTCATGGCTACGGTATTCCCTGATGGCGGTGGCCTCTTTCAGCAGGATAATGCGCCCTGCCACGCTACACAAATTGTTCAGGAATGGTTTGAGGAACATGACAAAGAATTGATGTTGACTTGGCCTCCAAATGACCTTCAGAGGTCTTGTGGAGTCCATGCCTCGACGGGTCAGAGAACAAGTTGTTTTGGCGGCCCGAGGGGGACCTACACAATATTAGGCAGGTGGTTTTAATGTTATGGCTGATCGGTGTATGGTCCCTATGATCTAGGACAGTTCAACTTGTAAATATGAACCACCCTCTCCAAAGCCAGAAGTATAAGAGCTAATATTTCAACTGGTAATATCATTAGGTATGAAGTCAGGACAGGGTATCTGCAGGTTTCAGAAGGCCACATTTAAAACTTTGTAAATCCAATTCCAGGTCTTGTCTATAGAATGAGAGATCTGAGAATATAAATGAGCAACAAAATGGAAAATCTCAGTACTAGTATCTCATTTTAGAGTTGCATCAAATTGAAACCTAATTGAAAACAAACCTGCATTACATGGTGACAAAAATAAGACCTGTAATCACTGTATTTAAGGCATTTTAATACTTTTGAAGGCCTTACATTTAGATAATTTAAGACTTTTTCAGACTTTTACAAGGACCCGCAGAAACCCCGATGATCATTTAATTTCAAAAACTCGCATCCATAAAATCTCCCATCCATTGTCCATGCAGCAGCTCCAGACTTGAAACAACCTCAGACCATACAAAAAAACACAGGAAATTTCTCAATCGTGTGTGTGTGTTCAACTTCTATTGAAATTGAATGAAAACTGCAATTAAAAAACAGCAACAATGTTTTTTCCTGGTTGTAATAAAATCTGTTTGTTTAATTATATTAAGACTGCTGGTGGCAGTGGGTGATTCAAACTGTATGTAATACATGTGTATATATAGATATATATACACACATACACACACACACGTCAACATCTTCAAATCACAAACTATACGCAACATTACAATCCATTTGTTTATAAGTAGTCCCATAGGGATAATTAAGACAACATTAACTGATGTCACATTTTAATTTCTTCACAATTTTCATTAATCCTCAGTTGATTTAGTAGTCCATAAATATAAACATGCTATACACTTTCCTACAAAAAGAAGGGAATTTTACAGAGCCATTATTACAGTATATTTCAAAACTGATGTTCTTTGAATTATTGGATATTTAAAAAAAAAAACATTTTATATGTAGGGCACCACTCTGCAGCAGATTTAACTCCTTCTACTCCTGAGATTCTATGTTTAAAAAAAATTTTTTAAAAAAAGTTAATCATTTTTTTCCAATATCACTGTAGGTCGCATATCCTGCAGTTGTTTCAACAGAAGTTGAGTGACATCTGAATAGGCTGCATCTACAATAATTTTAACCTTAGTAAGTGATTTCAAATTTTGACGGTTACTGAACTCAATGCAGGTTTCTTTGGCATCCAAGTATGAACTGGATGTTTTCCTCAACGTTCCCGGCCCCTCAGCCTCGTTGTTCAAGGGGTATTCAGACTTGTTTGATTGCTCCAAGAACTTCAAGAAGGACATTTCAAATCCCATGGGTTTAAAAGAGGTCAACGGCGCGCTCTGCTCATTCATCTCCTCCTGCAATGGGGCGGGGCAAGACGAGTCCGATTCTTCATCCTTGTGGTAAACCACATGACTCCGCGTTGACCTCGGCATCCTCTTTCGCTTCACAATTTTATCGATCAGTTTTCGTGGACGTCCTCTCTTGCGCTTGACCACCACAGACACGTCAGAGCAAGGTTCAGAACTTTCATCATTGGACAGTTTGCTGTCAAACAACGCGGCAGGGATCTCCGCCGTCACCCTTTTACGCAAGACAGGCTTTGAGTACTCATATTCACTTCCGTCCAGGCCAGTGTCTGCGGTGTCCTCAGTCTCTGACAGGTCTGAGGTGTTTTCTGATTTGGAATCGTCACTCCTCATTGAGCGGTATTTCTGCCTAGAGAACTTTTTGCAGAATATGAAGTGGCTCCTCTGCTCTTCCAGGTACTTTTCTGAGAGTCCATGCCCCATGTAATGCTTCATTATGCTGCGCTCTGATTTCATGACAGACTCACAGCCCTTTATCATACAGGGGTACTGTAGAGTGGATTTCTTTGTGCACATTGCAGATGCCTCTTCCTTAGATTTCAAAGAGGGTTTTCCATATTTCGTCCAGTGATTGTTTTTTGCCTTGTCAGCTCTCTTTTTGTCACTTGCCCTCTGTGGGATCTTTTTATTGCTCTCAATGTTTTCCTTCCCGTTGCTTGTCTTGGTGATTTGGTAATGGGAATTCTTGTTCTGTTTCACACCATCTTCAGTTATCTGTTGATTCATCAGTTTAAGTTGGTAAATGTCATGATGCTTTTTCATTGTATGTCTGAGTAGATTTGACTTTGTGGCATACACACGGTCACAGCCTTCAATGTCACACTTGATCACATTTACTGGTTCGGGTTTGGACAGCTTTACATCTTCGTGCTCTTCTTTGACATGTCCAATGTACTTCCAGAAAGCAGTGAAGGATTCTGTGCATCCCTGCTGACCACAAGAAAACTTGCCAAGGTTGATGCTGGACAAGAGTGTACCGGCCTTATCAAGGCTGAATTCGTGGAGTTGGAGATAATGCTGCAAAAGGCTGGGAACCTCTTGGAAAACCCTTGAACAGTCATTCTCTTGACATCTGAACTCTGAAACTTGAGGGACCTCACTCTCTGGCTCATCCTCCTCATAGTCCTTTGACTCATCCAGCCCTTCAGTCTGGTCCTGCTGTTTCTTCACCTCCAACGCTGACAGAGCAGACTGGTGAACAGCCCTGTAGTGGAGGATCAAATTGTGCTGGATAGTAAAGGCCGCGACACAGCCTTGATGAACGCAGCGGTATGGTCTGTACGGACTAAAGGCATTGCTTGATTCGGGCTTCTTCTCTTTAGTCTTCCTTGCAACTTCTATGCTTGGCTTAACCATTGCCTGTTTGTTGATAGTGTATTGTTTGTCTAGAGACTGAGGCACACAAGCCTGGAGGGGGGCAGAGAGACCTTGGGTTGGAGGAGTTGACACTACTGGCAAATGGGCTCCGGTGTGTTGGCCGGGCACGTATTGAGTGGGCATTGTGGAGAAGGGTCTTTGCTGTCCGTCTGACCATTGTTCTGCAGCAGGGCCTACTTGCAGAGGCTGCACAGCCAATGTGGAGGCCTGTGCATTTTGTGTTTTCACTTCTTGGTTGTGCATTGGAACGGTTTGCAGGGGATGAATACCTGTGGAGTGATTGTCATCTTGCAATATCTGATTAGTTATATCAGTGTTAGTATTCTGTCCAAAAGCCGTTGATTGGTATTCTTGTTTAACTGTGGCATGGAGTGAATATGAACGTGTGCTGTTCTCCACTAATGAATGAGAAGCAATGGTGGTTTGAGCCACTAGAGCTGGGTTTCCACTACCACTTGGCTGGTTTTGGGTATTGATGGATCCGCCAGCCTTGGCTAACTTGCGCTTCATGTCTAAATCTGCAATTTCTTCAAGTGACAATCTGTGAGCCGACTGGTAGTGAGCGCGGAGGTTTGAATTACGGGTGAAAGTTTTGCTACATTTTTGACAACAGAAAGGAGCAAATTTTCCATGTCTTTTTTTAACCAAATTGATCATCTCATATGTGTAGTTGTGACTTTTGGAGAGGTGTTTCCAAAGTGCCTCAGTTGACATGGACCTAAATGTGCAGTTGTCACTCTCACAAGCAAACGGCTTGACACCGGTTGACGACGCTGAACTATGTGATTCAACCTTCATTGACCCCGTCTCACTGTGCACGTTATTGCTAATCTGGCTCATCGAGGATGACATCTGATCAGACCTCTCTCTGACCAAGTCAAGCTTTTCAAATGCACTCTCAATTTCCATAATCCATTGTTGTTGGCTTGCAGATAGTTGAGTAGGTCCAAGATCTACATCATTTGCCACAATGCTGGTTGGGGTAAGTACCTCATGCTGTGGGGTGGAAGCCTCTCTGAAACAAGTAAAGCTCTGGGTGTTCACTGGACCTTGAATTTTGCCAGAGGATGGAGGGATGATTACTGGGTTTGTTTGAATGACCTGTCCTCCATTAGCTGTGTCTGATGACATGGGACTCTTTAGGCTGGAATTAGGGTCAGTGTTGAGTGAATGACATAAACTGTTTCTTCGTTGAAAGTCGCCAGCCAAAATCTGCTCCCGCAGTATCTTCTTGACATCTTGTTCAGTGCTCCTCCTCTGTGTCTCAGCCTGCTTGCCACTTGTTGATGCTGGACTAAGCTGAGGATCTGGTAACAGGGTCTGCTTCACTGGGTTTGACATTGTATCTGGTGTCAGAGAAGTCATCCCAGAGCGATACCCATCATTGAGGATTCCTCCCGGGGTCACATGATCTGTGGCAAGACCAGCAGATGAGTTTTCTGAAAAGATCTGAGAAAGAAGTGGGTCAGGGAAAGCACTACTGCCAAATACACTTGACTGAGGATAATGCCCTGTATACGAGTTGTCCTCCCTCTTCACCTGGACATTTCCAGTATGCTGTATAACTGAGCTCTCTGGCAAACGCTCCATGGCTCCATAGGGAACACATGGGTTTTGGAACAATGGCTGGGGAACAGATGGTTGATCAAACAGATCAGCCATGTTTGAATCAACCATAATTTGTTTAAGGATATCATCATTTGATTCAGTATTGCCATATGCTGGCAAATTAGATTGTGGATAATTGGGAGTGGGAAAGTCTTTTGGACCTGCTGCACCACTTGTCACTGATTGACACGGCTTCTCCTGATAAACTGTGCCGGGATTAAAAGGTAATTGTGGTTGAAGGGTGTTAACCGTTTGCTCTGAATTGAGAAGGTCAAGAAATGACGTTGGCAAGTCTGTGTTTAGATCCGTCACATCATATGCTTTGCAGTGTGAACGCTTGGACAAATGCCCTCCAAGGGATTTAGGACTTTCAAATTCTCTAAAACACCTGCAACAAATGAATTTGCCATCTCTAATAATGGCTGGCCACTTTGTCCTTTTGTTTCTTTTGACTCGCTTTGGATTTTCAGGACCGTTTCCAGAAATCATCTGGCCATTTTGAGATCGATTGTTATGGCTTGCCTGGCATGCACCATTTGTAGGAGGAAAATTCGACTGCACAGGATTCAGCAGTGTCTTTGTCATTTCTGGAACCCTGGAATTAGAGAGAGAATTGCTTTGCATCTGTGATGTGTATGGCGAAAGAGAATTGCTCATTTGTTGAGATGCTCCTTTTGTATTGTCCATGTAAGACGGCAAAACAGACTGAGACCTATTTTCCATCAGTGGTGACTGTAGGGGCTCTGCTGGTCTGCTCATGCTGGATGCCATCATAGAGCAAGATGGGATACTGAGTGCCAGAGCTCCACTGTTAGCATCCATTTGTGGCATCCCTTGCATGTTTGATGGATAGACTTGGGAGGAGCCACAGTTTTGAATTTGGTCATTTCCAGGTGTTGAATGCCAACTTCGACTAGCTGTAACTTGAGACTGCACTGGTATTAGTGGATTTGGAGTACTTCCTAACTGAGAAAGAACCACAGGATTTAAGACATTTTCCATATGATCAGGGACATTCTGGTTTTCAATAGCCGATGAATGGGAAGGTGGAGTAACATAGTTTGAGCTTGGAACCATGTTTGTAAAAGGGGAAGGTTGGATAACATTCTGCCTCTGAACTCCATGCATTGGGACTCCATTGCCCTGCAGGTTCTGAAGTGGAGCAACTGTGTTGGGATTTCCGACAGATACCGTGCTTGGTGGTGTAACATGGGTAATCTTGATGTTTCTCCGAGCAACTTTCCATTGATCATAGAATTCTGGATGAACAGTTTTCATATGCTTGGTAACACTCCTGTAGGAGCTGTAGTGCCTTGTACATGTTTCATATGCACAGTGATATCGCTCTCTCTCTCCTGCGGGGGGAACTGCACTGGCCGAGGATGTCATTAAGTTCTCTGGTCTGTTCCCACTTGGTGGCATAGGGGTTACTGTTGGAGGAAGTGGTTGGGACATTGCTGTTGGCATGCTATCCTGGGGCGGGCCTACTAACAGGTTGTTAGTACACATGGCCTGGAGCTGTTCTGGCAATGGTATGTTGCAGTCAGAGTTGTATCTCATTGATCCAGCATTTACATTACTGGAAAACATTTGTGACTGGTTTTGCAAGACATTTGTATGACAGGGATGTGACAACTCACCTACGTTAGCTTCAAATGGAGATATTAGTTGATTCTGTAGGGCTGGTCTCAAATAATCAAACGAATGAGCATCTGAACTATTGCTATGTCTATTTGAATCAGACAAGTGGGAATTCATAGACTGGATCACAGAATTATCTGAACACTGTGTCTGACTGACTGAGAAGAAAGGCTTATCTTGGGGTTCACTTTTGACTGCATATTGTCCTAAGGTTTCCACAGGTCCATGTGAAGAATTCAGCAAGCCCTCAGTGGACTGTCCCACCCTTCCATGGTCTGGATGAAGAGTGCTTTCATTGCTACAGTTCTTTGAGTCTTGGGACATTTCCTGGGTGAGGGGAGTGTGATCAGACAGCATTCGCTCAATCAGCGATGGACCATGGTCTGGATTTTGTGAGGTCTGGTGCTCTGAAGCTAGGCTTTCCTCCTCGTCAGTGACATGCTCCCCCTGGTGGAAATCCAGCTGAGTTTGTGAATGGAATACCTTTCCACAGTCTGGGATTTTACAGGTGAACGTTTTATAATGCTGCGCCTCGTGGTCATACAGTTTGAAGGCTTCATTAAAGATTTTACCACAATTTGGAAACATGCATCTGGCCTTAAAAACAGCATGTTCTTTCCTGTGTATAAGGAGTTCAGTGTTGGACAGGAAGCTGGCATTGCAGTTCAACTGTATACAAATGTAAGGCTTCACACCACAGTGGACTTGTAAATGATCATTAAGGTGGGTGACACTAACAAACTGGCGGCGGCAGTATTGACAAACAACCTTTTTGCTTTGCATTTCAAGGTAACGCTTTGCCTCCTCACTGTCCCCATGAGCCTTAACATGTGCAAGAAGATTTTTGAAAAACTTGAAGCCCTTTCTGCAGCTCGAAACAGGGCATATGTTGTCCTCGCTAGTTTCTGTCTTAATCCCAGTAACTTTGGTTTGAACAGTGTGAGTCAACCCTCCATTATGTCCTTGGGAATCACCATTTTCTCTTGTATAAAGTTGATTTTCTGTCTTAGCCTTTAATGCTGCAATAACAGGGGCAGCGGTTTTAGGATTAGCCAATTTCTTGTTTGTTTTCATTGCAGTTAGCCTTTCCTTGCATGACTGTTTAACATGTGATGCTACATGGGGAACCAATGTGTCTTTTGAGGTAAAAGTCTCAGCACATATCGGGCAGCTGTATAGTCCACCTTTAAAATGAGTCTGTGCATGCCGTACAATCCTGTGACCGAGAAACTCTTTGTCACACAACACACAGTACTGCATATACGCCTGCCAGTTTCTAAACCTGGCAGATATAAAACCTTTTTCTCTCAGTTTCTTAATTTCTCTGTTTTTCTGTCTCTTGTCAGTTATTTCCTTCAGTTCTTTTGTGGTGTCTACAAAGCAATCTGTGACATCCTTAAAGCCTTCCTGATCGAGGGCCTCTTCTTCCTCCGGGGCACCAGGGCTCTCACTATCATTCAGCAAGTCAATGGATGACACTATGGAAGCCTCTTCACCCATAAGCGCTAAACACTGACGCTTCAGTGTTTTCCAGTCCCAGAACTCGGGGTCAAAAGGCCACTGGGTCTTGAAAACCAGCAGGAGCTCGCAGCGTAGCGAGTTGGGAACAGGCATATTCTCCTCCTCTAGTTTCTGATCCGGTTCGTTGTAAAGAGTCTCCACGGCGTAATAAGAATCCACTGTGGGCTCCAGGAGGAACTCTGTCAGCTGGCAGGCTTGCTTGATTTCCAGGTCGGTGGGAAGCAAACAGGAAATGGTTTTACATACGGTGGCCTTGGTGTTTCCATCATTCGATTCCATCTGCAAAGCTCTAATGCACATGTCAATGCACACTGGCAGTCCAACGCTGTCAATCTATGAAAAAGAGAATATGGGATGCGTCATTTAAGCGGATACAGACAGGACATGAAACGTTTCAAAATTCACCAGCCACTTTCCCTATTATTAGTATGACTTCCAAACGATGGTGAGCCATTTCCTGGTTGGGTAGACAAACAAAGTCAACGAAGTGAGCCCTACTGAATCATCTGTATTTTATGTGACAAACCACACCCATCTGGCATTTAAGAAGGATAAAAGAAACAATAAATGAAAAGAAAATTAATAACCCCTTTTCCCCTTTGACAAATCCAAAATAATTAAATCAAAACCATTAAATCGATGGACTTTCCCAGAAAAAGTAATGAATAAATAGGGTTAGAAACTTAAAATAACATACACTGAATTTTGACATTCAGCTTCGAAGTAATTACAATAAAAAATTAGCATTGTTTTTATATGGAAGCCTGTCATATTCATTCAGTATACTATGCAATAACATCTTCAGTCAAATACCCTGTGGAGAATTCTCATTATGCTTTGCAACCACCAGAGGGTGACGATGACTTTCTCTTTCCCTTTCTCACTGGGCCCTGGTTTGACAGCTGACTATTTACTGACCTCTGATTGGATGACCTTGATGAGGAACAGGATGTGATAGACTGTTTTGGACAGTAAGGACATCTGCCGGCATCTGTCCAGGAAGGCTTGCTCTGATGGCTCTAAACGCTTTAGCAGCTTGCTCCAAAACAGGGTGAGCTCCCTGGAGTGAGGGAAGTAAATATAAATATATACATCTCTATATTCTTCCATTATCTGTTGAAGCTCAAACTAAACAAAACGACACAAAAGCACATGCAATAACAGAAGAGCAAGACCAGCGACATGAATGGGCTTCAAGCAGAGGCACATATTGTTTTCTTGCCAATTGGGACAATGTGTGCAAATGTTGGTTAATTTTTACTGAATCAATGAGCATGCACATGCAGACCAATATCAGGTTATAATCAGAAACTCCAGTATTTATGTGTTGAACATCATATCCCATTTAACCTGAAAAACTCATATTCCAATTATGAGAAACCCGCATATGATTATTATTCCCTTTAATTGATTTTCATGGTGTAAACTCAACTTTCATTGAAAATGTCATATTATTTGCTTTATTCATGTATACATACATGAGCTTAGCTCTTCAGAATTAATTAATCAATAAATTGACTGAATTCATATTGAAAAACGTGCCTGTTTTGGTCCTCTAAGCCAGAAAATGAATGAAATATATAAATATAAAAGCATAAATCTGGAATAAAAGGGGTATAGGCTTGAAAGGCTGGATGCCTGAGGGCCACCTAAGACCCATTTTGAGCCAAGAACAACTTCAAATAGAGCAACTTTTGTTTTCTTACCAAGCACAGTATGTGTCTCCTTGGAGAAGCTGGCGGGTCAGGAAAGCGGAGCAAACGCTGAAAGCCGCCCTCTCGTCCCCCTCGGATTCAAGATTGCAGATCATCTCTAACGCATCACGGCAGTCCACCTTCGAAAGCTGCAGAGACAAACACAATGCATAACGGTGACTGAAGAGTTGCCAATACATAGATTATTACTTTTCAAATAGTTCAAGCCTAAAACCTTGCCATGGCGTAATGAACATACGCTGAAGAGGAAATGTAGGAAAGCTGACACTGATGGAAAGCAAATAAACTCCTTGTTTTCCACAATATTCTAAAAGACCTCCTGAGGGAGTACCAAAAGGCACAAAAGCTATATTTTGTCTCTAATAACTGTCAAAACTCAAGAAACCTCAAGAATGAAAACATGCTAGTGAACTACAACAACCATAATTCATTGCACCTATGAGGTGGCGCTAGGTTTTGGTCAGACAGTTGGGCGTCCCACAAATCATGCCGTGTCTGAATACTGAAGACTGAATAGAGATCATTTGGAAATCATCAGAAATCATTTGGAAGTGGCTGTTATATTTGCTTCAAATAGATGGAAGTGAAACTGTCAGCTATTGCAACTTTAGCCAATGCTGACCTCACTAGCTTACAGTTAACAGAGTGACTACAGTTTCAGAACAAAGCTGATACTGAGCTAAATGAAATTCAGCCACAATATAGCCTACTTAAATATATATATATATATACACACAAGCAACCAAAAGAACCCCATCAAGTCCATCATTTTGACATGATTAGTGTTAGTAGTTACCAAAACTCAGTCCAATAACTGAGCTAACACATTTTTGTTTACAAGCCCTGGTGTGCTTGTAACTGGGCAGTGTGAACCTAAATGAACCGAGTACAAAATGCAACAAAGTAAACTTGTCCATTACGGACTGTACCAAAAAATCAAACCCTTAGTTTAATCATTTACACATGCAAGCTTATAAGGCAACTATAAACTCAACTATCCAACTTGACTTACCTCGTCCATCAGCTGATCCTGCTCTAAGGTAGCACAAAGGCAGGCAAGGTATTTCTGCTTGAAGAGGCACTTCCCTTCGAACGCAGGACACTCAGAGCATGCCTTTGCCAGCAGTGTGGCCTTCCCCATCTGGTTCTCCTTGATCAGGTGTTTGACTCTCATGTCCAGCAACATAGGGCCCTCCAGCGCCAGGAATTCATCAACTGAAAGTCAGAGGAACTCTTGATTATCCGAAGCTTTGAAGGTCCCAGAATAGAATAACAAACAAACGCAGTAAAAAGCTGAATTGAAGTAGTTAAATTGAATGAATTTGACCGAGTCACAATACTGGATCCTCATTGGCCGACAACAAGTGAGCCAATCAGGACCAAGTCCAGTTGTGATGCGTTCACTGGGATTTGTGTTAGTGGATTTTTGAAAGTACAATAAATTTAACCACTTAAACAAAATACATTTTTAACGATGTGTTCGTTAAACATCTTTGATCACATATTTATATACGTGACAGTGGGTGTATAGCTATGTAAAATGTGTAGTCATAAGTATCAGGACTGAACAATATATTTCCAAACCTTTCCATACTTTTTGAGCCATTTTCAAGCTTTCCAAGACCTGGAAATTATCACATTCATTTCCCAAACTTGTCCAGACCTGTGTAGGAACTGCTTCAGTACCCCGGCAGAAGAGTAAGGTAAGACCCACCTTGTTCTGTCAGTAAGTTCTCATTGGACAGAAGGCCTTGCAGAACCCGGTCAGTCCACACACCAGTGTGCTGGCCCAAGGCAAACAGCAGGGACAGCTGAGTGATGCCAGTCTCCTGCAGCATGGTGTGGGCATACTGCACATAACAGAAACATCACATCACGTAAAGACACAATCCAGGATTTATTCAAGTATATTCACCTTACAATCTTAGAAGAGTTTGACTTGTTGATCGAAAAATCATTAATCATTACTCAAAATCAAAATACAGGCCTGGTTAACTGAACACTAGGAACATTTTGAGAGCTGAGAAAATTCAACTGTAAAAAAAAAAAACAGCTGTCAACTGATGGTAGCTCGGCCTTTCTAGTGTTACATGATAAAATGAATAACCTTTTAGAGCTCCAAAACATGTCAAGTTTAGCCTTTGTATACTGTCAATTGTCATGAAAATTCCAGCCAATCACTTTCAGAATAAACAATATCTTGAATCCAAACATATCTTAAGTAAACAAAGTGGTGGGGTGACAGTGTTTCGACATGGGGGCCCCATACACCACTCAGACTGACAGCTTTATTTATCTCTCCGTGAAAGTGACAAGCCTGTACTTTACCAGGACAGATGACTTGAATTCTTTCCATAAGCCATCTGGAAGTTCTTGCTTCAGCGAGAGCAAAACCTCCACAAAACTCCTGCACAATTAACAGAGAAGCGACCAAAACAGTTTCAAGTTCTGCCAACACAACACCAGCTATCAAGTACAATCTAGTACAGGACTTTCAAAAGGCTTTCTAAGGTCCATAGGTTTTTAGCATGCAAGGTATAATGTATCTCAATATTAAGAAAGAGTTGCGAAGATTTTGTGCACTCAACATAAAACCTATAGAGTAGCTATAATGAAGCAAGTCTCTTGTTGGTACTCACAGCGAGAGCCTTTCAAGCACCAGAGCAACATTTTCACACTGTAGGGAGAGGTGTGGGGAGGCCTCGGCATAACTCAGCAGGGCTACGATGTACACTTCCACCAAGGGCAGAGGGTCTTCCTCAATCCTCCAACGGCCAGCATAATCCAACAATGTCTGCAGAGAGGAACCCGAAGAGATTAACTCAAAAAAGGCAACTTCACTTTTTCATTGTGTTTAGACTGAAAATTCATTAGGCTACTTTTTAGGCAATGTTTATCCTGACAGTTATAATGACTGGTTCAATGTGATAACAGCACAGTGTAACAAATGAGCTATCCTCCTACTCTTGACAATATACTAACAGTAAATCAAAGTTCAGTTCAGTTGTGGCCAAGATTACTGGAACACTTACATTTCATGCAGATAATGAACAATATTTTCTGAAATAATTGGAAATTGCAACACCTTTCCATCTTGCCGAAACAGAGGTTATGATGAAAAAGATACGAGATCAATTGAGAGGTTTCCCCACTCACGGTAGCCTAGTCATTATGAATGCTCATGCTGGTTGTTAAGGCTTGCCAAGCTGTATACCTGCAAGGGGGAGGAGCGGACCGAGCCGAGCCATGCGGAAAAACAAGCTCAATTTACAGAGCTCACTCACTTCATCTCAAACGTCTCAAGTTCAGCCTACACACTCGTGATCCCTCCACCCATGGTAGTTTACTCTACTGGGTGTTATACGGTTGGAAAAACAAAAACGACTTGCACAAGGCAGCAGAAACTCCTATAACATGACACAGGGATCGATTTCAAGCTAGTGGGGTGGATGGAGGCATGGCCTGAGGACGAAAAAGAATGAGTACATGTTCCACTGAAGCCCAACCCACTCTTGTTTAAGATATAATTTGGGTGGAATCAATGAAGAATGCCATTAAATCTTTTATTGGCCCGAATGAAGCAATGCGTGTCATCTGGGTGAATTAAGGGAACAGGAGTGAGGTGGGAAAAAAACCTTGTCTGAGAAACACTAGTATAAGTCTTTCAGTGCAGGAACAGATTTCGTCACGGCCATGCTCTCGTCTAGGGCTGAAATGATTATTCAACATTATCGACAATAATAGATTATTGATCATTTCCACTGTCGGTTTGTCATCGGAAATACTCAAGCCTACGGCCTCTCTCGCTTTTTGTTTATATTTGGAAAACAGCTGACACACGCAACAGGTCCAAAAGGTGAGCCTGCAAGCAGCGGCATTCAGAAAACCATCAAAGCTCAACAAAGTGTGGGAACACTTATAACACATTACCAGAAAAACTAACTTGCACACTGTGCAAGGCAGAGCTGGATTTTCATGGCAGTACAACGTGCATGCTTGAGCACTTGGAGAAAACATCCCTGCGTGCAGGATGGCAGAGCATCATCGTATTACGTGTAAATGTTACAGTAGCATAGTGTTAGCATAGCATTTGCATCCTTGCTCATAACATGAAATAACTTTAGATGCATGTAAAGAAATGTCAGCCAAAGACTATTGTTGTGAGAGTGTTGAACAGTGCAGTGCCACCTGAAGCCAATGTTGGTAGCAGCAGCAGTTAAGTTAATTTCACTTTCAGCTGGGGTGATGAGGATGACGCAATGGCACTGAGTGCGTTTATTGTGCAGTGGCTATAAACAGCTTTGTATTGATGACCTGTTACTCTACTTACATGTACAGTTGTGGTCAAAAGTTTACATACACTTGTAAAGAACATGTATATCATCATCCAATGATTTCTACAACTCTTATTTTTCTGTGATGGAATGATTGGAGCACATACTTCTTTCATGAATTTTGGTTCTTTTATGAATTTATTATGGGTCTTCTGAAAATGTGACCAAATCTGCTAATATACATGTTCTGTAAACTGTTGACCACAACTGTACGTACAGTTGCATACATTTCCCCATTTGATCCACGATCCTATTAAGTCAGGGACCACTTCATACATGAATAGTTTTTAGTCCAACGGCAGCAGTCAATGCACATCTCTAGTGCTAATCACATCTCTGCTCAGGCTGGCTGTGTAGAGGCAAGGTTAAAGGAGCACATGTTGCATCCACGTAATTACCAACAAACATCAATCAACATTAATCAAATAGTGCTCAGAGGCTTGTGTGGCTTGAGTGAGTTCCTTGGGAGATAATGCATTTCTTTTTTTATCATTTCAAAGACATTTGTACTGGAGCAAAATAGTAGTATATAGCAGTGTGTATATATAGTGTGTAGTGTACTGTAGTAAAATAGTTGAATATAGCAGCTTCTTTGAAAGAAATGGAAGTGAAATTGAGAAAAATGTATAGTGGAAATGTCAAGTCAGTAAAGCCTCAAACATTGTATTGTTATTACATTGTTTAAAAAAAAAAAAAGAAGCAAAGAAACCCGAAACAAGACAAACAATTCAATAGTTTTTTTAAAGTTTGTTTCTCAATATATAAGGTGCAACTGGGGAAAACAAACTTTTTTGTCCATGTTTGTGTTAGAGCACAGTGGGTACTTTCATTATTTAACTAACCAAACTCAATATTTAGAAAACTGTCTGCTCATATTGTACCGATTACACGTTGTAACCAGTGTATAACAATCTTCAGGGGGACAGAAATCTAGCTGAAATGAGCGATCACTTTCATTTTCATTTCCAAATGATTCATAAGTAAAAGGCCTGAGTATTGCCAAATGCCTTAAGAAAGTACCTTAATGTCTCAAGTGGCACGTAGATTCAAAAGGACAATTCAATCTGCAGAGTAACTTGTAAAAAATGAAATCCACACTCACATACCTTGTCTGATTATTTCTGCACAAAAACAAAAGCAACAAATGCAATCAGCAAACTAAACCTGACAACAATTCGCCCTGAGGCTTTTGACCTGATGAATAACCCGATGAAGCCTTAGAGCAGTGGTTCCCAAAGTGGGTGCCGCGGCACCCTGGGGTGCCGTAATGACTGGCATGGGGTGCCGCAAGATCTGTTAATTTCCATATTTTATTGTGTCTATTTAATAACGTTTCATCACATAAAAATAGGCTACATTTGAACTACATTTTATATTACATTTGAAACATGTCATTGTAAAAACAGAAGAAATAAGCAATAAACATCGAAACCGTTCATATTAAAAACAAAAAAAACAACTTAAAATGCGCATTCAAAGGGATAGCGGCGCATCTGAAAACGCTCGATGAAAGGTTTGTGTGTTATTTCCCCGCTTCGAAGAATGAAGACTATGACTGGATCCGCGATCCTTCCAACTCCCGATCACCAGAATCAGCAAAGAAGTTGACAATCAAAGCCCAGGAAGAACTTGCAGAACTGAAAATGGATCGCACTTTGAAACTGAAGTTTGGAGAAATGTCGTCGGACAGGTTTTGGCTGCTTGTGGGACACGAATATCCATCTCTGGCAAACTGCGCGATCAGTGTGCTATTGCCGTTCCCAACATCATACTTGTGTGAGCTGGCTTTCTCATCCCTGACATACGTGAAAAGCAAGAGAAGGCATCGCCTGTCAGTGGAGTCAGATCTACGCGTTGCGCTCTCTTCAATCTCTCCCTGCATCAAGAGACTGTGCTCTCAACAGCAGGCTCACACTCCCACTAAAATGCCTGATATTTTCGTTCTTTGTTTTTTTATTAACCTAAAAAGTAGGCTTATTTTACGTTTTGAACAAGGCAAAATAAATGCATTTTTTTTCTATTTTGTTTTTACCAATTAACATAATTATTTATTATTATTTTAAGTTAAACATTGATCTGTAAATCTGCATAAATCACACACAGCAACAAATATAGCCTTAGTTCAAACAAGTCAATCAAAATGGTTGACATCTATTTTTTCTTATCATTAGCTGAGTGGTTGGGGGGGGGGGGTGCCGTGAAAAGAAATTGACTATGAAGGGGTGCCTTGGTTTGAAAAAGTTTGGGAACCACTGCCTTAGAGACAAACGTTGTCACTTTTAGTTTGCCAACCGCATTTTTTTGTTTTTTTAAGAATGAACAGATGAGGTACGTTACCTCAAGGAATTTTTTTGGGGACCACAATATTCAATCAAGGGACCCCATGTGTCCGAAGATTGGAAAAGCCTCATTTAATATAGTTTTACACTTTTCACTAGGTACTTGTCGTAATACAGTGGAGAATAATACAACATTTTCACAGGCAGATCGATCATTAAGTTAACTAAAAAAACAACAACCCTCATCTGCCTGATATTGTTAGCGATAATAAGACATTTGTCCTCTCTGTATTAGTACAGTTAACAGCGCCCAGAAGTGGTGCATTAGGACTCCTGCCTCGGGAGCTACATGTTAACCCACTGACCTAGGATCAAATCTCACAAGAACCGTGTCACCGTGTCACCAACCGTGTCTCCCGTTCCTCTGTGTAAACTCTAGCTACTTCCGACTGGCTCAAGAGATAAACTCCAAGAGGTGACTGAAGATGAATGCACAATAAAAAAAGAAACTTGGCCAGGCGTGCAACCCATAAAACACAGAAACAATAAACCTCAGCTGCAAGGCTTTGCTTTGGGTCAGAGGTTGCCTATCAGCGTGGGCTGTCTGTAGGGGTGGGCGTCATAAACGGTGTAAACAGTACACAATATGGATTTGGCTATACCGTTTGTACCGGTAGACAATGGATTTTGACTAATACCATATACTAATACCAATACCATATACTAATACCACTAGTGCCATTCCTTAGCATTGCCTGATGGACAGCATTCCTAGGCCAATACAAATACGTAGGTGGGTGTACTCTTCCCCTTTACGTGCCAACAAACGCACGTGTTTTACGTATGCCTGTAAACAACGGTGAGTGAAGAAATGGCAAAGAAGTTGCGCGAGCACTGCTAGCGAGGCAGATGAAGAACTCGTTCGAAAGAAGGGTGCAACATCCATAGTTTGGACCTGGTTCGGATTTAAGAAGTCGGACCACGAGCAGAAAACGGTTATCTGCAAACATTGTCGGGTAGCAGCTGTTGCCAGAGGCGGTAATACAAGCAACCTTACTCTTTTTCAGTTTGCAGTTCTGCAAAATATATTCAACTTCAGTTCAATGTGAAATCTGTCCTATTATACTAAAGGAATAACACATAAGCTAACTAATAGTTAATAATAACCTAACCCCAGGCAATACTTACTATCCCCAGAGTATTGCACTTTTTAAAGCATGTTTTATAGAAATTATGAAAATAATTATATACCGTGATATATACCATTACCGTCCACAATTCGAAAGATACCGTGATATAAATTTTAGGCCATACCTCCGAGTGCTAGCTGTCTGCTACATAAGTAGAGTTGGTTTTATTGCTGACGGCACCTCAGCACCTCTGAATCCCTCCAATGTTATATTGATATCAGAATGGAACTAAAAATCCTTTATCAGCCGGGATGAGATCAGTAATCAGGGAGGAACTGCTTTAAAATTTCAGGAATTTATTACACCCTCAAGAGTGTCAAGTGTCAAGATCAGTTTCTCACACTTGTTAAACTCTGAGAGACTTTTCTCAAACATTTTGTCTGAGTCCATCAGATCTACTTCTACAATACTCAACAATGAGACACAGAGACACTGCTAGGCAACAGTGTCCAGAGAGTTGACTCTGCATTGCTGCTTCAATCATAAAGGGAAATAAATAGTTAGGATAGATTTTCAGTGTCTCACGTTGTTGCCTGTTGCTCGAGGCGTTGCCCATGTATACTGCCACAAAAAGTGGTTGGTATATTAACACTTTAAGAGTCGTGCTGAGGACAGTGGAGCTACAACAGCTCCACAGTCGTCCTCACATACAAACACAGCCCAATTCCATCAGCCACAGATGCATAGATGGCTTAATGACGGGAGACATATGAAACTACCTTGTTTTAGTTTATTAACATGAAGACTTAGCTAAGATGTGCCTGCCATGCACAAGCACGCATTCATACAGGCACGTACTAACACACCCACGAAATTAATCGCAGAAAACACGTCCTTACTTTCCCATGCGCGATCTTATAAAATAATACCTTACTCTTTTTATGCAAGGGAGTTTAAAACGAACACTTCGCTGTTTACTGCACAATTCTGGACATTATGTGTAAGGCTAAAGGCACGCTGAAAGATCAAAACCATTTGCTAGCTTGAAAGCTAACACCAGAGACAATCAGCGAAATAATTGTCACGAGCACGCGCATGTAGCCAAACATACAAGACGTAATGCTAATTGTAAGTAGAAAGCTGCTGGCTAAGCTGAGCTGACGCCTGGTTTTACTAGCGTGTACGAAATTACAACAAGTGTTTTGAATGAACCTGTTACGACCACTTTGCGACAGATAGTTGGCTCGATGAAAGGATTTCTAGCGCTAGTAGCGTTATTTCTTGCAGACACAGCAGCTAGCTACCGTATGCTAGCTGGAGTGAGTATTCATTTGTGCAATCCACTTCACTGCAGTGCTTCGATTCTGTGGATTTATTGACCCAAACACCAACAATAACAACCCACCCCATCTGAGATACTTCAGCTTTAAATCATGCGTGTCCGTGGATTATCCAGAGGAACCAGGACGTAGCGTTACCATTAACCTAGCTAATGCTAGCTAGCTAGGTAGGTAGCTAGCTGGTTGGCTAAACACCGTGAGCGAACATACCCGACAGAACTCTTGGCAATACTGAGAAGACGACTGGACTGGAGAGTCGGTGCCTTCTTTAACCACGACTTCTTGCAGTTCTTGCAAACGTTGTCTAAGCCCGTGAATCGTTGCACTGACACCGCTCTCAGAACTACGGTCCTGTTCGGCCTCTTCGTCCGCCATCTTCACACCCAGCTCCAGCGCGTACCACTGCCGCGTACGTATCCAGCACGACACAGTGTTTACGCACTGATGCAAACAAGGTCCCCTGCTGGCATAACTGCATAGCTCAGTGCAGAAAATACACAGCCTTGGAAAATGTGGATACAGCACTATGCAGTATGTACAGCATGCATGTATTTGTGATTTTGGCCTTTCAGTTTTCAGTCAGTCTGATCAATTGATGGTTTCATGAAAGCATATTATATAGGAAAACATTATGCACATCACAGGTAGATCTATTGCTAGTTCATCATAATATGTAGTAGATATAGCAGAATACAGTATGACAGCAATGTTTTGTACTTCTTATGAGCAAAGAATATTTTTATTCATTGAGTAAGACAAGCAACGCATTAAGTTGTAACTTTTTTTATTTGAAAAAACACAACATCACACTCCATATTGCCAATAGACACACCCCATTTAACTTAATGGTCTTGTATACATTCCCTTTGGTGTGTAATGTTTAACTTAAAACCTATGCATGCTCCTTTCGTTTGAGTAGTTTTTTAAAAGCCAGCTTGAAATCGTCATTAAAGCTGGTGTACAACAGGGGGTTGATGAGAGAATTGACATAACCCAGCCAAGTTAGCAAATCAGAGACAAGTGGGGAAGGTTGTAAAAGCCGTAGACCTGATAAGAGCTCCTTTAAAAAGAAAGGCAGCCAGCAAATAATGAAAGCTCCAAGGATGAGGCCGAGGATTCGTGCCGCCTTCTTCTCACGTGAGGTACATATCTGGTTTTTCTCATCGGGCCCATCCATGTCTGTTTCAAAGGATGGGATGCGGATGGTAACATTGAGCTTGTCAATAGCTAGGGTGGGATCTGAGTTGGACAAGTCTGAGACACAAAATGTGTGTGACACACGGCAGTGGTCTACAGAGTTCTGGCTACCCATACTCCGGCTACTGAGGTGCCGAGACGAGCCGCGTTTCTGGTAAAGTGTCTTTGCAGCATTGTAAATCCTGTAGTATAAGATGAGGATGACGATCATCGGGATGTAAAAGGCTCCAAAAGTAGAATATATAGTGTAGCCCAGGTGGTCATGCTCTATCACACACTGCATGAAGCCGCTGCTGCCGGGCCTCTGTCTCCAGAATAAGGGCGGCATGGATATGAAAACGGAGATGACCCAGACGATTCCGACCATGATGGCGGCGCGGCGGGCCGACCTCTTGCGGGCGTACTCGACAGCCTTGGTGATAGCCCAGTATCGGTCCAGGGCTATGACACACAAGTGCAGGATGGAGCAGGTGCAGCAGGTCATGTCGACGCTCAGCCACAACTCGCACACCACCTGACCCAGAGACCACGTCTCCATGGTGATGTAGAGAATGCTGACCGGCATCACCAGCACTGCAACCAGGAAGTCGGTGACAGCCAGAGAGCAGATGAGGTAGTTGGCGGGCAAATGGAGCTTCTTGTTGGTGCAGATGGCAGCGATGACGGCTCCGTTGATCAGTGCGGTGAGGAGGGCGAGAAGCCCGAGCACGACCACCACTACCACCATCTTTTCTGTTAATTTAACCACATGGAGGGTGCTGGTTGGCGGGCCTGTGCAGTTTGTGATATTGGACCCCGTGGTGCTGTCCCCTAGGTACCTCTCCATCTCCATCTCCATCTCCGGGCCTGGGCTCTCCCTCCCCGGAGACACCCCAGGGAGACGGTGCTCTCTTAAAGGTTAGTGGTCATTCTGGAACAGATAGAATAGACAGTACATTATGAAGCATATTATATCAGACATCATGAGGCAAGTCTCACAATCAATGTGTTTTCATTTCATACCTACATTTCCCAGGATGCTTTTTGACAACCCCCAGAGAACATGTGTTGGACTTCAATTCAGCTGGGTTTTGTGTGTAGGTGGAGAGAGCGGTAACAAAGATAGTAAGAAGAAGAGAGTGAGTCATGCCCCGTAATCAAAACACAACATGTCTTGTGGTTGCATTGCATTCTGGTCTATCTTGGCTACTGTCAGTGCATAAATTGGTATCTCTCCTCTTCTACGATGGATTTCTCCCTGTATGATTGTTAATCGTCAGAATAGTGGTTCTAGAAAGAGGCCCTTGCTGTTTGATTTTCAGGGACTGACACCAAAACCTGTTTAACATTGATATTTTAGATTGTTCTGTCTATGTTTGGCCAATTATCTACAGGAATAAGAAAAATAAATCACCAAAGGACAAAATGGACCCAGAAATGTAAGGTACATTGCCAGTATCTGTTTTTAAGGGTGGATTTTTCCGTTAAAGGGAGATGGCACCCCCAGTTTCAGCTGTTCACCAATACCTTTGCTACTTTGAAATGTTAAACAGTGAAGTTGAGAAGTACAATGGGATAATATAAAGGTAGAACAGGGGCTGGAGAGTAGAGCAGGAGTGGAAACATCCCACCATTACAAAAAATACACCACATTTCTAAGGGGAAATTCAAATCACAAGGGGCAAAATACTGTAGAGTAATACCAGACTTTTGAAAGCCAAATAAACTGATTTTCAGCTGCTTTTACTGTGTGCCTGCTCCATGCACGTCAAGGTCTTCTCCCACCTCTCCAAAAGCCATGCATTGCTTTGTAACGTAGGTTTTTTTTTCTTCGACGAGCTGCGACGTGACTGCTGAGAGACCCGGAGGGGGAGCAGCTTATTAGGCCGGACCGGTGGGGCAGAACAGCTGAGTGGCTGTCAGTGGCACAACAACGCAGTGGCAGCTGTCATCGTGGACGCGGTCGGCTGCCGCTCCCACACGGCCTCTCAACACACATCAGCTGAACCAATAATCACGGACAGGTGGGCCCGACCAGCGGCATGGTATGAATAACTAGGTCCCACAGGGAAACGCACACGAGACAGGAGGCCGGAGATTCACTTTTACACTACACTACATTACACTACATTACACTACATACATTACATACATTACATTACAGTCATTTAGCAGACGCTTTTATCCAAAGCGACTTACAATAAGTGCATTCAACATAGGTAGGCAAGAAAACTACTAGTCACCAGAAATCGTAAGTGCATTTCCTTCCTAAACAAGCAACTAAGAGCAGAACTAGTGCTGAAGGTAAAAGTGCAATAATAGCTACCTACTTTTCTTAAACAAATGAGACAAATAAGAAAATCAAATAAACAAGAGCTAAGACAACTAAGTGTATCAAATAAACAAGAGTCAATAAACAAGAGCTAAGACAAATAAGTGTATGAAATAAACAAGAGCCAATAAACAAGAGCTCAGACAAATAATTGACGACAAATAGGCAAGGCTAAGAGGAAGGGTCAGGGTAGTGTTTCTTGAAGACTTTTAAAACTGGATTAGGCCTAAATCATGATTTATCACTGAATTCTGGTACTATTTTTATGACCGATTCAGTTTAAACCTTCTTTTAAATCTCAAGTTTAGTTTGGATTTACTTATTTACTTTAACTTAAACTTTAAACTCCTATTAAAACTTGGATGAGGGGTTTAAACTCAACTTTAAACTGACAGTCGAGGTGGTTTAACTCAAAGTGGCAGCATTTTCGTGGCCGCTGGATGAAAAACAACGAGAGCTCCTTGAAGAAAGATAAGCGACAGACTCAGTTGAGTTTTATGATAATGCCTTGGTTTCCTTTTTTCCCCTCAACAGAGTCGTCTCTCCTCTCTTCGCCGCTGAGCCGTTAAAGGGCTTCTGCCAGTTGAAGCCGCACATCATCCTTCTTCTTCTTCACGGCGGAGTTGTCTGTTTTCTAAGCCTCCAAAACTGTAAAAATGAAATGCTCCATTAACTTGACCACAAGATTTTTTCTGAAAAGAAGAGAAATCTGAGCATCTATGCCAAGCCAACACAAGCTGATGTCTAACGGCAGAGCGGGGCCACAATGTCATTTGTACATCAAACATCAAACGTAAAAAAATATTTAAATAATACACGAGTAGCCTGGGATTATTTTTTTCTTTTTATTACTATTTTATAAGCTTTGTTTAAACAATTTGTATTTAGGTTTAAATCATTGATCTTATTTTTTACTGAACTAAGGTACATTTAAATTGTGCAATGCAGCTCTTGGCTTACTTCTTGTAAACCTAGTTTTACTAAGCTCTTAAATGAAACGGTGTTGGCTAGATATATCCAATAGCTAAATGTTTTCAATATCTATTAAACCAGGGAAGGTTTGCTAAGCACACAGCTTCTTTTCATGCTTCACATTGACAGTAACGTAGATTCACACATTAGTGCAGTGCAAAGTCTTCTGCTGTTTGCCACTGACAAGCTCCACTGCAGCTAAAGTTCCTGGTTCGAGGGTAGCTCAACCATAGCTGTTGAGTAGAAGAAAACACTGCTCATCCACCCAGAGTTTCCCATCTGCTCCAGGGATGTGAAACCGTGACCTTCCTGTCCCTTTACGCTTAATGTTAGATCCTGTTGTCCTTGTGCTGTGAAACCCTGTGAGTCGCCAGTATGTCTCTGCACCAGTGCAACTACAACAGAGTCTTGAATCAGAAGGGAAAGCTCCTGAGAGAGCAGCCACTTGGTGGAGGTAGAGGGATGCAAAGCAAGTTCAGCGATTTAAAGTGCTTGACTTGAATCACTCAGTGTGTTAACGGAAACAGAGGCTTCGACGCCGCCGGCTACGAGAGGAAAATTCAACATTGTCATTGTCTTTTGTCCTTTTCATTCATTCATTTCACATTCACCGTATAACAAATCCAACTGAGGTAACACGACTTTGCAGATAGATGACGTTAACAGTTAGATAACGTTAATTATGAGCCTTAATGAACAATAACCCCTTTTCATCTTCACGTTAAAACATTTCACCGAAGAATAACCTGCGTCCAAGGTTCCTGTGTCTCACTGTGTCTCACTGTGTCTCACTCGAAGGTTGCATTTCTTGGAGGCGTTGGAGGGTTTGAGGAGAAACAAGCCACTTCACTCCACTCAGCGAGATGAGTCATCAGTGACTTATCTCTCATACTGTAATTCAGCCGGAGAGCCGTGTGGAGGTGTGCACTTCTGACTGTCTCACCTCACTGTCATGGTTTGAGACGTAAAACTAGAAGGCTACTCCAATAATACAGTGATACAACAACAGCTCCTACTTCCACTACTCTCTGTACAGCCTTTTTTTGTTTTCTCAACAAAAACAAAAAGCGCTGTGAGATAAAAGACCAAAACAAAGATATCAACTATAATGAAGGGGAAGGACTTGCACTGCTGGTTCCATTAAGGCTCAAACGGCAGAGCGGTGCAGAGCATAATGGGAAAGAGCAAAGCAGTATTGTTTCATGTAATCACCCTCCCTCTCCCTCTCTCTCTCTCTCTCTCTCTCTTTGTCTCTCTCTCTCTCTCCCTCTCTCTCTCTCTCTCCCTCTCTCTCTCTCTCTCTCCCTCTCTCTCTCTCTCTCTCTCCCTCTCTCTCTCTCTCTCTCTCTCTCTCCCTCTCCCCTCTCTCCCTCTCCCTCTCTCTCTCTCTCTCTTTGTTGTTCGCTTTGCTTTTTTTGTTTCTTTGAGGATTGAAAAGGTCTTTTTTTTATGTAATTGTAACAGTAGGATAAAACCGATTGGTGTCTTTGTTTGCCAATGAAGGCAAACGTTAAAACTCAAAAAACTCCACGGCTTGCACGGCTAAATTATTATATTTTCCTTAAAACAAATGCAATCCTTGAGTAAGCATGATATGAATAACGCGGGTGCAGTAGCCCTCCTCCAGGCAATGCCGAGGCCTCTGTCCTCTCGTGGCTAATTCTATGTGACACCCTATGGTTCAAAAACCACACATCCCAAGGCAGGAGATGTACAGTAGAGACCCTGTGTCTACATCACTTACGTCCCTCTGGATCTAAATAGCGCAGGAGACTCGGAGAGTGGCAAACATCAAAAGAATATTGTACGCCGGATCATACTTGTCAGATCTCCCCCCGGCGTTGAACGTATTCCTTTTACATTCTGGCAAAACTGCCCAGAGGCTCTCATTAAGCATGGCACTGGAATAGCGATTAAAGAAGCCCTCAGTCCTGCCAATTAAAAATAACACAGACCCGTATGGATATGATGTGATGCATCAGCTCAAAACTACAGAATAAGACAACGCTGTGAACGTGCCCTGCGACTACGGTTTCGGCTGGAGGGCAAAGCGTTCGAAAGGCATTACTATTCATCACTTCATCAAACATTTTGAAGGTCAGCATCACATATCCATCCAAAGGCTATAGCCTTGTGTTCGGGCTGGCAGGAAATATACACAAATGGCTATTACACATTAGGAGAGAGTTTGGCATAGAGCCAAGTGTCTGGAAAAATCCCTAAAACACTTTAACACTGTTAAAAAACAGCTAGCGGCTAGCCACCTTGCATGCCTGGGTCCATTTCTTGGTTGGTATTTTTCTCATTCCTGTGGATAAGTGGCCAAACATAGACGACGTAATGTCACGTCGAGATATTTCCAGCGCAGCTACAAGGGAGTTTGATAGGAGAAAAATGTGCAGCGATCTAAAACATCAACGGTAAACGTCAGCCAATCAGAATCAAAGAGCAAGGGCTTCTTTCTAGACCGACGATCAACAATCATACAGGAGAGATCCATCGGAGGAGAGGAGAGAGACCAGTTTCTCCACAGTAGCCTCAATAGACCAGAATGCAATGCAACACTTCATCAACAAATAACTGAACATCACATGATGATGCATAGCAGCGTAAGAGTAAGGCGCTTTTATCCGAAGCGACTTACAATAAGTGCATTCAACGTAGGTAGGCACGAGAACTACTAGTCACCAGAAATCGTAAGTGCACTTCCTTCCTAAACAAGCATCTAAGAGCAGAACCAGTGCTGAGGTAAAAGAGAGTAAGTTAAGTTGTCTACCTACTTTTTAGTTAAACAAATAAGTGAAGCATATAGTGCTAAGAGGACGGGTCAGGGTAGTGTTTCTTGAAGAGGTGGCAGCTAGCCAGTGACAGCTTCAGCTACGGTATTTTGTCGTGGGCACTCTCAAAACATCCACCTTCTTTTATCGTCGTGTTTGGCAATCCAATCACGTAGCGCGATATTTTCCAGCGAGTTACATAAAAGATGAAATGTGAGGGAAACCCCGCGCACTGCTCACTCCGTCTCTCCACCAAAGTTTCTTTCCACTCTGACCGTTGACATCTGAATAGACGGCATTGAATAGACGAGAGCAGCATGTGGGGTTAGTTACATCAGTGGTTTCAGCGGCTTTGATTCGCACCGATTACAATTTCTTGAACAAACTAATTCATCTCAACTGACAGTAATCCCCCTATCATGGGGCAAGTAATTATAGAAGACAGTGAAAAGAAAGGAATAATGGACTAGCCCACACAAGAAGGGAGAAGATAAATAACAATCTAAATCTCTGGATGTTTTTTCCTCGTTCCCATTGAGGGTCTAAGGTTGGGGGGGGTGTCGTTTTTATTCATTGTTTCATCATGTGGGTGTTGTGAAGCCCCCGGAGACCAACTGTGATAAAGGGCTATAAAAATGCAAATAGAGGAGAGCCAAGCACCTTGATAACCCCGAATATCTCTGTTCTCTTCCTCTCGCATGGCCTCAAATGCTTTCCTGCAAACAAAAAGCCCTGAATAAAATAAAAAAATATAATCTCTGCAGGGGACATACGGCAGCAAATGCCTGTAATTCAAGCATCTGGCTTTTACAACAATGGTAAATTCAGAGTGATACCTGAAGGACTTCGCTCCTAAATCATTCATTGACAATGCAGAGCAGCCAGTCACACCCGGGGAGCCAGCCAGCGATGCCATTACTCAGCTGTCATCTCACCTGGAAAATGGATGACCTTTCCAGAGTGGAGATTGCAGAGGTGATTTTGCGTCATCATAAAACTGCCAAGATTGTGGTGCATCAAGGTAATATGCAGCCCACACGCAGACGGTCTATCACGACCAGATCCCATTCATTAAATTCAGTAATAACTGCATGATGAAATCACTCGGCTAAACATTTTACTGTAGAAAGGGAGAAATGAATGCAGAACAAGAGTGCAAAGTGAGAAGATGAAGGCAGACAGGCCCGCTGTCAGCTAACGTCGCCACACATGGCGCAAACAGCAGCCTGGAGAGCGGCGGTGGCAGTAAAGACAAGCTGAATGGACAGATATAGACGGACCAAAAGGCAGGTCAAGTGTATCTCTACTTCCATTTCATATCCAATTAGATGTTCTGACAACCAGGTATTACTGACACTCCATCCTGCTTTGATGGGTGCTGCAGGCCCATATGAAGTGCAGGCTCTGAGGGCAATGGATCCCTGCTTGATACAAATGGACAGGCGAGAAATCAAAGAGAAAACAGAGTTGTCTCATCTGGGCTTCGGTGGAGGAAATAGTGACGAGTTTGATTCCACAATGTGACATCCATTGAATAACACTGTTACAAACTGACTTCAGACATTCAACATTTATATTATTAGCCGTTTTAGACCTCTCTCTACCAAATATCTTTGCAGAACAGAGTCATCTATATTTTTGAAATATTGTGTGAGAGATTTTAAGTCAGTTTTGTAATGAAATCCTTCCATCCCCTAAATCTATAAACACCTTTGTCACTGTTTTAATACACATAATAAAAAATGAAACTGTAATAATTTATGAAAAATTCGATTCCACACATATCCACCAAGTTCATCGATCAACATCTATAAAGTATGAAGGATCCAGATCATCTTGTCAAACGTTTTTTTTTTTTTGGACGTCTCATTTTGGAACCAGACTCTTCATGTTGTTGTCTAGGGAAGAGGACATTGATGAATGCTTGGAGGCGGAGGGCAATGTCACACATTCATTCAATTTATCACGCAGACATTGACTGACAGTTGCTTTCAGGATGTAATTCCCACTATGATGGAGGGCTAGACACATGGCTCGCTCTAAATACAGGCACCTGTCATGGCCGCAATAGAATATCTTGTTTTTAAACCAAAGTGGTAATAAACAAGATTCTCGTCATTGCTGTTTTTTTATTTTTTATTTTGTCTGTTTGTCCAGCACTGTGACGTCTTTCTCTGTGGGTTTTCTGTTGATGGAGTTCCTGTAGGTGGCGCTCTTTTCTCTGTCTGTTCGGCCACGGTGGCTACCGCTGCTCATGGTAACTACCCAGTTCTTCTTCTGTTTATTCCAGACAAACCGGAAGTATAAAGCACGTCACTTCCTGTGCGCCAAGAGGAAAGACCGACCTGTTTAATGTTTAATGAACTGGCTACAGGCTGAATGAGTATCGTGTTATATCAACTGCTGATAGACAGTAGCGAAACGTACATTTATTTATGAAAATGTCGCAGATTATTTAAGACGTGGTGTGTCAGAATACAACTACTGCACTAAATTGCACATATTGACTTTGCACAAGCCACGCCTCACTTATCTTTAACTACTCCCCTCCCATTCGTTTACGTCTCCTCTTCATCACTGATGTGGATTTAATAGGTGAAATCAATAAGGGGCCATAGCTTTCACCTAGTCTTTTCCCACAATTGTTTCTAATTCGTTTGAACCACTATTACTACTGATAGATACTTTATTGATCCCGGAGGGGAAATTCTGCAAATTCTGCAAAACCTACATATACAGATTCTAACATATTCAGAACCTTTGCCATTACTATTTAACATCTAAATCACAACAGATTGCCGATGTCACGATTTTGCCACTTGGAGACACAAAACATAAATCTCCCAAGAATAACCTGGGCATGAGAGAGAAACATAACTCTCTCTTTCCTGCTGTCCTTAGCTGTCGCTGTCCAAAATTCGCTGGCATGAGGACAAGCCACAGACAGAAAGAAAACATTCATCATGATGGCGATCCACCACGGCGTTATGTAGCGGTGGTATCTGAGGGTAATTTTAGTTTTGGTTCCACATCTTTCCCTGTTTTTTTCTGGTACAGCTTGTAGTGCTAAAATGTTGTCATTTGGATGCTTTTTGTCCCACAGTCTGAAGTGAACACCCGCTAGGCACCAAATGCTCTCTTGCATTTGAATTCTGTTGCACTTCATGAAGAATTACAAACTTCCAGTGTATAAGTGAGTGAGTACGTTGGAAATGAACACACACAACCTCATTCTGTACACAAAATAGCACTGAAAACGGGTAGGGTGGCCTGTTTCTATGAGAAATATATGAATTATTAAAAAAGATATTAATGGCAGCTCAATTATTTTAGTATACCCACCCTTGGCAGACAAGCCAAAAAGTTAATTTTGGATATTTTGGATTTAATTTTGGATATCCTAACAGATACATAAATTCATTAAGATTAGATTTGTTGTTGTAGAGGGGAGCCGGGCTCAATTAGACTGTTATTTTACTCCATAGCAGTTGGGGGTAGCGGTCGTGTTGTGATGCTGCTAATGAATGATACAGAGAAAATGCTGCATTGTTTATCCTCTGTGGTGCTGCAAAGAATTCTGGGCCTCCAAATAAGTCATGTTCATCTTTATGGGCCTACTCATTTTACATTTACACAGCAGGCATTTACCTTCTTACAAAATGGCCTACAGTGAGCGCAACAGCAGAAGAAACCCTTTCCCCCATCATTTCCCATAAGACTGTACTGCAGAGCCCCAGCAAGAAGTAAATAGCAATTGATCTGATTTTAGTCAGAATCGATCGGTATGATTATGAACATTTAGGGAAAATAGGGTCTTTGTCTGGAGTTATGCTTTAAATCCCTAGATCGGCAACATCATAAATAACCAGTGATAAGAAAAAAGGGTCAGAGCCAATAGATGCAGACAAGCAGACAAAAGTTTGTTTTGTAAGAGCAAGATGCCAAAAGAGGAGGAAGATAGGGGAGAGTGGGACGTGATGCGGGTTTTCACCTCACAACCGAAGACGGGTAGCGACTACGCATTACTGAGAACGGAAGAAAGGTCATTCCACTTTTGCAAAGCCAGAATCATCACCACTTTTTCCTCTCCTTGCCGGGAGTCGGCGCATCCGGCCCTGGGTTTGTACTTTGTAAGGCCAGACAAAACAATTCAGCAAGACAGTTACCTTAAAAATACAATCTAGAAAGTTTTGGGTGTATTCACTGGATTTGGATAATAGATGGGCTAGACCATTAAAAACACCTGTATCAGCAACCTGGGTAGTCTGTTTGCCTGGACTTGGATTTTATCATGGTTGTTATTCTTCCTTTTTTCTTATCATAGTCTAATACCCGAAGTGTTCCCCGCACAGTTCTCTGCTCGAAAAACCTTTTACAACTTCAAGATAACTACAAACCTCATGTTTAGATCTCACATACTGTCGGTCCCAGTATCAACAGCACTGACATTAAAATTCAGATTGAACAAAAGGCGGTCAATCCAATAAATCACTGTGTACGTTGGGGAGCAGCACGCCCAGGTAACTTAACCCACATTGCTTCATCGCAATAATCTCACATGAGCATCTAGTCAACCTTACCCTTTAGAACTTGGATACAGGATTTTATTTTAATCTAAATGCTTCCAATTGAAGCGGAAACGGCTGATAAAAAAACAGAGCCAAGCTCCAGAGCCTCCAGCTTCGCCCGGCCTGTAGCCCCCCTACCAAGGCAACAGCTCAACAGTGACACACTGAACCCAAGTTTTCCAGCTCAGTTGTAATTTTGTACATAATTATTGGTAGATAAAGAAATTGACGACGCAAGAAAGACTGACAGGTGTGTTAGTGACCCCCCACCACCACCACCACCACCACCACCACCCACCACCCCAGCTGCAACCTCGCCGATCGATTTTCCTAAGGGAAACAGCCTCTTATATTTCTACCTGTCGATATCATAACAAGATTTACCGTGGTACAGGAACCTTGAGACAAGACAGTGTTCCTGCTGTTCCTCTTAGATTGATTTGTTTATCTAGTGAGCCACTTTGTCAAAGGGTTCAATAATAGCCTTTTTCTCATGATGAGAGAGAGGTCAGGTCATTCATTTCATATTTTCTGTGTAAGAATGTAGCAGTGTGGCGTTTCATTCAGTTAATCTGGAATCCAAGAGAGCAGGCAGAACGCACAGCCCACTGCTTGTCTGTCCACAATGTTGTGCTCAATGGTGCCTTGGGAATGAAAAAGGAGACTATTGATTTTCTTTGTTCTTGATTGCCAAGGCAGGCTGGCCAGGTAGTCCTGGTTCAGTAGCCACGTCACTCACTGTTTACAACTTCTAAGGACACGGTGCTTTTGCTGTTTGAGACAAAGGAAAGACTTTCACAATAAACAAAACAACTAAGAGATCTGAAGCTCCAAATGTATCCAATGTACAGATTATGTGTGCTTTAGTTTTGTGTTCATACAAAATGCCATATTGCGAGCAACTGCCTGCTGCCTTGTCTAATATGTATTTAGCTAATATTAAAGCTGCACTGGGTAACTTCACACTCCGGCAGCCCCAAGTGGCCGCGGGAGTGTGTGAACGACATAATTACCCAGAAATCAGTTCTTTCAGTTCAATTTCTTCTTCTGTGGATGGTCGTTGGTGCAAATGGTGAAGAAAAGATGTTTTAGCAGCAGGTTAGCCGTTAGCCAATGTACTAGCCATTGCTGCTGTTTAGGAGGCAGTTTTGTATTTTGCCCTTAAGTTGCGATTCGTCACTTCCTGTGCACCGAGATGACCAAACTCAATACCTGAAATTAATTTGGCTAAATAGGATCTACAGAATTTAATCTACAGTCTTAATTGAGACGCCCTTCTCTACTGCAGCCCCAGTATGTGATTTAGGCTGATAAAACAGGTGCATTTTACATACAAATCTTACCTAGCATGCCGTACACAGACATGGGGGTTAGGTGCCTTTGCTCAAGGGCACTTTGGCAGTATTGAGCACTGTTCTGGAGTTTGAACCAGTAACTTTGGGCTACCAGGCAGCCTCCCTAACCAACCTGCAAAAGCTGCACCTCAACATGATAGCCGTTACACAGGTGCTGCATCTCTATCATGTTTATGTCTAGAAATAACCGTCCCATTGAAATAATCCAAGTGATCACTGTGGCGAGAGATTGCTCAAATCTGTCAATCTTTTGAGTAGATTCTATTAAAGAATATATAAATAGAATGGATCAATAACAGGATTTACAACACCACACCGTGCTGTAGCTAAGAGGTATGTTGACAGCAGTGGATGGATGTGAAATGGATATACTGCAAATGGAAACTGGTATACTGGTGACTCTAATTCGACTGATAATGGTCATTAGGCTGGTAGGTGGGTGTACACGGTCTACATGTCCAGAAAGAGAGGTGGTGTACCCTTGACTACTCTGCTGACAAGAAGCTATCTCTGTAGACAGGTGTAATCATTAGAAAAGACCTGTGGCGATGTCTACTTCAAGACGTGAACAGAAATTACCCGCATCAATGTCTACTTTTAAACCTAGTTTAAAACACACGCACTTTTGCAGACTTGCTGTTACCCAATGCTGTCATGGAGTTGCTTGTAATTTTCATTTTCAGATTATTTTTGTCTCATTTCATTTTACTCACTCTTGTTTCTTCTCTGTTTTTAATCCTTAAACACCTTTCCTTGTTTTATGTCTTCAGCTTTTACTTTACACACGTAAAGCACCTTGCAACCTTGTTTTGGAAAAGTGGTTAAAATGTTATGTTATTTAAAATAAATGGATGCTAGTAAGCTTTTAATACCTGACAAACAGTGCAAAAAGCCTAATCCTCTGCTGCTGCGATTGGGAAGAGTGATACTGTCCTTGTCTCCAGAGCTCCAAAACAATCTAGAGCCTTATCTGTAATTACACTGCCAGGGCCATTAAATACCCCAGTGAAGGAAATACTCTGCTGGAGAGAAGAGGCCTAATTTTACAAGCCGCAGTCCATCCTTGTGCCCATTCAAGAGGTGCATACCTGGATGGATTTGGTGGGATCAGTAAAACAAATAAAGATGAGCACTAAGACAGAGTTTTAGCTATAGGGAGCTGAAGCCTTAACCCAGACCCCCCGCTGGTTTACTAGCAGCTAGGTGGCTAGGTGATTTACCATATTATTATAAGATATACACATTTCTGTAATTTTGTTGAAACATTTTGGGTGCAATTGTGAGCTTATAAGGTAGCCAGTGACTAAATATCATCATATTCATTCTACTGAATATTTCTGAATTGTAACCGTACAGTTAGTAGTTTCCTTATATCCAGTAATCTGTAATGTATTAGAATAGGTAGAAGTGACATCAACTTCGGCTCCATAAATATAAATATTTCTCAGAGGCAGAGCTTCTCTGGATGCAGACATCTCATTGGTTGAGTTAAACCACAGTGGGCGGGGCCAAAGGACCACATAACTTTAGACTGAAGCCCAGTGAAAAAGACAAGAGGTACGAGAGGAGCTAGCTAATATTGTGAAGCCTAGCGCTCTGCTAGTAACTGAACCAATGCAATCTAGCCATACATTACATTACATTACAGTCATTTAGCAGACGCTTTTATCCAAAGCGACTTACAATAAGTGCTAAGTTATCTAGGTTAGCTAGTTAGCCTAGCTGACCTTCCAAAGTTCAAACTAGCCATACTAGCCTACAGCTATCTAGGTAAGCTAGTTAGCTAGCCTGCTGACCTTCTAAGATCATGAATGCCATGGTCATGAATGAATGAAAAATAAATCATTCCCATTTGTATTTTTTATTTATATTTTGACCAGAGTTCCTGTTTTGACAGTCAAGTTTGCCAGCTAACTAGAGCTGAAAAACTGGGTTCTTTGACTCCGCCCATTGAGGTTTAGCCCAACCAATGAGGTTACTTCTGCCTCCAAGAAACATTTAAAACTCTAAACAAGTTACAAATAGATGGATATGAGCACATGTGATACACACAAGTTAACACAGCATACCAATACATACATACCCACCACACACGCACGCACACACACACACACACACACACACACACACACACACATTCAGTAGCCAATATGAGCTATTTAAGTCACAGTCCTGAGTCCACATCTGTGGATGACCTTAATACAGCTTTACTTCTTCTCATTGACCTCAGTGTAATATGATCCACTTGACATGGAAATAAGTACTATATCAACTACGACTATCAGTTATCAATTACTTCAAGAAATACTTCATGAAATACTTCCTTCCACTTAGTTTAAAAGACGAGACTTTTAATATTCATTTTACAGTTCATAAAAATACTAACAAATCAATGATATATTTGGTATTTTAGCAACCTGATTTATGCTCAGTTAAGGGTTAGCCCTACACTCAAACTGGGCTTGTCTACTGTTAGACCTTATAAATATTAAATTGATGGATAACTCACATCAGACATGGACTAATGTATACTACTAATTATTGAGCATTAAATAGACATTCTATGCACTCACCAACATAGTTATTATTATTATTGCTATTGAGTTGGATCCAAAAGTACTTACAGTATGTCTGTTATGATTTATGGTACTTTATGGTATTTTTCTTATCTCCTATGCCAATACCATATGATTTTAGGTGGTATATGTTTTGGCCAATACTACCTGCATGATATTTTTTGCTGTGTTTGTGCTTAAATGTTTCATAGGAATTCTGTATTTCATTTTCATAAGGGTTTGACTGAGATGCTGTGACTGTGACTGAATGTTAACGTTGCATCCAATGTCACATGAAGTCATCTTGGAGGACAGTTGCCATGGCACTCTAACAGGCTTTTTTTTTTTTAATGACTTAAAAGGTAAGATTAATTTAAAAGAATACCAGTGGCAAGCCAAATGCATCCTATCTTCACCCACTCAGCAGATTCACAGCTCTTAAGTTTTGTGCACTGCACGTCACTTACCATTTATTTTGCCCCAACCTCTTTTCTGTCATATTCTTCTCCATTCAGGCGTATTTTAAGTATGAAACAAAAAAATAGATGTGATATCTCTCATAAGCTCTGTTGCACAACCTCCGACGTTTCATCAGGTGTCTTCACATCATGCAAAGAACAAAAATAAACTCATGAAGCCTGGGTGAATTAATCCACATTACTCATCCAGTCATTACTCTACTATGACCACAAAAGAGGATAACTTAATGAGACAGTTTCCTAACATCGCACAGCCGCTGCTTTCTTCTGTGCCTGCCGAGGTTGTCGTCAGACCCTGCTGCTGCCTTCACGTACCGTCGGAAATATAGAAATTACATGTAGAGCGCACGTAAATGAACCAGCAAAGTGTTAAATGCGATTAGGAATTTTCTAATGTCCGAGTTGCCGAGATGTGACGTTTAAGGGGCGATGAGCATGGAGGCCATGTCATAACGGTAAATGTGATCATTTGGCATTGCCATGTAAATAATTAGTATGTTTCTTTAACTTGTCATGCTTTTTTTGGTATTTAATAAATTCTTACACATCAATTTCATGCTGATGCACATTTGTTCCTCTTCATTGTACCGCTGCAGTAGCTCTTTTCTAAATAAAACCTCAGCCACCAAAGAATACTTTGATTACAGGGTTCATTTTCTATTATTATTAAGTAGAAAAAAGGAGCACCTGTAGGCAGCATGTGTCTTGCTTAACACCAGGGGGCACTCTTTACAAGACTGAAGAGAGAACAAGCCCTAACTAGCTAGATCCACTGTTGCCAACTAGGTAACACTACATTTAGTGCCTTTTACTGCCTTTTTGTTGTTTGTTGTTTGTTGTGCTGATGTGGCTACTTGCTTGTCTAATCATAACTAATCCTAGCTAACATATGTTTAGCCTGCAATAGTAGGATTAAGCGCTGTTAAAGTAAATTAGCACAGAATACTAGTATTTATCATTTATCATTTTGTGTCTGGTTGTACTGATACTGTGTTGTCACGTGCCACAGACAGATGTGACATGTGTGCCATGGATATGTGCCTGAGTATTGCACAATAAGCCAGTGAGGCCCTTCAAGGAAGTCAGAAATCTGACCTTGACCAGACCACTACTATGTGGAGAGAGTCCATAGGATGAACCATGTTAATATAGAGAACCAATCATGAGAGACTTCTTTGTTTCCAAAGAAACTATAAAGATGGTATTGGGCTGATTTTCAGAGAGAGAGAGAGAGAGAGAGAGAGCATAGAGAGATTTTGACTTTCTGTGGGACCTGTGACAAGGTATTTCTCTCAAATATATCTGTATACAATATATTTCTGTACTTCAACCTATCAGTGTTTTGTGTGTTATTTCAAGAGTAATGAGTGCTTACAGGCAATTTTCCACGGCAGCGCCCACTTACAACAAAGTCCAACCAACAGTGCAAATGCTACAGACACTAACTTGACACGACTTACCTCATCAGGAAACCAGGGAACTCCTACCAGCTACTACCACAGGCACCTCACGCACAGATCAACAGGGAGCTGATGAAAATCAATCAATCAGCACATCACCACAGCAACCAAATCATGTGGATACTGAAAATGTATAATTTAGTCTAATGAGTCCAGACAAACTGTAAAATTTGATTGTTTGAGTATCATCCCAATGATTCATTGAATCAAACACAGATAATTAATCGATAATACTTAAATGATAATTAAATGTCACTCTTTCGCCAAGCAATATAGCTAACACTTTATATTTGGTATATTTTGTATATATATATATTTGGTATATATATTTGGTAACACTTTATATTAAGGTACACATATTCACCATTAACTAGTTGCTTATTAGCAGCATGTTAGTAGCATATTGGCTCTTTATTAGTCACTATAAAGCACTTATTAATGCCTTATTCTGTATGACCATATTCTACAACTACTAACCCATTAACTAAGAGTTTTCCCTCAATAACCTCCTAATTACTGCTTATTGACAGTGAGTAAGGAAGTTGTTGTACATGAATTAAGATCTTAATATGCTTTGCTCAGAATGGGCCTTATAAGGTGGTAGTACTACATAGTACCACAAGAATAGTCACCCTTAATAACACTTAATAAATATGGTCTATTCTTATGTAGCAAAACACAAAACTACAAGTGTTAATAGTTCAAATAACTCTAAATGAAGTCTCTAACTCAGAATATGTTCCCATTCTAAAGTGAGGTCTTGCTCATAACCAGTTCACTGGCAGTTTGACACTTATAACTCACAGGTTCCCTTTTCTAAATAAATACATTATAGCATGTCCCTTACCATGTTTTTTTTTTACATAACAGCTTTGAACCTGATTCAGCCAATCAGAGCTGAGGAACAGATTATTTCTTTTACAAATGCTGTCAAAGACTGTTTGCCACTTCCTCCTCCCTGGTAGCGATAACCTCCAGCAGCCTAACCGCTGCCTCATCTATTCTTACTTCGCAGCAGCTCTTCACATTTGGTTTTAGACCGCTCTTATTCTCGATTAACTGTCTTGCCTGTGCGTATCACATTGCCAGCTGTAGTGAACATTATGTCTCAGTGTTTGAAGACAACACCATTACTGTCAAAGGCTTGCAAATCCATCCGCAGATCTACGTCTCTGAGACTCAATATCAATACCTGATCTAAATGTGTTAAGAATGATTTGATTAATGAAACAAGGTTAGTTAGAAAATGAATAAATAAATACTGAGTGACGCTCCTCTACTTCCATATAATGATGACATTAATCTCTCCTAACTGCATAATGTATAATGGCTGACATGGGCAATAATAATGATCCACTCAATGTGTCACTGGAATCAATGATTTTCAAGGGCCCATAAGTTCCTTTGCTGCAGAGCAAATCTGATATTGCTGTGACTAAAACTGACTAATTTTCTCACACTATCAATCAAGTGAGTAACACTTTGTTTAGGCAGGGTCTGTTTGTTGAGCATGCATGCTCTTATTCAGTGATGCCCTGCTTCACAATCACACAGTTACACACTCAGGCTGTCCAGTATGACCACAGGCCACTGAACCACTCTACTGGAGTGGAGCAGTTAAAGGTTAAGTGTCTTGCTAACGGGCACTTCAGCTGGGAGGGAAGAGCACTTGTTCACTTCAATTCACTTCACCCAACGATCTGCAACCTTGAGGTCACGAGCCCATTTCTTCAACCTTCATGTTTTGAAGTCTTGAGGTTATGCAGCCTTGATTTATACTACACCAACTCATTGATTCATACTATACCAACTCATTGATTTATACTACACCAACTCATTGATTCATACTATACCAACTCATTGATTTATACTACACCAACTCATTGATTTATACTACACCAACTCATTGATTTATACTACACCAACTCATTGATTCATACTATACCAACTCATTGATTCATACTATATCAACTCATTGATTTATACTACACCAACTCATTGATTCATACTACACCAACTCATTGATTCATACTACACCAACTCATTGATTCATACTATACCAACTCATTGATTCATACTACACCAACTCATTGATTCATACTATACCAACTCATTGATTCATACTATACCTTCACATTGATTCATACTATACCAACTCATTGATTTATACTACACCAACTCATTGATTCATACTACACCAACTCATTGATTTATACTACACCAACTCATTGATTCATACTATACCAACTCATTGATTCATACTATACCAACTCATTGATTTATACTACACCAACTCATTGATTCATACTACACCAACTCATTGATTCATACTACACCAACTCATTGATTCATACTATACCAACTCATTGATTCATACTACACCAACTCATTGATTCATACTATACCAACTCATTGATTCATACTATACCAAGTGACAGACACTGGGAGGGAAATGGAAGCGCTTGCTTGATCTGAGATGGCCCAGCTCCCAGGTGTGGTTCAGCAGTGTGAGATGTGCACTGTTAAAAGCACCAGCTGCTCCCACGGATTGCTGTTGCTTCCAGACAACTATTGTCCTTTTGCTAAAAGGGGAGGGTCAGAGGAGCAAGTTTAAAAAGGAGGGAGATACACGGAGGTACAGTACCTCTCCTGATCCTCCCACAGTTAAAGACTCAGGCTGTGGAGCCCACATAATTGTTATGACTGTTCATGGATTAATATTTACTCAAATAGTTAGTCAAGTAGTTGTTTTTTTCTATATCCTTCTGTCTTGATATTGGTAAGTATTAGTAGATTAATACATTATAATCCTTTGACCTCACTTTTTTCATCTCTCCCAGTAGGTAAAAGTTTGATCTCAGTGGGAATTCAAAATGGCACAGGAGAAAAAAAAAACATCCAATAACTTTCAACATAATTACAAAACCTACTCAAAGTATAAAAGCCGGAGAAGAAAATCCGTCTTCTCTACACAAATACACTGTTTACTCCATTACAGAGGAGTGTTAGTTTGAGACTACCTAATGAAATCTCTGGCTTGGCTGTTCCTTCCAAATGAGTTCACCAATTACAACTCTGCTATCTGATGAAGCAATGCCTCCCTCAAATGAGGTACATTTCTGTTGTTTCGGACCAATTAGGTTAACGAACACATCCGAGTTCTGTGTGTTGTATGAGTATGAGTATGAATGGGCCATGTACCAGTGCAGCGGTGCTCCAATGCCTCTCATTGACAGCTAATTAATTCCAGAGACACGAGCTCTGTAATCTAAAAAGCTTACATGCTGTCAAGTTGAGTCCAGTGGTAATTTCAATGAGCTTAATGAGCGTTAATGAGCTCTTCGCTAACGGACAATGGGAGGCTGAAGAAAGTCATCGACACCCCCGGTGAGCGCAGCAGGGCATCCGCTACAGTATACAAAGATATTCAACCCATTCCAAAATGAGATATCCAGCCATGTGACACGCTGAAGTCACACGGCTGCCGTGACATGAAAGAAGCTCGCTATCACTACATCTCTTTTTCTAGATTGTGCCATTCCCTTAGAAAACATTCACATTTTAGAGGATCTCGACAGTTTTTTAGCTGATCAATGAACGTCATTTCAACAAATACTTAGTTATGATGGTGAGTCTGGCTGACAAACGTTTAATAAAAGGTGGTGGGGGTCCATGTCAGCGGGGGACCCGGGCCTTGTTGATTAGGCCGGTAGCAGAAGGAAAGAAGCTGTTCTTGTGGCGTGAGGTTTTGGTCTTGATGGACCGCAGCCTCCTACCAGAGGGGAGTGAGGGTCCCGCCTCAGGGTCCGAGAGGCGTACAGGTCCCGGAGAGATGGCAGATTGCAGCCAATCACCTTCTCAGCAGAGCGAATGACACGCTGCCCTTATCCTTGGCAGTGTCAGCAGCGTACATATGTTTTGTTTTTTTACTGACACAATTACTGACAAAATTAGATTTTTCCAACAAGAAGGTTGAAGGTTATCATTGCATCATAACAAGTAATAATTGAGTCATTGGTATTGATCAACATCCCTATCAACCCCTGCAGATATGTTATGGTCATTTCCTGCTATGGACCAGGAAGAATAGTACTTGCCCCTTCAACAAAATTCAACAAAAAGTCACCAGTAAACACAACCTAACATCTCATAAGCATGAACAAATTAAACTCATCTAATTTACACAGCGACACACACAGAGTCCTCTGGCACTGTGGGAACACAGTGTAAGTCAGTCCATTAACTGGTAGCAGGTGCAGTGATTGAATTGGGTGATACTTAGGGATTATGGGTGTTGGAGTTTATGGGGGATTTGACTCTTTCTTACATTGAACATCAGGGAACAACTCGGTTCTGACTGCATACTCTTTTATTTTACTTTAAAATCCTTTTCTCTAAATTCCTACTTTTTGTTTTTGTGTTGTGTTATGTTTAAGTCGAATTCCTTGTATGTGCAAACTTAGATGGCCAATAAAACTGATTCTGATTCTCGATAAAAGGGATGTATGCTGTTTTGAAATGAAACTCTTTATACGGGGATCATATGGGGGGGCATGCACACTGCTACTTATTTACCACACTATGTCACACAGGGTGTTCAGACATATGGCAGATACATAGCACCGACCCCTGACAACAGTGGGTTTTTATTCAGCAGGACCTCACCTTTGTTTATAGTCATTCTTGGGTGTCTGGCAGAGGCCCAAATGAACTTGCCTCCAAGTTAATGAAGCCATCTGGAATGTTGGTGGAGTGTGAAACCAGTTTACCACATGGAGAGTGGAGTTGCAAGATAATTGGAGACATAAAGATCTGTCAGCTGCCTGCCGTCTTCCCATCCGTCCCTGCTCATAAGGAAACGCTGCTGCAGATGAACAATATCGCTGCTGCTGCTGGACAAAAACCCACACAGCTCCAAAAGGTCTGCTTTCAAGGAAGTAAAAAAAGACGTTTTCTTGACGGATTTATGGATTTATGGATTTACAACAGGTTTCATCGGCCCAAAGCTCATGGAAATTCACTAAACATGGAAATAGCCATGTAAGTATTTGAATTAAGTAAGAAAAACGACAACATCGGTCAATTTACAAGGTTTCAACTTGACAGAAGCAGTATTTAGACCTCCTGCTGGACCATGCACACACATTGTAGTGGGACAAGGAGTCAAAACAAAGAAAGAGCACTCCTGCAATTAAAGCCATTCAGTGATGGTGAGGAGGGAAGCTTCTTAACTCCTATTTAACCAGACAAGTTGATTAAGAACATGTTATTTACTGCAATGGCTTGGGGTAATAATATCGCCTGGGGGGACTCGGCCCCTCTTTTTAAAAAAATACACAATAAAGGAAGACATTGAGAGGGAAGCTATGAGGGGAAAGGATGCAATTTTGAGATGTGAAACCATGAATGTGAATGTTGGAAACTAGCTAGCTAACTGACTACAACACACTCCAGGCTGAGTACAATAAATGTACAGGAATTTGTCTTGGTGACATCAGCGAAGGGACATATTAATAACTACAGGGTTTCACAGAAATAACCACATAAGAGACAATGCAAAACATATGACATAACATAACACCCTACACACATACAGTATAAATTTGGTCTCAGATGTTTATTTTTTTGTTTTCTGCATTAGTGTGTCAGTAGAAAAGAGCAAACTTGAGATTTCCCAAAAAAAATTTCCATTTGTTTTTGCGTAAGACATTTGTAGTACTGCAACTATACAATTAATAGCTAATAACTACTGTGTGTGCACTCAAGCAGCATGGTATGAACTATGACTGCAGCTGTGGAGGGAAGAGAGACGTTGAAATTGAAGTCGGTGTGAAGCAATTTAGATGCTCCTCACAAAACCCTTCTGAAGTCATTATTGAGAGGCTCCCCCTCCCCTCAAACTGTTTGAAAACAAGTGTTCCTCTATCAGTGGTGTTTCTCTACTGATTGTGCCAAAATGGTTGCAGACAGATGGGAATTTAGGGTCAGACTGAAAGAGACATTCAGGGACTGATCTCACTCTCAGCACCTCACTACGGGGCGATATAACTCCAGATTTTACTGATTGATGAGATATATAAGTATCTGTATGCTTGTGAGTGTTGGGCAGGGGCAGTGTACCCGCTCCCTACTGATACAGTAAACCCACCCCCATCTGGTATCCAAGGCAGGTTGGAACAAATTGGAAAAATAGTAGGTTCAGAGAGGATATTAAAGTGCGTCCTCGCTTTATGCTTCTGCAAATTAAGTCTGTTTAAAGTCTGTTTGCAAAAAAAAAGGTGCTCATTGGAGATAAGGGTAAAAGAATGTGTGAAAAAATGAAGCCAAGGCGCTCTTCTTTTGTGTGCAGAAGTTAAAAAAGCCTGTCTATCATACATGTTTAGGTACCTCTCTCACTCTTATTTCAGACCACTGGAGATCCCCCCCCCCCCGATGGTGGCAAAAGAAGAATGCCCTGGCTTCCTTATTTTAACAAGAATGGAAGAAGAACAAGATGAAACACTTAATTAAAGACATGACAAGGGAACTCGGAGCTGAAAACTGCTTTCCATACCACATGCATGCCACTGACATGTATTATTGAAATTGAGCTGTGAAGCCATGTTCACCACTTCAATTTATGTGACTCGTGGGACACAAGACTTGTCTATTCAGGTGTATTACTGGCATTAAAATGTTTCTTATACTTCGGTTCATTGGAGAAGGTGATGATTCTGTGAGAGGTTCTACAGAGGTTATATGAAATATTCACATCTGCTGATTGAAACAGCAAAAATGTGATGGGTTCCATCATCTTAGCACATTTGAAAATGGTGTAATCAATCAGCTTTTTGTTTGGTATCAAAAAACTCCTCTGGTGTTAATGGGTTCTGTTGCCCAGGAGCCCTGAGACAAGCACTCCATACACCGACAATACTAAATATTAAAGATAGTCAAAATAGTATGTGTCATTTTATACAAAGAAATATCTACAAATATCTGCAGAATATGGAATCACTGCAAAACGATACCGCAGAGACTGAAGCGTGAGGTTTAATTGCTCACAGCCAAGGAGTCCAACTGAAATTAATGAGATATTGCCAATTTAATTCAATTTATTGCCAATGCAATTTATAAGTGGCTACAATGATCCAGATGGCTTACCAGAAAATTGCGACGGCCTATCCAATTAATGTTATTGAAGGACATCTTGGACCGCGTCCAACGCGCCGAGATCTTATTTTGAAGTGAAACAATATTGGAGGGCCGAAATGTCAGGGTGGCATATTGTCCCCGTGTCAGCAAGTGTTTTGAGCAGGGCAGCTTGGCATATGGTTGCGTAACCCTCCCGTTCAAATGGGCAATCAATTACAATTCATAGAAATTTATTGTGGCGCTAAATTAAAAACACGGACAGAAACATTGCTGGGCATGCATGCGCTCTCTCAGGAGCACCCTGCTTCACATCGACACCAGAGAGTACAATTGTGGACTGTTTGTCCTACAGTGGAGCAGTCTTGGGATTCAAACCAGTGACTTTCTGCACACAATCACACTCCTTCAACCTCTAAATTACTCTGGATTTATATCAGCTGATTTTGCCTCAGGATGGGCGCGCTGGGAGGCCGCTGCTCTGCGGCCAGTCAAATCACAAGGTCGACGTTCTTGTTTGTGTTTTTCACGGGGTACGTCCTCTGTTGTTGTGCAGGACGGCAACGTTTTTCCGTACTGGCAAACCTTTCCCTCTCAAAAATAAATGGTAATGTATGTCACATTTGAACAATCATCACCTGAAGTTCCTCATCAAACATCCCATCATGCTAAGTGTTATAATTTGTCAGCTAAGGACTTAAATCACTCACAGTCCTTTAAAGATAAAACAGTATTTTGACTTTTTCAGGTGTAGGTGTCATGTTTTCTAAAAAGGTAGATCGCCACACTTCGTTTTCTACCAGCAGACTACCAGCAGTGACCAGACATTCATTATCAGTAGGCTACTGGCAGCATCCAAAGTGTTTCCATGGAGATTCAAACCGTCCTCACATTGAAACACTATTCCACCCCACCGACAGCAGCGATGCCATCACACAAATTTGGGTCAAATGATCCCTTCCATGTGTAAAATGCCAGCGTCTATAGGGCCTTGTGTTTGCATGAGCCTTCTAAAAATAGCATTTTTGCCGCACTAGCGCAACAAGAATACGTGGTTAATTAATCTGATTACTAATTTAGAGCTGCTGAAGTGACTCCCATGCCACGGCTGACAGGGTGTCAATCACAGGAATACCAAATTGACTTTGATTGAAACTTGCTGGCACTTATTGTATTGATCTTTCCTGGCTAACCCCACCCATTTGGCACCTCAATAGGCTAAAACAAACCGTGAACCGTGAACCAAGATCTGTTGTTTACATGCTCTATGATATCCTGCAGGCATCCCATAAAAGCAAGAGGTAATCACAAGACACATGTCATACACCAGTATTGTTTTCATCGCCGATAGGGACCAACTTCTGAAGTACGGTACCGGCTGCCAGGGTACCGTTTCATAAAAAGACCCCAGCGCCATTCATTACTTTTAAATGAGCTCCTTTTGATCTCTTAAACTTCTATGAACAGTTGGCTTGTATGATTTATTAATCTGTGGGCTCTGAGTATTAGACTGTGGCTAATTAACCCCGGGCGGCCTCTCACAGAGAATGTCCTTGATAAAGATTTCATTAGGCTTCCCAGCTTCCCCAGGGCTCCCAATCACTGCTGAATCGCTGCCATTATCCCCAATCCACCGCTCCGCCAGACAGGTAAACAGATCAAGGTGGGGAACAATATTAGAATGATGGGGGCCGAAGCCACTGACAGACAGTTTCAGTGGAAACCATGTACAGTATATTTGTGATTGACAATTTAGCTGAATTGTCCTGGTGTGGTTAACCACAACTGTCTGGTAATCCAAGTAGTATCTGCTTGCTTTATTGTGAAAAATCCAAATATGAAAAGTTTATTTCTTGGTGTTAAATAGGCTTTGAATAAAAGCTAAAACACAACGTGGAAAGATTTTCAGTATATTTATCACCTCAGCCTCAGGTGAGCCTCAGCTAATGATAAAGTCTCACTAATGTTGATTTAACTTGTTAGTTGTTAGGTATGCTTCAGTCAGCTAATGTGCTGGTGAATGTATAAGTATTAATAACTACAGTGCTAACTACTATTTAATTAAGTATTGATGTGTGGATCATAGCATAAAATGTTAGCTGATGTTGCATTGAGGATGATCTTGAACGCTGACTCCATTTTCAGTTTTCGCATCAGTTCTTGGCACAGTGGGCCGGTCCGTCTGAGCGGTCCGTCTCCTGTTGTGTACGAGCAGCTTGGTTGTTGAATGAAGCCATTACCCTAATAATCTCTACCTATAATTACTCTGCCAAACAAGGAGACACACCTCTGCTCTCTGTGAACCCCAACACATTGTCATCTGAGCTTCTGTAATTGAAAAACTGAAACCTTGTTTTGAAAGCCAAACTTTAGTACAGAAATTTAAAGGTCAGTGACACTAACTTTCACTTTTTAAATTTTTTTTTTACTTAATACACAGAATCTGATGAATCTGTCTCTTGTGCTATTAAACCGGGGGATTTGTGCCTATGTAGGAACCTGGCGTGTGTGTCTGTGTGTGTGTGTGTGTGTGTGTGGTTGCAGGGGGGTGGTATGTCCATTTTGTTATAATCGACCACAGAACCACCTCTTGTCCGTGAACCCCAACACATTCACTGACTCAATGAAAATAAATTTTAACCAAATAGTAAGCTTTAAAGTTGCTAATTCCTTAATTTTTTTACTTCATACAAGAGATGATGAATCTGCCGTCTATTTAAAACGTGGGGAATGTGACTTTAACCTCGTGTGTTTCTGGGTGGCTGTTTTTGGTTCGTGACAGGGCAGTGTATGTCCATTTTGAGTATCACAAGGCAGATCCACAAGACCTCACCCATTTCTATGGTCCTGCTTCTCCCCAAACAATACTGTATCTTAACAATTAAGTATACAATTAAACCAATGGCAACTTTAGAAAGCTCGTTTTTGGGAATCCATTTAACTGTCGGGCAATTGCCAGTGGCATGACAAGAGCTGCCATGCCTGCCCAATCTGTCAAGTGAGTAAAAGGGAATGTGACATGCATAAACACGTGGACTTCTGGAATGAGGCTACATATGGTCAAACTGACAGCAGTGCAAGATATTGAGCTTTTGAACACAAGACTCCTTGTACGAGTCTATAAAATGACACTTAAAGGTAGGTAGTAGGTCCAACGTTCTCTGTTTTCAACTTTCGTTGTTAAAAAATACCTATAACAATAAAACAATATAATTACTCACATGCTAGGAGAGCAAATGCGCCACTATGACAAGACACGGATTTGGAATCAATTTAACTGTCGAGGACAATTTGTCTCCGTGGCATTGACAAGAGCTGCACATGCTGCACATGCTGTAAGGTCAAGAGGACTGCACATGCAGTGCAGAGGGACAGTGCAAAGACTCAGTATGGACAATAGGACACATATAGAAACACGTCAGCATGGTGCACAGTATATTTGCAGCTTTGCACAAATGATTTCTCCCTGTGTAGAGTCTTAAAATCACACTTAAAGGTAAAGGTAAAGGTAAAGGTAAACACACAACTTGACCCAATGGTGTGTGTGCAGCTCTGCATCTCTGTTGTTAGACAAAAACCAAAAAAAAAGAAAAACGTGAATGTTTACTTCTTCACTGGAAGTCACTCAACACATAAATTACCATTTAAAGGGGAATTCCGGTATTCTTAAACATTGGCTCTATGTGTACAAATTTGTTATTTATACCACAAAATAGGTACAAAAGTCTAGTCAGTTCATGAAGCTTTTCCATTTGCTGTTCTTAAGACCCGGTGTCAGGTAGGTGTTTCCTGGGAGAAATCCTCTGGGTAGTCAGCATGAGCAGTGAAACAGACAGAGAAAAGAGCGCCACCTACAGGAACTCAAACTCCATCAGCACAAAATACAAGGAGAAAGACGTCACAGTACTGGACACACTGTTTGATTGACAGGTGATCTCTGGGAAGAGCAGTGAGGAACACCACAGTGATGAGCACCCAAAGGTGACAAGAAAATGAGAATCTTGCACATTACCACTTTAACACGATCCAGATTAGATCCAGACTGTAACTGAGTTCATCCTCCCATCTATTTCTGTTGGAAGGAAAAGTGTGTTGAGTAAAGTGAGTATACTTTAGTTTTTAGTCAGACACTGTTCACTGTTCACTTTTCCTCCGGAGATATGATGAAATGTTGTTGTCAGTCACAAGTCCTGACCACCATCACCACTTCTCCTTCTGCTGTCCAAGACTTCTGTGAAATATGGAGTATAAATAAACCTGGGTCAGATAGTAGCTGCACAGTGTGTGGTGTAGGACTGTGTGTGTGTGTGTGTGTGTGTGTGTGTGTGTACATGTCTATCAGTGTCATAGGGTCATAATTCACCTCTCTACCTTTGCTGAATTAACCAGTAAAAAAGCAAACATAGAAACTAGAAGAATCCCTTCTTCCTCTCCTCATCTCTTTTCCCAGCACTTCTCTATCTTACATGATCTTTCCAGGGTCACAGAATTGTGTCAGGGCTCTGTGACCTCTGACCCTTGACCTCCTTACTATTGGTTGAAGCTTATTTTACTGTTGCACTGATAAGTCACTCTGGGTGAGAGAGTCAGCTAAATGTGAACTCTCTGTAGGTTATATATATATAGCTTTTGCTGTTTGTCTCTCTCTGTTTAGACAGCTACAATAATTTAGATAGAAAACTGAAACGCTGTGCTGACGTAAATTCAACCAGACAGAAGAGAAAAAACATTGAAGCTGAAATGAGGAAGTGACATCACAGCAAGTATATCTTTCTCTTCAAGAAGCATTTCATAGACACTTTGACAGGAGAGAGAGGGAGAGAGAGAGAGAGAGAGAGAGAGAGAGAGAGAGAGATAGATAGATAGATAGATAGATAGATAGATGAATGAATGGAATCAAATTATTTCTGATTCTACTGTTTCCTTTTCCAGGTAAGGCTCCATTTATATGGATATTAAATAATAGATACGTTACAAAACTTTACTAATATTACTTTATTATTGAATCTTCATTTAACCAAGAAGGTCAATTATGACAGTTTTAGTATTTCCTGTTGAAAACCAAGGACGGGTCACATTTTCAAACTTGTGTTGTATCCAAAAGGATCTCCACACCAACTGAACGTACCAGGCATGTTTCTGTTTCAATTCATTTTCACAATATTTCTCATCATTTTCTCCACAGCAGTAACTGGACAATATGTCTCCTTCTATGTCAGAGATGAAGTCAGTCTGCCTTGTACCAGTGTGACAACCGATCAACATGAATGTAACAGTACTACCTGGCTCTTCAGTCAGTATGGAGGATACATAACAGAACACCTGGTTGTCGATGGGAAGATTTCTAAAAATGATTTTACCAAACCTAAAGCAGCCAGACTGAGTGTTGCATCCGACTGTTCTCTGGTTATAAAGAATCTCACAGATGAGGATGTTGGTTACTACATCTGCCGACAGTTCATATCAGGACAACGACAAGGTCCAGATGCTGAGGTTTATCTGTCTCTTATTCACTGTGAGTATTTCCATTCTAACCTATTCAGCTCAAACTGCATTCCTGGAACGAAACATAAACATTACATTAAGTATGATTACAGTAATGTAGTTGATTTTACTCTGTTATTGTCCATCTTCACCAGTGAATGAACGTCAGACACTGATAAGATGATGTTATCCTGCTCTGTGGTGACATGGAGAGGTTGTAGAGAGAAACTGGTGTGGCTGTTTGATGGTGAAAAGTTGACAGGAAGTAACAGCAGCATTCAGACATCACAGTCTACCTGCAACACCACTGTGACCTTTCTGACTACCGGGCATAGCAAAGAGAGATTTAAGTGTGAAGTGACTGATTCCAATGGAAAGGTGCAGACATTTGGCTTCCCCCCTCTGTCCTCAGGTGAGAAAACATCTTTGCTAAGATGAAATGTTCAAGATACCTTCATTTATTTATCATGATAAACATTCTTTCATTCTCTTATTGATTTACCTGATATAATAAACATGAACTCTTTCCTGACCCTACGTTGTGTTGGGTTTTGTTATTGTCTTCACCCAGGAAAGACAACAACAACAACAGCAACACCAAAAGAGATGACAGCAGAGTCGATAACCACCACTGATCCTTCAAACCCAGCAGGTAGTGGTTTTCCATTCTGCAATACACATTTCAACAATTCCTCATTCCTCCCTCTTTTTCCGGCCCCCAGGATTTCATGATCGCAGAATGTTTTGCGAAAAACTGGATAGACCGTGAAAAAAACAAAAACCACAATAGTGTTTTTATAGTCGGTGGTCGCTTCACAGCTTTAGTGCCATGCACATTGGCCATGGAGGAATTTCTTCAACCTATATTCTGATTTACAAAGGGTGAAAAAAGGTTCCTGAAAGCTGATTTTCCATCTACAGATCAAACTCTTCAAGAATGTATGTGAATATACCCCACATTTATCTGGTCCAGAAATCACAGATTGGGCCTTTAAATCTACTCCAATGTTTTTTACATCCCCACAGAATATTGCAGAAACTTTGTCCAACAGTCTTATTTACTGCTTACAGGTTACGAGAGTCTTGCACTGTCAAAAGTCACAAATAGCAACGATCTGGCCACAGGAGCAGTTTGAGCCACAAACGCAGCAATACTGTCAACAATGCAGGAGTTGGAAATGGATTGCAACTTGTGACCTTGTGCAGATGCATGTTTACAACAGACAGTCTTGCTATTTGCAGCTTCATATCTTTACTGTTCAAGTGTATCAGGTTTCTTTGCACACCATGTTACACATTTTTCCACATGTAAAACACTTAAACAACTAGTTCATCTTTCATTGGTATGATTTAACTTTCTGCTCTGTCATGTTGTTTCCATCCATGTTCCACAGGCTTCCACCGATCTCTCAGTTCCTGAACTACGTCATGTTGGCGATGCGTGTTGCAGAACTATTCCTATTGACTGTAATCACTGCTCTTCTCATCAGAAGCTGGAAGAGAGCTGCAGGTGAGAAAATCCAGACCAAAACTTTGAAGCGCACATTAACACAGATTGTAACTGTACAAGTTAAACTGCACTCTCCCTTTTATGTTTGTAGGGAACCAGACACTTCCAGTAAGGAAGGTGAGATCGTCTTTCCACCACCATGAAACTTGCAAGCAAACTTCTGTTTATTCTAACTATCCTGATACTAGCTGATAACAAAACCATAGAGGCTTCCTTTTTGGTCTAACATTGTAGTGACCCTAAGAACAAGCATGACAATGTAAATGGTTTAGTTTTCAAGTTAAAAAATGTGGTCAACCTGCCCATCACTCCGTCATCACGCCCATCACTCCTAAAATGTGGCTGTTAAAATGTGGGTTGGGAGAGTGCAGGAGTAAAGCTCTCCTCTTCCTTAGTAACTACCATTGAGGTGCCCTTGAGCAAGGCAGGTAACCCCAACTGCTCAGTGGCCAGCGTTCAACTTCCCCTTGTTTGTTCCCTTTAGACTATTCTACAGAAACTCATGTGTGTCGTGTTGTATTTCACAGATGCGTGATGATGGTGATGATGGTGATGATGGTGATGATGGTGCAGTGGACTATGATGACATACAAGCCCCTTCTGCTTCTGTCAGAGTCACTGATCTCAACAGCATCCACACCAAGTAACCCAAGAAATAAGAGACGTCTCACAGCAGTGAAACATCACATCACTTCATCACAGTCATTTTAGATTAGTACCTGAAGCCTTCACGTGAGAAATCACAAGTTTGCTTCACCTTTTTGGATGATTTGATGTCTGACTTGCTTTTATCTCTTCTTGTATTAACTATTGTCTGTCTTTTGTCAACGTTTATTTTCCTGTGAATCTTTCTCATCTTCAACTAGTTGATAGTGCAGCAGCTTGGCGTTCAGCTCCATCTAACAGGAGAGATCATGTGACTCCTGTTGTAGTTGCCTTAAATTTAGACTTTATTTTAGATTGTATTGATTGCTTTTAAAGCTCTAAGTAGCTTGGCCTCAGTTAAGTGTTTGTAACTCTGAACAGAAGCAGAGTCTCAGATCTACTGAAAAAGCTCTTTGATTGTTTCAAGTTCAGTTCAAATACAAAAGGTGATCAGCTGTTTGCAATCAGGACCCTGAACTTTGGAACAACCTTCCTGTCTTCTTTAAGACACAACTGAAAACTCATCTGAACTAACTTCCATTTACCTGGTAACTTGTTAACATTGTTATCATGATGTTGTAGTATTGTTAACTTGTTGGGAGTCAAATACCTTTCCTGAATTCTCAAGTGGGCTTGAATGAGCGGTGGGCTTTTACTGACTTGGGGTCAGCAATAGTCTCCCTTTATTATAACTGATTATAGCTGAGCATTAATATTATGTGCAAATAAAAGATTGTTTAATACTCAGTCAAACTTTGTGTATCGTAATTATTGCTTGTAGTAATAGTGTCATGGCTTTCACAGTGGAAGGTTCAGTAGGTAACACTGTCAGACACATGGATTTCAGACAAGATGTGTGTGTAAGTAGTGGACGTACTTTGATCGGTGCACTTGCCCCAACAGATTACATTGCAGCCATAGCAACCCGTTTCGCGACAGCCGACTGAAGCGATCTACCGGAGCAATTCCAAAACTTTTTGTACCTATTTTGTGGTATAAATAACGAATTTGTACACATAGAGCCCAGGTTTAAAAATACTGGAATTCCCCTTTAAGCTAAGTAAGAAAAAGGCAGACATCAGCATTGCAGTTAAGTGTAGTAGTAGTAGTAGTATTAAAAGTACTAGTAGTAGTAGTAGTAGTAGTAGTTCTAGTAGTAGTAGTAGTAGTAGTAATTGTAGTAGTAATAATAATAATAGTAGTAGTAGTAGTAGCAGTAATAGTAGTAGCAGCAGCAGTAGTAGTAGTAGTAGTAGTAGTAGTAGTAGTAGTAGTTTTAGTGATAGTGGTTGTAGTAGTAGTAGTAGTAGTAGTAGTTTTAGTAATAGTGGTTGTAGTAGTAGTAGTAGTACTAGTAGTAGTAGTAGTAGTAGTAGTAGTAAAAGTAGTAGTAGTAGTAGTAGCAGTACTAGTAGTAGAAGTAGTAGTAGTAGTAGCAGTACTAGCAGTAGTAGTAGTAGTAGTAGTAGTATTAAAAGTACTAGTAGTAGTAGTAGTAGTTCTAGTAGTAGTAGTAGTAGTAGTAGCAGCAGTACTAGTAGTAGTAGTAGTAGTAGTAGTAGTTTTAGTGATAGTGGTTGTAGTAGTAGTAGTAGTAGTAGTAGTTTTAGTAATAGTGGTTGTAGTAGTAGTAGTAGTAGTACTAGTAGTAGTAGTAGTAAAGGTACTAGTAGTAGTAGTAGCAGTACTAGTAGTAGAAGTAGTAGTAGTAGTAGCAGTACTAGTAGTAGTAGTAGTAATAGTAGTACTAGTAGTAGTACTAGTAGTAGTAGCAGTACTAGTAGTAGTAGTAGTAATAGTAGTACTAGTAGTAGCAGTACTAGCAGTAGTAGTAGTAGTAGTAGTAGTAGTATTAAAACTACTAGTAGTAGTAGTAGTAGTTCTAGTAGTAGTAGTAGTAGTAGTAGTAGTAGTAAACCTACTTTGACTTTAACTTTGTTTTGACTTTGTTTAATCACATCAAAGTAATAATCTGCAAGATTTTCATCTCTCTCTCTCTCTGTCTCTCTCTGTCTGTCTCTCTCTCTCTCTCTCCCTCTCTCTCTCTCTCTGTCTGTCTCTCTCTCTCTCTCTCTCCCTCTCTCTCTCTCTCTCTCTGTCTGTCTGTCTGTCTGTTTCTCTCTCTCTCTCTCCCTCTCTCTCTGTCTCTGTCTGTCTGTCTGTCTGTCTGTCTCTCCCTCTCTCTCTCTCTCTCCCTCTCTCTCTCCCTCTCTCTCTCTCTCTCTCTCTCTTCCTCTCTCTCTCTCTCTCTCTGTCTGTCTGTCTCTCTCTCTCTCCCTCTATCTCTGTCTCTGTCTCTCCCTCTCTCTCTGTCTCTCTCTCTCTCTCTCTCTCTCGTCGCGTCGGCAGTCGGCCTCGCTGGGCGACATGCCGGCCGCTGTGGTCGGAGGTACGGGGTTGGAGAGGCTGACACGCCGGCATGCGGTGAAGCTGTCGCCGGCTGTCAGCTGCTCGGTGAAGGAGTGTGGTCTGGCGGTAGGAGAGGTGGTGGGACACGGTAGCGTGAAATCCGCATCGCGGATGAACAACGCCGTTGTCATTTTTTTGGATTGTGTGGACAAGGTTAATCTGGTTGTGGAGCGGGGCGTCGTCATCCAAGACACGTTCACTCCCGTCCTCTCGTTGGTCAGCCCCGCTAAGAGGATCATCCTGTCCAACGTCCCCCCGTTCTTTAGGAACGAAGTGTTGGAGAGGGAGCTGGCCAGACACGGTCAGATTGTCTCTCCTGTTAAAATGATCCCCCTGGGCTGTAAATCTCCTCTACTGAAGCATGTGGTGTCTTTCAGAAGACAAGTCTTCATGATTTTAAACAGCGACAGCACTGAGCTAAACCTGGCTTTTAAATTCAAGGTTGAAGACTTTGACTATACTATTTATGCCACTTCAGACACCATGAAGTGTTTTGGGTGTGGGATGGAGGGTCACCTGATCAGATCCTGCCCTGAGAGAAAGGAATCAGGGCCCACTGATCAAACACCATCATCACCTAAGGCTAGTACTAGTTCAGACTCAGTTAGACCAGGGAAAGACACTGTGGTGAAGGAGACAGGTAAGGACACTGGGGTGAAAAACAAAGAAGCAGATAAGGTTAGTGTGGTGAAGGGCAAGGAAGCAGGTAAAGATACTGTAGTGGAGGATAAGGAGACAGGTAAAGTTGATATGGTTAGGGAGAAGGAGTCAGGTAAGGATAGTGTAGTCAGGGAAGCAGGTAATAATGTAATGGTGATGGATGGTGAGGAAGCAGTGGTCAGGACAGAGGCCGAAGGGAACGAGGCCAGTGGGGATGCTGAGGTTGGACAGGGAGAACAGGCTGGACAGACGGCTACCAAGATAGCAGAGTCTGTCCTAGAGGAAGAGGAAATGGTCATAGATCCAGATCTATACAAAATGTCTTATAAGCGTAAAACCCCAGAGGTCGGTCAGTCCTCCAGCAAGGCTAAAAAACCAGCCAAGAAACCTGCTAAAGCTCCAGTGAGCCAACCAGAGCAGAGCATGGAGGACATCACTGTAGACAGTGACAGCGATGAGCCGGAGTCTCAACCCTCCACCCAGCCTGACAGGAAGAGTGGCTACTCACTCACTAGAATCAGGAAGTTTCTGCAGGACACCAAGGGTACAAGGGCTGTTAAAGTTGACAACTTCTTCCCTGATTTAAAACTTTTTGTAGAGTCTGCAAAACATCTAATGAAGTACATTACATTACATTACATTACAGTCATTTAGCAGACGCTTTTATCCAAAGCGACTTACAATAAGTGCATTCAACATAGGTAGGCAAGAAAACTACTAGTCACCAGAAATCGTAAGTGCATTTCCTTCCTAAACAAGCAACTAAGAGCATAACTAGTGTTAAGGTAAGAGTGCAATAAGTTAGCAACCTACTATATCTTAAACAAATGAGACAAATAAGAGAATCAAATAAACAAGAGCTAAGACAACTAAGTGAACCAAATAAGCAAGAGCTAAGACAAATAAGTGTATCAAATGAACAAGAGCCAATAAACAAGAGCTCAGACACATAATTGACGACAAATAGGCAAGGCTAAGAGGAAGAGTCAGGGTAGTGTTTCCTGAAGAGGTGGGTTTTCAGCCTGCGGCGAAAGATGGGCAGCGACTCTGCTGTCCTGACATCAGTGGGGAGTTCATTCCACCACTGCGGGGCCAGGACAGAGAAGAGCCGTGACCGTGTAGATCGGCCGCAGGGGCCTCTGAGCGATGGGGCAACCAGTCGCCTCGAGGCAGCAGAGCGAAGTGGTCGGGCGGGGGTGTAAGGCTTGACCATAGCCTGGAGGTAAGAAGGAGCTGTTCCTTTCACTGCCCTATAGGCTAGCACCAGGGTCTTGAACTGGATGCGAGCCGCTACAGGGAGCCAGTGTAGAGAACGGAGAAGGGTAGTTGTATGGGAGAACTTGGGGCGGTTGAACACCAGACGAGCTGCAGCTTTCTGAACAAGCTCCAGAGGTCTGATGGCAAACGCCGGGGCACCAGCAAGGAGGGAGTTGCAGTAGTCCAGGCGGGAGATGACAAGAGCCTGGATGAGCACCTGCGCTGCCTTGTCAGTGAGGAAGGGGCGAATCCTCCTGATGTTGTAGAGGAGGAATCTGCAGGAGCGCGTCACTGATGCGATGTTTGCCGAGAACGACAGTTGGTCGTCCAGGGTCACACCCAGATTCCTCGCAGTCCGAGTTGACGTCACCACAGCATTATCAATGGTGATGGCCAGGTCTCGGTGCGGACAGCCCTTCCCCGGGAGGAACATCAGCTCAGTTTTGTCCAGGTTGAGCTTCAGGTGGTGCATCGACATCCACTCCGAGATGTCTGCCAGGCACGCAGCAATGCGTGCCTCCACTTGTGTGTCAGAGGGGGGAAATGACAGGATCAGCTGGGTGTCATCTGCATAGCAGTGGTAGGAAAAGTCGTGTGAATGGATAACAGAACCAAGAGATGTTGTGTAGAGGGAAAAGAGGAGAGGGCCTAGAACTGAGCCTTGCGGAACCCCAGTAGCGAGCCTGCGTGGTTCTGACACAGACCCTCTCAGCGTCACCTGAGAGGATCTGTGTACCCTGCAGACCTGAGTGAACAGTCCTTCACTGAACAGGAGGTTTTTAGGCTAAAGAAACTTGTCCAAAAGATAAGAACGCAAGTCCTTGAAGATGTTTAAGTTCTATTTGTCTTTTCTTTTCTTTCTTTTTTGTTTTTTTGTTTCTTTTCTGCAGTTTGGCTTTCCCCCCATGGCTAATATAAGAATAGGCACTCTTAACCTGAATGGGGCAAGAGATGATGCTAAGAGGGCATCTCTCTTCAAACTGATGGAGCTGAAGCAGCTAGACGTGATGCTCATACAGGAAACACACAGCACTGAGGACAATACAGTTGCATGGAAAAGGGAATGGAAAGGAGAAGTAGTTTTAAGCCACAACACCAGTACTAGTGGTGGAGTGGGGCTTTTATTTTCCAGACAGTTCATGCCACAGTCTTATGAGGTTGAGGAGGTAGTAGAGGGGCGCCTGCTGAAGGTGAGAGCTCTCTGTGAGAACGTGAGGCTGGTGTTCATCACGGTGTATGCTCCAACTGTTGGCATGGAAAGAGTTTGTTTTTTAGACATTTTAGCTGATGTCATTAAGAACTGCAACTGTGATGAGTTTTTATTTCTGGGAGGGGATTTTAACTGCACAGTTGACAGGCTAGACAGGAACCACCAGGAGCCACCAGGAGCCCCACTCTGCGTCTCGGAGGCGTCTCTCTAGTCTGATTGAGACTCATGAGCTGTGTGACGTGTGGAGACGCTTCCATCAGAATCAGAGACAGTACACTTGGGTTCACGCTAGAGATAATCTTTTATCTTTGGCCAGACTTGATCGGTTTTATTGTTTTAAACACCATTTTAGTGTTTTTAACAATTGTTTTATAAACCCTGTTGGTTTTTCTGATCATTGTCTTGTGTACTGCTCTGTTCTTATCCAGCATGTAAAGCCACACAGTGCCTACTGGCATTTTAACACACCTCTTTTACAGGATAAGAATTTTAGAGACGCATTCACTTTTTTCTGGAGTGTTCACCAACACACCAAGACAGGTTTTAGTTCTCTGCAACAGTGGTGGGATGTTGGGAAATGTAAGATAAAGCAGTTTTGCCAGCAGTACACTCAAAATGTCACGAGAGACATAGCCAGATCTCTAAAGGCTCTGGAGATTGATGTGGTGGAGCTCCAAGACTTAGCAGAGTCCACAGGAGATCGAGGCCATATTGAGGCTCTCAAGGCTAAAAAATCTGCTCTGGCTAGCCTGCTGGGTATTTCAGCACAGGGCGCTCTGGTCAGGTCACGGTTTCGCAACATCTCAGAAATGGATGCCCCATCCCACTTTTTCTTCGGTCTGGAGCGTAAGAACGGGCAGAAGAGGCTCATCCACAGCATGCGCTCAGACTCAGGCCAGATGCTGTCTGAGGCCACTGACATCAGGAGGCATGCTGTTGGGTTCTACAGGAGCCTCTTCAGGTCAGAACTTAGAGAGGAGCAGGAGGTGTCACATGCTTTCTATGACGGTCTACCAAAGGTCACACAGGACTCCGTTGCAGAGCTGGAGGCTGCAGTGTCTCCCGGTGAGCTGTATGCTGCCCTGCAGAGCCTGGAAAACGGCAAAGCTCCAGGTATAGACGGCTTACCGGTGGAGTTTTACAAGTCCTTGTGGTCGGTGGTAGGGGGGGACCTGCTGGCTGTGCTCAGCGACAGTCTTGCCGTAGGGCTGCTGCCGCTGAGCTGCAGGAGGGCGGTCCTCACCCTGCTGCCAAAAAAGGTTGACCTGCAAGAGATAAGGAACTGGAGGCCTGTCTCACTGCTGTGCACCGACTACAAGCTCCTCTCAAAAGTTCTGGCCACCAGACTGAGGGAGGTGATGGGGCAGGTGATCCATTGTGACCAGACGTACTGTGTACCTGGCAGGTTGATCAGTGACAATATAATTCTGATTCGGGATATTTTGGACGTCTCTGGTTCATTGGGACTTAAAACTGGTCTTATTTCCATAGACCAGGAAAAGGCTTTTGACCGGGTTGAACATCAGTATTTATGGCAAACTCTGGAAGCTTTTGGTTTCAGCCCGGGTCTTATAGCTAAGATCAAGGCCTTGTACAGTGACATTGAGAGTGTGCTAAAGATTAACGGTGGTTTGAGCGCTCCTTTTAAGGTCCAGAGAGGAATCAGGCAGGGCTGCTCATTGTCAGGGATGCTGTACTCCCTGGCTATTGAGCCCCTGCTACACAAACTCAGAGCTGACCTCTCTGGAATAAACATCCCTGGGTGCAGCGCGACTTTTAAATTGTCAGCCTATGCCGACGATGTGGTTGTTTTAGTGAAACAGCAGAGAGACATTGACATTCTGGCTGAAAATGTAGAAAACTTTGCTGTAATCTCTTCTGCTAAAGTTAACTGGGGGAAGAGCGAAGCAGTCATGGTCGGGGATGGGCTGAGCAATGAGCTCATTTTACCAGGGGGGACTGACATGGAAGAAGGGAGGGGTTGAAATATCTGGGAGTGTTTTTAGGGGGATGAGGCTTTTAAACTTAAGAACTGGGAAATTCTTTTAGAAAAAGCTGAAGGTCGTTTTAAAAAAATGGAAGTGGATTTTATCAAACATGTCTTACAGGGGGCGTGTACTTGTTGTAAATAACCTGGTGTCCTCCACCCTGTGGCATCGTCTGATGTGCCTTGATCCCCCAACGAACCTTCTGTCCCAAACTGCAGGCCCTTATAGTGACTACTTTTTCTTCTGGACAAGTGCAGCACTGTTCCCCAAGTGTACAGTACCACCTGCCCAAAAGATGAAGGAGGTCCAGGGACTCCTTCCTCCGGCACAGGGGTGCAACCTTCCGCCTCCAGGTCATCCAGAGGCTTCTCTATGGACCTAAAGACTTGGAGTGGAGGCCGGTAGCATGTACAATTCTGCACCAGCTTGGTGGAAACTGGGCCGGTGCAATTCCTTGTTATTTAATGGATCCTTAGCAGTGTTCGTTTTAATGGATTACCTGTTTTTTAACCGTGGGCTTTTTAAAACCTGAACCTATTCAAAAGAAGAGAGGAGAATAGTGGCGGCTCAACTCTCTTCACTGGCGTTTTAAGAGCCCGTGTTTCATCGGAGCGCCGTCTTTGGGACGTTGCCTGTGGGGCGGGCCTTCACTGCTCCAGAACAACAGCTCAGCACGTCAAAGGGTCGTCACATTAGGACATGTTTTGTGGACATCACAGGGGCAACATGGACATGCTGCTGCACTGGCCTCACGTCCTGGAGGTGAGGTCCACCAGGGTTGTCGGGCCTGATGCTGGAGAGATGGAAGGCAGGCCTCAGTGAAACAGAACGCTCCATTGACAACCACGTACTGCAACGGGTCTCTTCACCTCAGGATGAGATCCTTTCCCCCCACTGAGACTGTTGCCTGATTTAAAAACTGTACAGGGCCTCTTTTAGAGTTGGGAATGCTTCTGTTGTGGTTTTAAAAGAGTAAATGGAAGGTTTTATATCAATGTTGTCAAGGTGTCTTAACAAAGAGAAGCTCCAACAGGAGAGGTGACACTCCTGGAGGGCCCATCTTTGGTCTAGCTGACGATGTGAAGCCAGAGTGGCAGCGCTTGTACCAAACCCACCGTTAATGAAAAAAGCTGGTGATCTGCAGTGTAGGGTTTAACATGGCATTGTGGCTGTCAAATGCTTTTTATTTCCGATTTTAAACCCAATATGTTGATCACGAATGTCCTTACTGCACCACAGAGGGAAACCGTCTTCCACTGTTTCCTGGACTGTTCCAGACTTGCTCCTCTGTTTACCTCTTGACAAACTCTTTAAGTCTTTTAATGAAGTTTTTACACAACACATGATCATACTGGGACTATAGGTACTTGTCCAAAAGAAGAAAAGTAAGTGCCAACTTTTTTAACTTTTTGGCAAGCAAAAGATGTCTGGTCTACCTCAGCAGGCAGCAGGAGGAACAAGGTAGAACATTCCTCAACCATGATGCTGTGGTGTCTGTTCATCAAATGTTCGAAAGCCAGACTGAAAATAGATTTAACTACTACAAAGCGATGAACAACCTGTACGGGTTCATCATGTCCTGGTGCAATAAGGGAGGCTGTGGCTCTGTAATCAGAGGAGGTGCTGATATGGGGTAATGAGCTTGAGCTGAGAAACTGTTTTTGGTTTGTTTCTATAGTTTTTTGTTTGTTTTTGTTTTTTCTTTTTTTCTTCAGTTGAGTATCAAGTGTATTTGAAAAAGGAACAAGTGACCTGAACAGATTGATCTGTTAAAACGAACAACGCTTTAATCAATAAAGTGCTGTAAAATTAATTATGTCAGTCCCTGTCTCTCTCTCTCCCTCTCTCTCTGTCCTCTCTCTCTCTCTCTCTGTGCTCTCTCTTCCTCCCTCTCACTCTCTAATCTCTCTCTGTCTGTCTCTCTCTCTCCCTCTCTCTCTCTCTCTCTGTTGTCCCTCTCTCTCTGATCTGTCTGTACTCCACTCTCTTCTCCTCCTCTCTCTCTCCTCACTCTGTCTCTCATCTGTCTCTGTCTGTCTGTCTGTCCTCTCTCCCATCTCTCTCCTGTCTCTGTCTCTCTCTCCCCTCCTCCTCTCCCTCCTCTCTCTCCTCGCGTCTCTGTCTGTCACCTCTTCCTCTCTCCCCCTCTTCCTCTCTTCTCTCTCTGTCTCTCTCTGTCTCCTCTCATAGTCCAGTCAGTCTGTCTGTCTCTCTCTCTCCCCTCTCTCTCTGTCTCATTCTCTCTCCGCTCTCTCTCTGTCTCTCTCTTCTCTCCCTCTCTCTTCTCGCACCTCCCTCGTCTCCCTCCCTCTCCTCTCTGTCTGTCTGTTTCTCTCTCTCTCTCTCTCTCTCATCTTCTCTTTCTCATCGGCCGCCCACTCCGTACTGTTCTCTTTCCTTTCCTTCTGTCCTCTCTCCTCTCTCTCTCTCTCCCCACTCTCTTCCTGTCTCTGTCTGTCTCTCCTCTCAGTCCTCTCTCTCATCGTCCTCTTCCTGTCCTGTCCTTCTTGTTCTGTCTCTCTCCTCTCTGTCTCAGTCCCCTCTCCGCTCTCTCTCTCTCACTCTCTCTCTTTCTCCTCTCCTCTCTCTTCCCTCTCTCTCTGTCTCTGTTCTCTCCTCTCTCTTCTCACCCTTGCCATCCTACTCCTCTCTCCACTACCCGCTGTCTGTCTGTCCCTCTCTCTCCCTCTCCCTCCCCCCCTTTTCCCCCCCCCCCACCCCCCCCTTTATCTCTTGTCTCTGCTCCTCTGTTCCGCCTCACCTCTGTCCTCTTTCTTCCCCCCCTGCCTCTTCCCTCTGCTGTCTGTCTGTCTGTCTCTCCTCATCTCCCCTCTCTCTCTCTCTCTCTTCTCTCTCTTCCCTCTCTCTCCTGTCTCGGTCTCTCTCTCCATACTTTCTCAATATCTCTCAATCTCCTCCACACTCTCCATCTCCCACCCTCACCCTTACTCCATCTCTCATCTCTCCCTTCTCCCCCAAACTCTCTCCTCTCCAGCCTCTCTCTCTGCTTCTGTCTGGTCTCTCTCTCTCTGTCCTCATGCGTCTCTCTCTCTCATCTCCTCTCTCGTCCCCTCTCTCTCTGTTCTCTGTCTCTCTCTCTATCTCCTCTCTCGGTCTGTCCTCCGTCCTGTCTCTCTCTCGGCTCTCCTCTTCTCTCTACCCTCTTTCTCTGTCTCTGCTCTCTCCTGTGTCTGTCTCTCCCTCTCCTCTCCATCTCTCATACTCTGTCTAGTCTGTCTCTCTCTCTCCCTCTCTCTCTCTCTCTTTGTCTGGTCTGTCTCTCTCTCCCCCTTCTCTCTCCCCCTCTCTCTTGCTCTCTCTCCTCCCTCTCACTCTGTCTCTGTCTGTCCCTCTCTTCTCTGTCTGTCTTTGTCTGTCCTTCTCTCCTCTCTCTCTCTCTCTCTCTGCGTCTGTCTGTCTGTCTGTCTCACTCCCTCCCTCTCTTCTCTCTCCTCCCTCTCTGTCTGTCCTCCCTCTCCTCTCTCTCGTCTGTCTGTCTCTGTCTCTTTCTCTCTCCTTCTCTCCTCTCCCCGTCTCGTTCTCTCTCCTCTCCCTCTTCCTCTCTGTCTATGTCTGTCTCTCTCTCCCTCCACATCTTTTTCCTCTAAATGCTCTCTCTGTCTGTCTGTCTCTCTCCCTCCCTCCTCTCCTCTCTCTCCCTCTCCACACTTCTCTGTCTGTGGGAGGGGTCCTGTCTCTCCCCTCTCTCGCCTCTCCTTATTCCTCTCTAGTCTCTGGTCTGTTCTCTCTCATCAGACTCTCCATCCTCTCTCTGTCTGTTCTCTGTTCATCTCTCTCTCTCTCCTCCCTCTCATCGTCGCTCCACCAATCTCTAACAAAGACCGCCTCCTCAACCCTCCTCTCGTCTCTCTGTCTCTCTCACCCACGTCCTTCGAACTCCCGCAAAGCATTCCTCTCCCTGTTCTGGGTCTCCTCTCTCTCTCTCTGTCTCTGTCTCTTCTCTCCTCTCTCTCCTCTTTCTCTCTTGTCTATATCTGTCTCTCTCTCTTCTCTCTCTCCCTCCTCTCCCTCTCTCTCTGTCTCTGTCTCTCTGTCTCTCTCTCTCACATTCTCTCTTCTGTCTTCCTGTTTCTCTCTTCTCTCCCCTCGATTCGTCTTCTCTCTCTCTCCTCTCTCTCCTCTCCCTCATACCCCCACCCCCCCCCCTCTCTGTCTCTGTCTCATCTTCCTCTCTCTCTCATTCCACTTCTCATCTCTCTTTCTCCATCACCTCTCTCCTCGTTCTCAACCCTCGTGTCCCTGGTCTCTCCTCTCTGTCCTCTGTCTCTCTCTCTTCGTCTTCTCTCTCTCATATCCCTCTCTGTCCTCCATTCTCTCTCTCAATCTCTCTCTCTCGGTCTGTCCTGGTCCTGTCTCTCTCCCGTCTCTCTCTCTCTCTCTCCCTCTTTCCCTCTGTCTCTCGGTCTCTCTCCTCTCTCTCTCCTCTCTCTGTCTTTCTGTCTGTCTCTCTCTCACCTCTCCTCTCTCCTCTCTTGGCTTGTCTGTCTTCTCTCTCTCTCGTCTCGACCCCTCTCATCAATCTCTCTCTTCCTCTCTCACCTCCATCCCTCTGTCTCTGTCTGTCTCTCCTCTCTGTCTGTCTGTCTGACTCTCATCTGCTCCTCTCTCTCTCTCTCTCTCATCTCTGTCTGTCTGTCTGTCAGTCTCTCTCCCTCCCTCTCTCTCTCTCTCTCCAGATCTCTTGTCTGTCTCCTGTCCTGTCCCGTCTCTCCCCCTCTCTCCCCTCTGTCTGTCTCTGTCTCTCTGCTCTATCTGCTCTCTCCCCTCTCGTCCTCGTCCTCTCTCCCCTCTCTCCTCTGTCTCTGTCATGTGCCGCTCCTCTCTTCTCTCTCTCGCTCTCTCTGTCTGTCTGTCCTCTCCTCTCCCTCCTCTCTTCTATTCTCTCCCCTCTACTCTCTCTTCCTCCTTCTGGGTCCTGTCTCCACCTTCGTCTCACCTCAAACTTCATATCATCTCGGGTCCCCGCTGGTCTGTCTCTCTCTCCGCTCTCCGTCTCTCTGTCTGTCTCTTCTCTCATTGCTCTCTCTCCTGTCTGTCTCTGTCCTCTTCTCTCCTCTCTCTCTCCCCTCCTAGTCTCGTCTCTCTATTCTCTCTCTCTCTGTCTCTCTCTCTCTCTCCCAATGGGTCCTGAATGGGGCTGGGGGGGAGGGCCTGGGAGATGGGGGGGGTGGGGGCGCTGGTCGGACTATCTTTTGGTGTCCAATCCTATATAACCGTGCCTTTCTTCTCCATCGTCTCGTATCTGATTGACTCACTCCACATCTACTCCCTCTCTCTCACTCTCTACACTTACTCTCTCACGATTTCCTGTCTGTTCCTCCTCTCTCCCTCCCTCTGTCCTGTCTCTCCTCGATCTCCCACTCATCCTCTGACTCCACCGCACCTATCTCTTCTGTCCTCTCCTCTCGTCCTCTTGTCCCCTGTTTGTCTCTCTCTCCTCTCGCCTCCCTCTCTCCTCCTCTCTCTCTCTCTCCTCTTCTCTGTCTGTTCTCTCTCCTCTCTTCTCGTCTCTCTCCTCCCCCTCCTTTCGTCTCTTCTGGTCTCTGTCCCTCCTCTCTCTCCTCCTCTCTCTCTCGGTTCCTGGGGTCTGTTCTGACTGACTCTCTCTCCTCCTTCTCTCTTCTGGCTCTGTCCCTCTGTCTGTCTCTCTCTCTCTCTCTCTCCTCCTATCTCGTCTCATTCTGTCTGTCTCTCTCTCCCTCTCTCCTCTCTTCTCGTCTGTCTGTCTTGTCTGTCTCTCTCTTCTCTCATCCCTCTCCCCTCTCTGTCTCTCTCTCTCCCCTTCTCTTGGTCTCTGTCTCTGTCTGTCGTTTCTCTCTCTCCTCTCTAATCTAGTCTGTCTCTCTCCTCATCCAACGCTCTCTCCTTCCTCTCTGGGTCTGTTCGTCTGTCTGTCTCTCTCTCTCACTCCCTCTTCTCACCCTCTCTCATACTGTCACTTCTGGGTCTCTCCCCTCTCACTCTCTCTCTCTCTCTGTCTGTCTGTCTCTCTCTCCCTCCCTCTCTCTCTCTCACCCTCTCCTCTCTCCCTCTCCTCTCTGTCTGTCTCCTCTCTCTCTCTCTAATCTCTCCTCTCCAATCTCTGTTGTCTCTCAGTCTCTGTCTCTGTCTCTCTCCTCTCTCCACTCTCTCTCGCCTCTCTCTCCCTCTTCTCTGTCAGACTCTCAGTCTCTGTGTCTCTGTCTTCCATCTCTCCTCTCTCTCTCTTCTCTCTCTCGTCCCTCTACTCTGCCCTCCTATCTGTCTGTCATCTCTCTCTCTGTCTCTGTCTCTCTCTCACTCTCTCCCCTTTCCTCTCTCTCTCTCCCTCCTCTCTCTGTCTCTGTCTCTGTCTCTCTCTCTCTCTCTCTCTCACTCTCTTCTCGGTGCTTCTGTCTGTCTGTCTGTCTCTCTCTCTCTCTCATCTCTCTCCACTCCTCTCTGTCTGTTGTCTCTCCCCTCATCTCCATCCTTCTCTCCATTCTCTGTCCTGTCTGGCCACTGCTCTCCTCCTCGTCCCTCTCTCCGTCTGTCTCTGTCCTCCTCTCTTCTCTCCCCTATATCTGTCTGTCTGTCTCTCGTCCTTCCTCGTCTCCCTCGCCTCATCTTCTCTCTCCCCTCTCTCTCGTCTCTGTCCTCTCCCTCTCTCTCTCTCGTCTCTGTCTGTCTGGTCTCTTCTCACTCCCCTCTCTCGTCTCTCCCTCTCTCATCACTATCTTCTCCTCCCTCTCATCTCTGTCTCTGTCTGTCTCTCTCTCTCTCTCTCTGTCTGTCTGTCTCTCTCTCCCATCCTCTCCCTCCTCCTCGTCTCGCTCTCTCCCTCTCTCATCTCTGTCTCTGTCTCATTCTCTCTCTCCCTCTCTCTTCCTCTTCTCTCTCTCTCTTCTCACCTCCCTTTCCTCTCTGTTGTCTCTCTCATCCTATCTCTCTCTCTCGGTTCTGTCTGTCTTTCCTCTCTCTCTCTCTCTCTCTCTCTCTCTCCCTCTATCTCTGTCATCTCCCTTTCTCGCCTCTCCTGTCTCTCCCCTTCTCTCTCCTCCGCTCTGTCTGACTGTCTCTCTCTCTCCCTCCTTCTCATCTCTCTCCATCTCTCTCTGTTCTTGTCTGCCGGTCCTCTCCACTCTCCTCCCCTCTCTCTCTGTCTCTGTCTGTCTCTCTCTCGGTCTGTCTGTCTGTCTGTCTCTCTCTCTCCTCCTCCCTCTCTCTCTCATCTCTGTCTGTCCTAGTCTGTCTGTTGTCCTCTCACCCCCTCCCTCTCACCACACGCACCTCTCTCATTCATCTCTGGTCTGTCCTCTCTCCCGCTTCTAACCGGGTTATCTCTGTCTGTCTCGCTCTCTCGTCCAGCCCTCCTCCTCTCTCCTCCTCTCTCGCTCTCTCTCTCCCTCTCTCTCTGTCTCGTCCTGCCTCCTCTTATCCATCTCTATCCCTCTCTCTCTCTCTCTCCCTCTTCTCTGTCTCCACCTCCTCATCCACTCTCTCTCCTCCTCCCTCTCTCCATCTCTGTCCTCCTCTTCCTCACTCTGTCTGTCCTCTCTCTCTCTGCTCTCTGTCTTGTCCCTGTTTTGTCTCTCTCTCTCTCTCTCCCTCTCGTCTCTCTCTCATCCCCTCTCTCTCTAGTCTGTCTCTGTTCTCTCTCTCTCATCTCTCTCTCTCTCCTCTCTCTTTCTGTCTGTCTGTCTCTTCTCTCTCTCCACTCTCCCTCTCCGTCTCTCTCATCTTCCTGTTCCAGTCTCTGTCTGTCTCTCATCTCTCTCTGTCTGTCTGTTTTGTCTCTCTCTCCTCCCTCTCCATTCTCTCTTGGTCCTGGTCTGTCTGTCCTCACCCTCTTCTCCCGCTCTCTCTCCCGCCCTCTCTGTCCCTCTCTTCTACTGTTTCTGTCTCTGTCTGTCTCTCTCTCCATCTCCCCTCCTCTGTCTGTCTGGTCCTCTCTCTCTCTCTTCTCTCTCTGTCATGTCTGTCTGACTGCTCTCTCTCATTCTCGTCTCTCTCACTCTACAACATTTTGATTTAAATAATTGTAATGTCGCTCTCTCTCATCCTCTCTCCATCTCTGTCTCTGTCCTCTGTCCTCCCCTCTCTCTCCCTCTCTCACGCCCTCTCTCTTCTCTCTCTCTCCCACTCCCTCTCTCTCTAGTCACTGTCTCTGGTCTCTCCCTCCTCTGTAGCTCTCTCTCTGGTCTCTCTCCCTCTCCTCACGTCTCTCCGTCTCTGGTCTCTCTCACTCCTCTCTTCGTCTGTCTCTTCTGTTCTCTCTCTCTCTCCTCTCTGTCTCTCTCTCTGTCTCTCTCTCCTCCTTCGTCTCTCTCTCTCGCAACTTCTTCTCTTTCCCTCTCTCTCTCTCTCTCTTCTCTCATCTCGTCTGTCTCTCCCTCCTTCTCTACCTCTCTCTCTCCTCTGTCTCGTCTCTCTCTCTCTTCTTCTCTCCCTGTCTGTCCTCTGCCCGTCCTCTCCTCTCTTCCCTCTCTCATCTGTCTATCTCTGTCTCTCTCTCTCTCCTTTCACTCCTCCCTCTCTCGTCTCTGCTGTCTCTCTCACTCCCCTCCTCTCACTCTCTCTCTCCATCTCTCTCTCTGTCTGGTCTCTCTCTCTCCGTCCCCTTCCCTCTCTCTCTCTCCCTCTGTCGACTCTCTTCATCCCCGGCTTCCTCTCTCTCTCTCGTCTCTCGTCTGGTGGTCTCTCTCTCAATTTTCTCCTCTTCTATCGGACTTCTTCAATTTCTTACTTCTCATCCCTCATTTTTCTCATTACTTTCCCTTTCTCTTTTCGTTTCTCTCTCCCCATCCCCCCCCGCGTGCTCTCCTTCCTCGCTCTCCACCACTCCTCTTCCTCTCACTCCCCCCCGCCCCCTCCGCCCTCTCCTCGCTCTGTCTGTCTTCTGTGTCCTTCTCTCTCTCTCACCTCTCCTCTCTCATCCTCTCTCCCCCATCGTCTCCATCTCTCCTCCATCTCCCTCTCTCCAAATTCTGCTCTCTCCTCTTCCCTCTCTGTCTGTCTGTCTGTCTGTCCTCTCTCTCTCTCCTCTCCTCCTTCTCCTTGCTCTCTTCTCTCCTCTCCCCTCCTCTCCAACTGTCTCTCTCTCCTGTCTCTCTACTGGTCGATCTCTCTGCCTCTCCGCTCCTCTCCCATCTGACCTGTCTCTGTCTGTCTCTCTCTCTCACTCCTCTCCTCCCCTCCTCAACCAACTCTCAGGTCCTCTCTCCTCTCTCCCCTCTCCGTCTGTCTATGTCTGTCCATCCGTCCCAACTCCTCTCATCTTCTCTCTGTACTGTCTGCCTCTCTCGTCTGCATCTCTCAACTTCTCTCAGTCCTGTCTGTCTCTCTCTCTCGTCTCATCCACCGTCTCTCCCTTCTTGGGTCTGATCTCTCCTCTCTCTCCCCTCTCTCCCCCTCAGGTTCTGTCCTGGTCTCTCTCTCTCTCTCACCCCCTCTCCTTGTCTGTCTGTTCTCTCTCGCTCTCACACTTCTCCTGTTGCCTCCCTCTGTCTCTCCCTCATCTCCTCCGCTTCCTTACCTCCTCTCCTCATCCCCAGTCGCTCTGGGTCTGTTTCCCTCTGGGGGTGCCTCTCCCTCCTCCATCTCCCCATCTGTCCTCTCTGTCTCACTCGTCCTCCTCTCGTCTTGGGTCTGTCCTCTCTTCTCTCTGGGTCCTCATCTCTTCCTTGAGCCTTCTCCCTCCTCTTCCTTTTCTCCTTCTGTCTTCTCTCCTCCCGCTCTCTCCTCTCTCCTCTCTGTCTCGCTCCTCCCTCCCTCCTCTCCCCTCTCCTCCTCCCTCCCCCCTATCCCTCTCATCCCGATCCCCCCCTCCCCCATCTCCCTCCCCCCTCCCCTCCATCCTCGTCCCCCTCCTCACCTCCTCTCTCTCCCTCTCTACTCCTCTCTCACTCACTACAACATATGTGATTTAAATTGTAATGTCCTCTCTCCCTCCCTCCTCCCCTCACCTCTCTCCTCCCTCACTCATCCCTCCCCTCTCCTCAATCCTCTCGTCTCTCACCCGATCCCCCACTCTGTCTCTCACCCATCCTCCCCTCTCCTCTATGGCTCCTCTCGCTCACCCTTCTCTCTTCTTCTCCTCACTGATCCAGACTCTAACTGAAATTCATCTCCCCATCTATTTCTGTTGGAAAGGAAATAGTGTGTTTGAGTAAAGTAGTATAACTTTAGGTGTTTTAGTGTCTCACTGTTCACTTTTTCCTCTGAGGATGTGATGAGATGTTGATGTCTGATCACCACTTCTCCTTCTGCTGTCCAAGACTTCTGTAAAATATGGAGTATAAATAAACCTGGGTCAGATAGTAGCTGCACAGTGTGTGGTGTAGGACTGTGTGTGTGTGTGTGTGTGTGTGTGTGTGTGTGTGTGTGTACATGTCTACCAGTGTCATAGGGTCATAATTCACCTCTCTATCTTTGCTGGATTAACCAGTAAAAAAGCAAACATAGAAACTAGAAGAATCCCTTCTTCCTCTCCTCATCTCTTCCCAGCTCTTCTCTATCTTACATGATCTTTCCAGGGTCACAGAATTGTGTCAGGGCTCTGTGACCTCTGACCCTTGACCTCCTTACTATTGGTTGAAGCTTATTCTACTGTTGCACTGATAAGTCACTCTGGATGAGAGTCAGCTAAATGTGAACCCTCATATATATTTAGATATTTATATATCTATATATTTATATATTTATATATTTATAGCTTATTGCACTTTTACTTGAGCACTGGTTCTGCTTGATGCTTGTTTAGGGAGGAGATGCACTCATGGTTTCTAGTGACAAGTAGTTCTCTTGACTACGTTGAATACACTTAATGTAATGTAATGTAATGTAATGTAGTGTAATGCAATGTAATGTAATGTAGTGTAATGTAAAATAATGTAGTGTAGTGTAATGTAATGTAATATAATGTTGTGTAATGTAATGTAATATAATGTAATGTAATGTAATATAATATAATGTAATATAATATAATATAATGTAATGTAATATAATATATTATAATGTAATGTAATGTAATGTAATGTAATGTAATATAATATAATATAATGTAATATAATGTAATATAATATAATGTAATGTAATGTAATGTAATGTAGTGTAATGTAGTGTAATATAATATAATGTAATGTAATGTAATATAATGTAATGTAATATAATGTAATATAATATAATATAATGTAATGTAATGTAATAAAATATAATATAATGTAATGTAATGTAATATAATGTAATGTAATATAATATAATGTAATATAATGTAATATAATGTAATATAATATAATGTAATATAATGTAATGTAATATAATATAATATAATGTAATGTAATATAATGTAATATAATATAATGTAATGTAATGTAATGTAATGTAATGTAATATAATAAAATATAATATAATGTAATATAATGTAATATAATGTAATATAATATAATATAATATAATGTAATGTAATGTAATGTAATATAATGTAATGTAATGTAACGTGATGTAATGTAATGTAATGTAATGTAATATAATATTGTCTCTCTCAGCTACAATAGATTTAGATAGAAAACTGAAACGCTGTGCTGAAGTAAATTCAACCAGACAGAAGAGAAAAAACATTGAAGCTGAAATGAGGAAGTGACATCACAGGAAGTATATCTTTCTCTTCAAGATGCATTTCAGAGACACTTTGACAGGAGAGAGAGAGAGAGAGAGAGAGAGAGAGAGAGAGAGAGAGAGAGAGAGAGAGATAGATAGATAGATAGATAGATAGATAGATAGATAGATATATAGATAGATAGATAGATAGATCGATCGATAAAATGAATGGAATCAAATTATTTCTGATTCTACTGTTTCCTTTTCCAGGTAAGGCTCCATTTATATGGATATTAAATAATAGATACGTTACAAAACTTTACTAATATTACTTTATTATTGAATCTTCATTTAACCAAGAAGGTCAATTATGACAGTTTTAGTATTTCCTGTTGAAAACCAAGGACGGGTCACATTTTCAAAAGGATCTCCACACCAACTGAACGTACCAGGCATGTTTCTGTTTCAATTCATTTTCACAATATTTCCATCATTTTCTCCACAGCAGTAACCAGAAAACCTGTCTTCTCCTATGTCAGAGGTGGAGATGAAGTCAGTCTGCCTTGTCTCAATGTGAGAACCGATCAACATGAATGTGACAGGACTACCTGGCTCTTCAGTCATAATGGAAGAGGCTCAACAGAAGAGCTGGTGACCGATGGGAAGATTTCTAACAATGAGTTTACCGAAGCTAAAGCAGCCAGACTGAGTGTTGCATCCGACTGTTCTCTGGTTGTAAAGAATCTCAGAGAGATTGAGGATGTTGGTCGCTACGTCTGCCGACAGTTCATATCAGGACAAGAATATTCACATGCTGGGGTTGATCTGTCTCTTATTCACTGTGAGTATTTCCATTCTAACCTATTCAGCTCAAACTGCATTCCTGGAACGAAACATAAACATTACATTAAGTATGATTACAGTAATGTAGTTGATTTTACTCTGTTATTGTCCATCTTCACCAGTAACTGAACATCAGGACACTGATAAGATGACGTTATTCTGCTCTGTGTCAACATGGAGATATTGTGGAGAGAAACTGGTGTGGCTGTTTGATGGTGAAAAGTTGACAGGAAGTGACAGCACCATTCAGATATCACAATCTCCCTGCAACACCACTGTGACCTTTCTGACTACCGAGCATAACCACCACTGATCCTTCAAACCCAGCAGGTAGTGGTTTTCCATTCTGCAATACACATTTCAACAATTCCTCGTTCCTCCCTCTTTTCCGGCCCCCAGGATTCCACGATCGCAGAATGTTTTGCGAAAAACTGGATAGACCGTGAAAAAAAACAAAAACCACAATAGTGTTTTTATAGTCGGTGGTCGCTTCACAGCTTTAGTACCATGCACATTGGCCCTGGAGGAATTTCTTCAACCTATATTCTGATTTACAAAGGGTGAAAAAAGTTCCTGAAAGCTGATTTTCCATCTACAGATCAAACTCTTCAAGAATGTATGTGAATATACCCCACATTTATCTGGTCCAGAAATCACAGATTGGGCCTTTAAATCTACTCCAATGTTTTTTCCATCCCCACAGAATATTGCAGAAACTTCGTCCAACAGTCTTATTTACTGCTTACAGGTTACGAGAGACTTGCACTGTCAAAAGTCACAAATAGCAACGATCTGGCCACAGGAGCAGTTTGAGCCACAAACGCAGCAATACTGTCAACAATGCAGGAGTTGGAAATGGATTGCAACTTGTGACCTTGTGCAGATGCATGTTTACAACAGACAGTCTTGCTATTTGCAGCTTCATATCTTTACTGTTCAAGTGTATCAGGTTTCTTTGCACACCATGTTACACATTTTTCCACATGTAAAACACTTAAACAACTAGTTCATCTTTCATTGGTATGATTTAACTTTTTGCTCTGTCATGTTTTTTCCATCCATGTTCCACAGGCTTCCACAGATCTCTCAGTTCTGAACTACGTCATGTTGGTGATTGTGTTGCAGAACTATTCCTATTGACTGTAATCACTGCTCTTCTCATCAGAAGCTGGAAGAGAGCTGCAGGTGAGAAAATCCAGACCAAAACTTTGAAGCGCACATTAACACAGATTGTAACTGTACAAGTTAAACTGCACTCTCCCTTTTATGTTTGTAGGGAACCAGACACTTCCAGTGAGGAAGGTGAGATCGTCTTTCCACCACCACTGAAACTTACAAGCAAACTTCTTTTTATTCTAACTATCCTGATACTAGCTGATAACAAAACCATAGAGGCTTCCTTTTTGGTCTAACACTGTAGTGACCCTAAGAACAAGCATGACAATGCAAATGGTTTAGTTTTCAAGTTAAAAAACGTGGTCAACCTGCCCATCACTCCGTCATCACGCCCATCACTCCCCTGTGTCCTGGCTCCTAAAATGTGGCTGTTAAAATGTGGGTTGGGAGAGTGGAGGAGTAAAGCTCTCCCCTTCCTCAGTAACTACCATTGAGGTGCCCTTGAGCAACGCAGGAAACCCAAACTGCTCAGTGGCCAGCGTTCAACTTCCCCTTGTTTGTTCCCTTTAGACTATTCTACAGAAACTCATGTGTGTCGTGTTGTATTTCACAGATGCGTGATGATGGTGATGATGGTGATGATGGACTATGACGACATACAAGCCCCTTCTGCTTCTGTCAGAGTCACTGATCTCAACAACATCCACACCAAGTAACCCAAGAAATAAGAGACGTCTCACAGCAGTGAAACATCACATCACTTCATCAGTCATTTTAGATTAGTACCTGGAGCCTTCACATGAGAAATCACAAGTTTGCTTCACCTTTTTGGATGATTTGATGTCTGACTTGCTTTTATCTCTTCTTGCATTAACTATTGTCTGTCTTTTGTCAAAGTGTCTTTTCCTGTGAATCCTTCTCATCTTCAACTAGTTGATAGTGCAGCAGCTTGGCGTTCAGCTCCATCTAACAGGAGAGATCATGTGACTCCTGTTGTAGTTGCCTTAAATTTAGACTTTATTTTAGATTGTATTGATTGCTTTTAAAGCTCTAAGTAGCTTGGCCTCAGTTCATATTAAAGTGTTTGTAACTCTGAACAGAAGCAGAGTCTCAGATCTACTGAAAAAGCTCTTTGATTGTTTCAAGTTCAGTTCAAATACAAAAGGTGATCAACTGTTTGCAATCAGGACCCTGAACTTTGGAACCACCTTCCTGTCTTCTTTAAGACACAACTGAAAACTCATCTGAACTAACTTCCATTTACCTGGTAACTTGTTAACATTGTTATCATGATGTTGTAGTATTGTTAACTTGTTGGGAGTCAAATACCAATTCCTGAATTCTCAAGTGGGCTTGAATGAGCGGTGGGCTTTTACTGACTTGGGGTCAGCAATAGTCTCCCTTTATTATAACTGACTATAGCTGAGCAGTAATATTATGTGCAAATAAAAGATTGTTTAATACTCAGTCAAACTTTGTGTTTCGTAATTATTGCTTGTAGTAATAGTGTCATGGCTTTCACAGTGGAAGGTTCAGTAGGTAACACTGTCAGACACATGGATTTCAGACAAGATGTGTGTGTAAGTAGTGGACGTACTTTGATCGGTGCACTTGCCCCAGCAGATTACGTTGCAGCCATAGCAACCCGTTTCGCGACTGCCTGACTGAGGCGATCTACCGGAGCAATTCCAAAACTTTTTGTACCTATTTTGTGGTATAAATAACGAATTTGTACACATAGAGCCCAGGTTTAAAAATACTGGAATTCCCCTTTAAGCTAAGTAAGAAAAAGGCAGACATCAGCATTGCAGTTAAGTGTTAACAGAACCAGTTACATGCTTTCCTGCACGTCTTCCCATGCCTTCCCAGGGCTGTTGAGCTGCTCTGGGACCAGTGGCCAGACAGGCAGTAATATGCCAAGGGTCATTTTAAATGGCCTACGTCTGGCTCTAACACTGTTACACGTGCAGCAATATGGGAATGAAAGTAGTTTGAAATCAAATAAATTCACTGAATAGTTACAAATATTTACACAAAGTTTGTGAGTGGAGAAAGAAAAGCGGTTAAAGAGGAGAATCAGCATTACTGAATTAGCAGTGAAGCTAAAACAGTGTAAAGCTGAGATTGACACAGAGTCTTCCCTTATTATTGTTGTTACATTAAATTACATTACATTACAGTCATTTAGCAGACGCTAAAGCTGATTGGTTTTCACTTCAGTGTGTCCAGCACATTTCTGGTTCAAGTCAAAACATTTCAACTCAAGCGAACGCCTCTCTGTCTCAGTTCACGCTGCCTTGAGCGATGCTGCGTCCATCTTGATCCGTTCTCCTCTTTCCATTGACTTTCCATCTTTGGATCACTTTCTGTCTGAAAGCAGGGTGAGAGTCCAACCAAGGACATGAAGTCTGTTCTGTGTGGCTGATAGCCTCTCGTCTCCTTCCTTACGTGGCTGTCAACTGGCTGTTTCTATCAGCCCGTTGTGGTTCAGAAGCTGATCTGGTCACCATGACAACACAAAACCACCCGACCTCCGCTGGACGATGCATCCGCGTTCACACCAAAATACTTCCTGTACATCTCTCACAAATTAAAGATGCGATGAGGAACCAACATTTCACAGCCACTGAAACATCATCATATCTGTCTTCTTCCCACAGCACCATGGGCATCAAGAGACATTCTGATCTGCCAGGGCCTGTTCACTCCTCTATACCTGTTATACTACCAAACTCCATCACAGTCTAGAGCACTTTCTTTTCTTTAATGCTCCTTTATGAACATTTAACTTGATCTACGAATCTTCACACCTTAGTTCTTCCTCAATCAGAAGGAAATATACGTCATCACCACAAACGCACCGTGGGACTGAACAGAATCTGGACTTTGTTAAGCTTTAATATGATTTGGTTAGACAGCGTTAGGTTGGCTAGGAATAGTAGTAGTAGTAGTAGTAGTAGTAGTAGTAGTGGTAGTAGTAGTAGTAGTAGTAGTAATTGTAGTAGTAGTAATAATAATAGTAGTAGTAGTAGTGAACCTACTTTGACTTTAACCCTTCAGAAACAAAACCATGTAACTAACTGTAAAATGTAATAATAATAATATGTGTCAGTCTTGTTTAATCACATCAAAGTAATAATCTGCAAGATTTTCATCCAAATAAATGTCTCTCTCTCTCTCTCTCTCTCTCTCCCTCTCTCTCTCTCTCTCTCTCTCTCGCTCCTCTATCTGATTGCTATAACGTTACAAATGTGACGTTTGCAACAGAGACTACTATTGGTCAGGGAAACTAAACGGTGTAGGAACTCCTGATAGTTCAGATGAGAGCAGCATGGTGGCGAAGTGCTGAGAGAGACCGTCCTTCAGCTGTAGGATTCAGCATCCTCCCTGCTGAAGTGTCCTTGAGCAAGACACTGAATCCCTACCAGCTACAGGGTGTTGTTCTGTAGCTGACCTCTGACCTCCCTGTGGAGGAGGGGAGATCCACAGAGTATCACATCACATTCAGTAAGATTAAAGTAATAATCTGGGACAGTTTCATATCAATAAATCTGTGTTGCTGCTGATCGCTGTGATCCAACCTCTAGTCAGTTCATGAAGCTTTTCCATTTGCTGTTCTTAAGACCCGGTGTCAGGTAGGTGTTTCCTGGGAGAAATCCTCTGGGTAGTCAGCATGAGCAGTGAAACAGACAAAGAAAAGAGTGCCACCTACAGGAACTCAAACTCCATCAGCATAAAATACAAGGAGAAAGACGTCACAGTACTGGACACACTGTTTGATTGACAGGTGATCTCTGGGAAGAGCAGTGAGAAACACCACAGCAGAAGGTGACAAGAAAACGAGAATCTTGCACATTACCACTTTAACACAATCCAGATTAGATCCAGACTGCAACTGAATTCATCCTCCCATCTATTTCTGTTGGAAGGAAAAGTGTGTTGAGTAAAGTGAGTATACTTTAGTTTTTAGTCAGACACTGTTCACTGTTCACTTTTCCTCTGAAGATGTGATGAGATGTTGATGTCAGTCACAAGTCCAGACCACCATCACCACTTCTCCTTCTGCTGCCCAAGACTTCTGTGAAATATGGAGTATAAATAAACCTGGGTCAGATAGTAGCTGCACAGTGTGTGGTGTAGGACTGTGTGTGTTGTGTGTGTGTGTGTGTGTGTGTACATGTCTATCAGTGTCATAGGGTCATAATTCACCTCTCTATCTTTGCTGGATTAACCAGTAAAAAAGCAAACATAGAAACTAGAAGAATCCCTTCTTCCTCTCCTCATCTCTTCCCAGCTCTTCTCTATCTTACATGATCTTTCCAGGGTCACAGAATTGTGTCAGGGCTCTGTGACCTCTGACCCTTGACCTCCTTACTATTGGTTGAAGCTTATTTTATTGTTGCACTGATAAGTCACTCTGGATGAGAGAGTCAGCTAAATGTGAACTCTCTGTAGGTTATATATATATATTTTGCTGTTTGTCTCTCTCTGTTTAGACAGCTACAATAATTTAGATAGAAAACTGAAACGCTGTGCTGACGTAAATTCAACCAGACAGAAGAGAAAAAACATTGAAGCTGAAATGAGGAAGTGACATAACAGGAAGTATATCTTTCTCTTCAAGAAGCATTTCAGAGACACTTTGACAGGAGAGAGAGAGAGAGAGAGAGAGAGATAGATAGATAGATGAAATGAATGGAATCAAATTATTTCTGATTCTACTGTTTCTTTTTCCAGGTAAGGCTCCATTTATATGGATATTAAATAATAGATACGTTACAAAACTTTACTAATATTACTTTATTATTGAATCTTCATTTAACCAAGAAGGTCAATTATGACAGTTTTAGTATTTCCTGTTGAAAACCAAGGACGGGTCACATTTTCAAAAGGATCTCCACACCAACTGAACGTACCAGGCATGTTTCTGTTTCAATTCATTTTCACAATATTTCCATCATTTTCTCCACAGCAGTAACCAGAAAACCTGTCTTCTCCTATGTCAGAGGTGGAGATGAAGTCAGTCTGCCTTGTCTCAATGTGAGAACCGATCAACATGAATGTGACAGGACTACCTGGCTCTTCAGTCATAATGGAAGAGGCTCAACAGAAGAGCTGGTGACCGATGGGAAGATTTCTAACAATGAGTTTACCGAAGCTAAAGCAGCCAGACTGAGTGTTGCATCCGACTGTTCTCTGGTTGTAAAGAATCTCAGAGAGATTGAGGATGTTGGTCGCTACGTCTGCCGACAGTTCATATCAGGACAACTATATTCACATGCTGGGGTTGATCTGTCTCTTATTCACTGTGAGTATTTCCATTCTAACCTATTCAGCTCAAACTGCATTCCTGGAACGAAACATAAACATTACATTAAGTATGATTACAGTAATGTAGTTGATTTTACTCTGTTATTGTCCATCTTCACCAGTGACTGAACATCAGGACACTGATAAGATGACGTTATTCTGCTCTGTGTCGATATGGAGATATTGTGGAGAGAAACTGGTGTGGCTGTTTGATGGTGAAAAGTTGACAGGAAGTAACAGCACCATTCAGATATCACAATCTCCCTGCAACACCACTGTGACCTTTCTGACTACCGAGCATAGCAAAGAGAGATTCAAGTGTGAAGTGACTGACCCCAATGGAAAGGTGCAGACATTTGGCTTCCCCCCTCTGTCCTCAGGTGAGAAAACATCTTTGCTAAGATGAAATGTTCAAGATACCTTCATTTATTTATCATGATAAACATTCTTTCATTCTCTTATTTATTTACGTGATATAATAAACATGAACTCTTTCCTGACCCTACGTTGTGTTGGGTTTTGTTATTGTCTTCACCCAGGAAAGACAACAGCAACAACAACAACATCAATAACAGCAACAACAACATTAACAGCATCATCAACAACAACATCATCAACAACAACAACAACAACATCAACATCAACAGCAACACCAAAAGAGATGACAGCAGGGCCGATAACCACCACTGACCCTTCAAACCCAGCAGGTAGTGGTTTTCCATTCTGCAATACACATTTCAACAATTCCTCGTTCCTTCCTCTTTTCCGGCCCCCAGGATTCCACGATCGCAGAATGTTTTGCGAAAAACTGGATAGACCGTGAAAAAAACAAAAACCACAATAGTGTTTTTATAGTCGGTGGTCGCTTCACAGCTTTAGTGCCATGCACATTGGCCCTGGAGGAATTTCTTCAACCTATATTCTGATTTACAAAGGGTGAAAAAAGTTCCTGAAAGCTGATTTTCCATCTACAGATCAAACTCTTCAAGAATGTATGTGAATATACTCCACATTTATCTGGTCCAGAAATCACAGATTGGGCCTTTAAATCTACTCCAATGTTTTTTCCATCCCCACAGAATATTGCAGAAACTTCGTCCAACAGTCTTATTTACTGCTTACAGGTTACGAGAGACTTGCACTGTCAAAAGTCACAAATAGCAACGATCTGGCCACAGGAGCAGTTTGAGCCACAAACGCAGCAATACTGTCAACAATGCAGGAGTTGGAAATGGATTGCAACTTGTGACCTTGTGCAGATGCATGTTTACAACAGACAGTCTTGCTATTTGCAGCTTCATATCTTTACTGTTCAAGTGTATCAGGTTTCTTTGCACACCATGTTACACATTTTTCCACATGTAAAACACTTAAACAACTAGTTCATCTTTCATTGGTATGATTTAACTTTTTGCTCTGTCATGTTTTTTCCATCCATGTCCCACAGCTTCCACCGATCTCTCAGTCCTGAACTACGTCATGTTGGCGATGCGTGTTGCAGAACTATTCCAATTGACTGTAATCACTGCTCTTCTCATCAGAAGCTGGAAGAGAGCTGCAGGTGAGAAAATCCAGACCAAAACTTTGAAGCGCACATTAACACAGATTGTAACTGTACAAGTTAAACTGCACTCTCCTTTTTATGTTTGTAGGGAACCAGACACTTCCAGTGAGGAAGGTGAGATCGTCTTTCCACCACCACTGAAACTTGCAAGCAAACTTCTGTTTATTCTAACTATCCTGATACTAGCTGATAACGAAACCATAGAGGCTTCCTTTTTGGTCTAACACTGTAGTGACCCTAAGAACAAGCATGACAATGTAAATGGTTTAGTTTTCAAGTTAAAAAACGTGGTCAACCTGCCCATCACTCCGTCATCACGCCCATCACTCCTAAAATGTGACTGTTAAAATGTGGGTTGGGAGAGTGGAGGAGTAAAGCTCTCCCCTTCCTCAGTAACTACCATTGAGGTGCCCTTGATAACCCAAACTGCTCAGCGGCCAGCGTTCAACTGCCCCTTGTTTGTTCCCTTTAGACTATTCTACAGAAACTCATGTGTGTCGTGTTGTATTTCACAGATGCGTGATGATGGTGATGATGGTGATGATGGACTATGACGACATACAAGCCCCTTCTGCTTCTGTCAGAGTCACTGATCTCAACAACATCCACACCAAGTAACCCAAGAAATAAGAGACGTCTCACAGCAGTGAAACATCACATCACTTCATCACAGTCATTTTACCTGATTTACCATTGTACCTGAAGCCTTCACGTGAGAAATCACAAGTTTGCTTCACCTTTTTGGATGATTTGATGTCTGACTTGCTTTTATCTCTTCTTGTATGAACTATTGTCTGTCTTTTGTCAAAGTGTCTTTTCCTGTGAATCTTTCTCATCTTCAACTAGTTGATAGTGCAGCAGCTTGGCGTTCAGCTCCATCTAACAGGAGAGATCATGTGACTCCTGTTGTAGTTGCCTTAAATTGGCGTCCAGTTGAATTTAGACTTTATTTTAGATTGTATTGATTGCTTTTAAAGCTCTAAGTAGCTTGGCCTCAGTTCATATTAAAGTGTTTGTAACTCTGAACAGAATCAGAGTCTCAGATCTACTGAAAAAGCTCTTTGATTGTTTCAAGTTCAGTTCAAATACAAAAGGTGATCAACTGTTTGCAATCAGGACCCTGAACTTTGGAACCACCTTCCTGTCTTCTTTAAGACACAAGTGAAAACTCATCTGAACTAACTTCCATTTACCTGGTAACTTGTTAACATTGTTATCATGATGTTGTAGTATTGTTAACTTGTTGGGAGTCAAATACCAAATACCTGTATTCTCAAGTGGCCTTGAATGAGCGATGGGCTTTTACTGACTTGGGGTCAGCAATAGTCTCCCTTTATTATAACTGATTATAGCTGAGCATTAATATTATGTGCAAATAAAAGATTGTTTAATACTCAGTCAAACTTTGTGTATCGTAATTATTGCTTGTAGTAATAGTGTCATGGCTTTCACAGTGGAAGGTTCAGTAGGTAACACTGTCAGACACATGGATTTCAGACAAGATGTGTGTGTAAGTAGTGGACGTACTTTGATCGGTGCACTTGCCCCAGCAGATTACGTTGCAGCCATAGCAGCCCGTTTCGCGACTGCCGACTGAAGCGATCTACCGGAGCAATTCCAAAACTTTTTGTACCTATTTTGTGGTATAAATAACGAATTTGTACACATAGAGCCCAGGTTTAAAAATACCGGAATTCCCCTTTAAGCTAAGTAAGAAAAAGGCAGACATCAGCATTGCAGTTAAGTGTTAACAGAACCAGTTACATGCTTTCCTGCACGTCTTCCCATGCCTTCCCAGGGCTGTTGAGCTGCTCTGGTACCAGTGGCCAGACAGGCAGCAATATGCCCAGGGTCATTTTAAATGGCCTACGTCTGGCTCTAACACTGTTACACGTGCAGCTATATGGGAATGAAAGTAGTTTGAAATCAAATTAATTTACTGAATAGTTACAAATATTTACACAAAGTTCGTGAGTGGAAAAAGAAAAGCGGTTAAAGAGGAGAATCAGCATTACTGAATTAGCAGTGATGCTAAAACAGAGTAAAGCTGAGATTGACACACAGAGTCTTCCCTTATTATTGCTGTTACATTAAATTACATTACATTACAGTCATTTAGCAGACGCTAAAGCTGATTGGTTTTCACTTCAGTGTGTCCAGCACATTTCTGGTTCAAGTCAAAACATTTAAACTCAAGCGAACGCCTCTCTGTCTCAGTTCACGCTGCCTTGAGCGATGTTATGTCCATCTTGATCTGTTCGCCTCTTTCCATTGACTTTCCATCTTTGGATCACTTTCTGTCTGAAAGCAGGGTGAGAGTCCAACCAAGGACATGAAGTCTGTTCTGTGTGGCTGATAGCCTCTCGTCTCCTTCCTTAGATAGCTGTCAACTGGCTGTTTCTATCAGCCCGTTGTGGTTCAGAAGCTGATCTGGTCACCATGACAACACAAAACCACCCGACCTCCGCTGGACGATGCATCCGCGTTCACACCAAAATACTTCCTGTACATCTCTCACAAATTAAAGATGTGATGAGGAACCAACATTTCACAGCCACTGAAACATCATCATATCTGTCTTCTTCCCACAGCACCATGGGCATCAAGAAACATTCTGATCTGTCAGGGCCTGTTCTCTCCTCTATACCTGTTATACTACCAAACTCCATCACAGTATAGAGCACTTTCTTTTCTTTAATGCTCCTTTATGAACATTTAACTTGATCTACGAATCTTCACACCTTAGTTCTTCCTCAATCAGAAGGAAATATACGTCATCACCACAAATGCACCGTGGGACTGGACAGAATCTGGACTTGTTAAGCTTTAATATGATTTGGTCAGACAGCGTTAGGTTAGCTAGGAGTAGTAGTAGTAGTGATCTTTCTACATGATCTTTCCACGTTCACAGAATTGTGTCAGGGCTCTGTGACCTCTGACCCTTGACCTCCTTACTATTGGTTGAAGCTTATTTTACTGTTGCACTGATAAGTCACTCTGGATGAGAGAGTCAGCTAAATGTGAACTCTCTGTAGGTTATATATATATATAGCTTTTGCTGTTTGTCTGTCTCTGTTTAGACAGCTACAATAATTTAGATAGAAAACTGAAATGCTGTGCTGATGTAAATTCAACCAGACAGAAGAGAAAAAACATTGAAGTGAACAGAACTGAAGTAAGAACTGAAATGAGGAAGTGACATCACAGGAAGTATATATTTCTCTTCAAGAAGCATTTCAGAGACACTTTGACAGGAGAGAGAGAGAGACAGATAGATAGATAGATAGATAGATAGATAGATAGATCGATAAAATGAATGGAATCAAATTATTTCTGATTCTACTGTTTCCTTTTCCAGGTAAGGCTCCATTTATATGGATATTAAATAATAGATACGTTACAAAACTTTACTAATATGACTTTATTATTGAATCTTCATTTAACCAAGAAGGTAAATTATGACAGTTTTAGTATTTCCTGTTGAAAACCAAGGACGGGTCACATTTTCAAACTTGTGTTGTATCCAAAAGGATTTCCACACCAACTGAACGTACCAGGCATGTTTGTGTTTCAATTCATTTTCACAATATTTCTCATCATTTTCTCCACAGCAGTAACCGGACAACGTGTCTCCTTCTATGGCAGAGGTGGAGATGAAGTCAGTCTGTCTTGTACCAATGTGAGAACCGATCAACATGAATGTGACAAGACTAACTGGATCTTCTATAAGAATGGAGGATACACAACAGAACACCTGGTTGTCGATGGGAAGATTTCTAAAAATGTGTTTATCGAAGCTAAAGCAGCCAGACTGAGTGTTGCATCCGACTGTTCTCTGGTTATAAAGAATCTCACAGATGAGGATGATGGTATTTACTACTGCCGACAGTTCATATCAGGACAACAACAAGGTCCAGATGCTGGGGTTGATCTGTCTCTTATTCACTGTGAGTATTTCCATTCTAACCTATTCAGCTCAAACTGCATTCCTGGAACGAAACATAAACATTTCATTAAGTATGATTACAGTAATGTAGTTGATTTTACTCTGTTATTGTCCATCTTCACCAGTGAATGAACGTCAGGACACTGATAAGATGACGTTATCCTGCTCTGTGTCAACACGGAGAGATTGTCAAGACAAACTGGTGTGGCTGTTTGATGGTGAAAGGTTGACAGGAAGTAACAGCAACGTTCAGACATCACAATCTTCCTGCTACACCACTGTGACCTTTCTGACTACCGAGCATAGCAAAGATAGATTCAAGTGTGAAGTGACTGACCTCTATGGACAGGTGCAGACATTTGGCTTCCCCCCTCTGTCCTCAGGTGAGAAAACATCTTTGCTAAGATGAAATGTTCAAGATACCTTCATTTATTTATCATGATAAACATTCTTTCATTCTCTTATTTATTTACCTGATATAATAAACATGAACTCTTTCCTGACCCTACGTTGTGTTGGATTTTGTTATTGTCTTCACCCAGGAAAGACAACAACAACAACAACAACAACAACAACAACAACAACAAAAGAGATGACAGCATGGCCGATAACCACCACTGATCCTTCAAACCCAGCAGGTAGTGCTTTTCCATTCTGCAATACACATTTCAACAATTCCTCGTTCCTCCCTCTTTTTCCGGCCCCCAGGATTCCACGATCGCAGAATGTTTCACGAAAAACTGGATAGACCGTGGAAAAATACAAAAACCACAATAGTGTTTTTATAGTCGGTGGTCGCTTCACAGCTTTAGTGCCATGCACATTGGCCATGGAGGAATTTCTTCAACCTATATTCAAGAATGTATGTGAATATACCCCACATTTATCTGGTCAAGAAATCACAGATTCGGCCTTTAAATCTACTCCAATGTTTTTTCCATCCCCACAGAATATTGCAGAAACTTCGTCCAACAATCTTATTTACTGCTTACAGGTTACGAGAGACTTGCACTGTCAAAAGTCACAAATAGCAACGATCTGGCCACAGGAGCAGTTTGAGCCACAAACGCAGCAATACTGTCAACAATGCAGGAGTTGGAAATGGATTGCAACTTGTGACCTTGTGCAGATGCATGTTTACAACAGACAGTCTTGCTATTTGCAGCTTCATATATTTACTGTTCAAGTGTATCAGGTTTCTTTGCACACCATGTTACACATTTTTCCACATGTAAAACACTTAAACAACTAATTCATGTTTCATTGGTATGATTTAACTTTCTGCTCTGTCATGTTTTTTCCATCCATGTTCCACAGCTTCCACCGATCTCTCAGTTCTGAACTACGTCATGTTGGCGATGCGTGTTGCAGAACTATTCCTATTGACTGTAATCACTGCTCTTCTCATCAGAAGCTGGAAGAGAGCTGCAGGTAAGAAAATCCAGACCAAAACTTTGAAGCGCACATTAACACAGATTGTAACTGTACAAGTTAAACTGCACTCTCCTTTTTATGTTTGTAGGGAACCAGACACTTCCAGTGAGGAAGGTGAGATCGTCTTTCCACCACCACTGAAACTTGCAACCAAACTTCTTTTTATTCTAACTATCCTTTTTTTTTAATGTCCACTGAGTTGACAACGAAACCATAGAGGCTTCCTTTTTTGTAGTGGTAATGGTAATGGTTTAGTTTTCAAGTTAAAAAAGGTGGTCAACCTGCCCATCACTCCATCATCACGCCCATCACTCCCCTGTGTCCTGGCTCCTAAAATGTGACTGTTAAAATGTGGGTTGGGAGAGTGGAGGAGTAAAGCTCTCCCCTTCCTCAGTAACTACCATTGAGGTGCCCTTGAGCAAGGCAGGTAACCCCAACTGCTCAGCGGCCAGCGTTCAACTTCCCCTTGTTTGTTCCCTTTAGACTATTCTACAGAAACTCATGTGTGTCGTGTTGTATTTCACAGATGCGTGATGATGGTGATGATGGTGATGATGGTGCAGTGGACTATGACGACATACAAGCCCCTTCTGCTTCTGTCAGAGTCACTGATCTCAACAACATCCACACCAAGTAACCCAAGAAATTAGAGACGTCTCACAGCAGTGAAACATCACATCACTTCATCACAGTCATTTTAGATTAGTACCTGAAGCCTTCATGTGAGAAATCACAAGTTTGCTTCACCTTTTTGGATGATTTGATGTCTGACTTGCTTTTATCTCTTCTTGTATTAACTATTGTCTGTCTTTTGTCAAAGTGTCTTTTCCTGTGAATCTTTCTCATCTTCAACTAGTTGATAGTGCAGCAGCTTGGCGTTCAGCTCCATCTAACAGGAGAGATCATGTGACTCCTGTTGTAGTTGCCTTAAATTGGCGTCCAGTTGAATTTAGACTTTATTTTAGATTGTATTGATTGCTTTTAAAGCTCTAAGTAGCTTGGCCTCAGTTCATATTAAAGTGTTTGTAACTCTGAACAGAAGCAGAGTCTCAGATCTACTGAAAAAGCTCTTTGATTGTTTCAAGTTCAGTTCAAATACAAAAGGTTATCAACTGTTTGCAATCAGGACCCTGAACTTTGGAACAACCTTCCTGTCTTCTTTAAGACACAACTGAAAACTCATCTGAACTAACTTCCATTTACCTGGTAACTTGTTAACATTGTTATCATGATCTTGTAGTATTGCTAACTTGTTGGGAGTCAAATACCTTTCTTGTATTCTGAAGTGGCCTTGAATGAGCGATGGGCTTTTACTGACTTGGGGTCAGCAATAGTCTTCCTTTATTATAACTGATTATAGCTGAACATTAATATTATGTGCAAATAAAAGATTGTTTAATACTCAGTCAAACTTTGTGTATCGTAATTATTGCTTGTAGTAATAGTGTCATGGCTTTCACAGTGGAAGGTTCAGTAGGTAACACTGTCAGACACATGGATTTCAGACAAGATGTGTGTGTAATAAAATATGTGTATATATATTATACATCACATTATATAGAGTTCTATTCCGAAATGATACACATACATGTTGGAGGACTAAAGTTCTTCTTTAAATGTGGCTGAAATATCAACCAAGTATCAAGTTGACCTCACGATTGCCATATTGGAATTGGCCGTTCCAACAAGTTGAGCCGCGAACACTTCCACGTTGTAGCAGCAAAATGTCAAACCATTCTTCTGCTTATTCTGATTTGATATGAACACGTATCCGGCACTGGCTCCGCCTACTTCTTAGGCAATTGCCAACTCCGTGGGAAATGCTTTCACAAATAGCGTGAGGCTCTCTCAGTCCTACCATCCAATTTGTTGTGGGGCTGACATACCACGTGACCAAAATATCCTGAATATAATATGAAAAATTGAATTTTCATGTACTGGTATGCACATTACATTACATTACATTCTAAGAGCAGAACCAGTGCTGAGGTAGATGAGCAATAAGTTAGCTACCTACTTTTTAATTAAACAAATGAGACAAATAAGTGAAGACAAATAAGCAAGTGCTCAGAGGAAGGGTCAGGGTAGTGTTTCTTGAAGAGGAAGGGTCAGGGTAGTGTTTCGTGAAGAGGAAGGGTCAGGGTAGTTTTTCTTGTAGAGGAAGGGTCAGGGTAGTGTTTCTTGAAGAGGATGGGTCAGGGTAGTGTTTCTTGAAGAGGAAGGGTCAGGGAGTGTTTCTTGTAGAGGAAGGGTCAGGATAGTGTTTCTGGAAGAGGAAGGGTCAGGGTAGTGTTTCGTGAAGAGGAAGGGTCAGGGTAGTTTTTCTTGTAGAGAAAGGGTCAGGGAGTGTTTCTTGTAGATGAAGGGTCAGGATAGTGTTTCTGGAAGAGGAAGGGTCAGGGTAGTGTTTCTTGAAGAGGAACGGTCAGGGTAGTGTTTCGTGAAGAGGAAGGGTCAGGGTAGTGTTTCGTGAAGAGGAAGGGTCAGGGTAGTGTTTTGTGAAAAGGAAGGGTCAGGGTAGTGTTTCTTGTAAAGGAAGGGTCAGGGTAGTGTTTTGTGAAGAGGAAGGGTCAGGGTAGTGTTTCTTGAAGAGGAAGGGTCAGGGTAGTGTTTTGTGAAGAGGAAGGGTCAGGATAGTGTTTCTTGTAGAGGAAGGGTCAGGGTTGTGTTTCTTGAAGAGGAAGGGTCAGGGTAGTGTTTCGTGAAGAGGAAGGGTCAGGGTAGTTTTTCTTGTAGAGGAAGGGTCAGGGTAGTGTTTCGTGAAGAGGAAGGGTCAGGGTAGTGTTTCTTGAAGAGGAAGGGTCAGGGTAGTGTTTCGTGAAGAGGAAGGGTCAGGGTAGTTTTTCTTGTAGAGAAAGGGTCAGGGAGTGTTTCTTGTAGATGAAGGGTCAGGATAGTGTTTCTGGAAGAGGAAGGGTCAGGGTAGTGTTTCTTGAAGAGGAACGGTCAGGGTAGTGTTTCGTGAAGAGGAAGGGTCAGGGTAGTGTTTCTTGTAGAGGAAGGGTCAGGGTAGTGTTTTGTGAAGAGGAAGGGTCAGGGTAGTGTTTCTTGAAGAAGAAGGGTCAGGGTAGTGTTTCGTGAAGAGGAAGGGTCAGGGTAGTGTTTCTCGAAGAGGAAGGGTCAGGGTAGCGTTTCTTGTAGAGGAAGGGTCAGGGTAGTGTTTTATGAAGAGGAAGGGTCAGGGTAGTGTTTTTTGAAGAGGAAGGGTCAGGTTAGTGTTTCATGAAGAGGAAGGGTCAGGGTAGTGTTTCGTGAAGAGGAAGGGTCAGGGTAGTGTTTCTTGTAGAGGAAGGGTCAGGGTAGTGTTTTGTGAAGAGGAAGGGTCAGGGTAGTGTTTCGTGAAGAGGAAGGGTCAGGGTAGTGTTTCTTGAAGAGGAAGGGTCAGGGTAGTGTTTCTTGTAGAGGAAGGGTCAGGGTAGTGTTTTGTGAAGAGGAAGGGTCAGGGTAGTGTTTCTTGAAGAGGAAGGGTCAGGGAGTGTTTCTTGTAGAGGAAGGGTCAGGATAGTGTTTCTGGAAGAGGAAGGGTCAGGGTAGTGTTTCTTGAAGAGGAACGGTCAGGGTAGTGTTTCGTGAAGAGGAAGGGTCAGGGTAGTGTTTCTTGAAGAGGAAGGGTCAGGGTAGTGTTTCGTGAAGAGGAAGGGTCAGGGTAATGTTTCTTGTAGAGGAAGGGTCAGGGTAGTGTTTTGTGAAGAGGAAGGGTCAGGGTAGTGTTTTTTGAAGAGGAAGGGTCAGGTTAGTGTTTTATGAAGAGGAAGGGTCAGGGTAGTGTTTCTTGTAGAGGAAAGGTCAGGGTAGTGTTTCTTGTAGAGGAAGGGTCAAGGTAGTGTTTCTTGAAGAGGAAGGGTCAGGGAGTGTTTCTTGTAGAGGAAGGGTCAGGATAGTGTTTCTGGAAGAGGAAGGGTCAGGGTAGTGTTTCTTGAAGAGGAACGGTCAGGGTAGTGTTTCGTGAAGAGGAAGGGTCAGGGTAGTGTTTCTCGAAGAGGAAGGGTCAGGGTAGTGTTTTGTGAAGAGGAAGGGTCAGGGTAGTGTTTCTTGTAGAGGAAGGGTCAGGGTAGTGTTTCGTGAAGAGGAAGGGTCAGGGTAGTGTTTCTTGTAGAGGAAGGGTCAGGATAATGTTTTGTGAAGAGGAAGGGTCAGGGTAGTGTTTCTTGAAGAGGAAGGGTCAGGGTAGTGTTTCGTGAAGAGGTGGGTTTTCAGCCTGCGGCGAAAGATGGGCAGCGACATTCCACCACTGTGGGGCCAGGACAGAGAAGAGCTGTGACCGGGCAGATCGAACGCACGAGGCAACCAGTCAGCTCAGTCCTCACCTCAGGTCCTTGAGAGCTGAACACCCTTTAGATTCTATCAAATACCTATCGAAGAAAAATTTACTTTTCATGCTGCCGTCACTCATCGTGCCTCTTACTAAAAGCCACCGCGTTGATTACAATGTGGCCCAGTACACCTGACAAACATTTCTGGTGTGTTGTGTAAATTGTAAGTGTAAATGTATACTGCCTGTATCACACATTAGGCGGGCCTCACAGTGGAGAGGGACTTGTGAACTAATGTGAGAATGTGCAAAATATAACAATTTCAGACAGCAGTACAGCACAGCTATAGCCACTTATTAGAGGTGTTGGGCAAATGTCCAATGCAGCGATGCTCCAAACTGACAGTCGTCCTCAATTAAGGCTCCCTGGGTTCATCCTCCCTGGCGAGCCTAAGAATAGCGCTTACATTTTCATGTTTTTTTTAAATTTTTTTACTTAAATTGAAAGTTTCCCATCGTCTTCTGTTTTGAGTAAATGTCACGACCCTAGGGCTCAGAAAACACATTGAAAATATATCCAGGAAATTCAAAAATAGACTGTTTGCAACAGCATGTGAGGTATTTCTGCATCCTTACAAGAACCATCACATATGCATTGTACTTTACTGATATCCTCATACATGATATCATAGTGGCACTTTATCTCATGAAAAGTGTAAATTGCGGAATGAAAGATGAAATGAGAGCTGATTGGTATCTTGAATTTTGATTGTGATTTTGAGGACCAATGTTCGGAAAGCTGCTTTGAAAGTTTAGCTTTACCAACTACCAGTTACTTCACATTGGAAGAAGTTGAACTCCATCAAAGCTAAATGTGCTTTTATTAATTTTAATTACTTAGAAAAAGTAGTTCAAACTATTTTGTACAAAATGATATCTGCATATCTATGTATCAGTCATACATATATATCCGTCATATAATAAAAAGCACATGGAAACTGCAAAAATACCACAAATTAAGACAAATTCAACTAATTCAACTAATTCAACTAATTCAACTAATTCAAGAAATTCAAGAAATTATGTATTTTATTTGAAATGAAGTGCAAGGAATGTTTTATAATACCCACATCACATCCTGCTCCTATTACTAATAGTAGTAATAGTAGCAGTAGCAGGAGTATTAGATATTTTCACATTAAATCCATTTTTTGATGTAAATAACATTTTAATACTGAATACAAGATCAAATGAATTGTTAACATGGACGTTTTTAATTTCTTTACCTTCCATCTCTGGTGTTGCTGTCCTCTCATGACCTCTCCTATGCTCTTTGTAGACTGCCAGCTCAGAGGAAGCACAATATCTAATAATATAATGATACTTGATTACCCTATCCAGTGTCTAATCAAGTCAATAATTCCTCCTGAATAGAAATATTTCTGAAGAGCAGGAGTCCTCTTGGAGGTGATGAGTGCCAATCAGCTTACCATTTTGAAAAAGAGCATGCAGATCTGATGAATATGCAATCCCAGAGAAGAGGTAGATTCAATGCATCATGAGGTACCCGCCATTTGGAAAAAAGTGACTCTCAAAGTGATTGAAGCATAAAATGAAAATAGATTATAGCACTTATTAAGGAACACTTACAAATTCCATCCTCTGTATTTTAGAGATATTGGATAATGTAATGTTTTTACACTTCACCTACCAAGGGAATTATTACTTCATTAAATGCATGTATATCATTTGGTCAATGATCCCTTCAAGTTATGGCTTTTAAAATGACCAAAGGACTAAACTGGTGTTCTCGCTGTGTCGTCCAAACCTTTCTTACACTTGCCAGAAACCCCCCATATAAATGAACTCTACTTTGGATGTAATCAATAGGACAAGAAAGTTCACCACATAGTTTATATTATAGCTTTGTTTTGGCTCACATTCTTAAACAATCCCACTTGCTCTCATGGATTTTAAAGCTTGCATAACCCTGAGGGTATTTGGTTTGGGGCCCATTTCTTTTTCTTTTTTTTCCCATCCATTTTCTTTTCCTTCCATTTTTTCCATTTTATTAGGCTAATTCATACAACAAGGACATCGCTCGGAGAACAAAACTCAAACTCAGTGCTTCCAAGAGTTTTTCCCCCACTGGCAGTCATTAACCTGTTAAAAAGACAGCGTGGATGCAAAGAGACTGGTTAATTTTCCAGTGCCGTTTTGTTCCTCTGCACCTACGAATTAAATCTGAACAAAATAACAGCGTTAGGAGACCAGGAGACCAGCGACAGATGACAGCTCAGCCCTTTTATGCAGTCAGGTCAGGTGCATAAAATCTGAGACAGCAGCATTGAGCCAGTAACTAAAGCTGAGGTGGAGATGTTAACAGCTATTTCAGTATTGGTGGGGACAGACATTGCATATGGCACTCAACTTGTGTTCTTGTTTTGCTTGCAGGATAGGAATTGAAACACCACCACATTGAGACCACATACGAACAAGAGACCAATATATAACAATTTATTATGTTTTTTTCCCCCACTACTGCAATTGTGCCTATGTGGTAATGAAATTCTCCACTGAAACAAATAGTAATGATTTTATTTTAAGTCTGTGACCCACCCCACCTCACTAAGAAACATCACTTTGAGAGCATTTTGCTTCCCTAATTTGATGTATTTGCAGTTGAAACAGGACGTTGTGGCAGGACAACTGAAACTTCCGTTAGTAACCACTAATGATGCACCACTTTCCAGGAAGTAAAAGTAATGGATTTTTAATATAAACCTACAAGAAAATAAAATAATTTTATTTTTTGGGGCCTTTATTGTTAAAGGTGTATATTATTATTAGCTGACAAGGTGAAAAAGTCATTTTCCATTTTCATTGGGAATGTAATTGGGAAGGGAACTGGTATTCAGCATCGTGTCTTGCCTCCCCAGTGTACCTGCATGTTTACTGAGGGTGCGATGATACCTGCAGTGTGTTTTCATAAGTTCACTTAGCTCTATTTTTGTATATTTATGTCCAATTGTTAATTAGAACTCTGAAGTCTTCAGCTTGTCTGTGCTCTTTGCCATCATTTACCTTCTCTGGTGTTCATACCAGTTAAGAATACATGAAGAAATAGCTGAATATGAGCATCAGTTCAGAATGTTGTTCGCCTTCAGTTTATTATGATGAACCGCACCACAGTTCACCTGGAAGAGGACTGAGAAGCGTTTTCAGGCGTCTCAGTCGGTTAATTGGTGCCGGCCAAGTTCAAATGGTATTGTTCTGAAAACCATAAGGTTGAGGAAATTGCCTTCTACAAAATGATCTTATCTTTTTCCTTTTGCACTGCAGATTGAGGATGCCTTGAGTGTCCCTTTCCAGAGCGTTTCTGTCTTTAGAGTGCTCCAGAAGTGAACGCTTGAATTGACCTCAAACCCAACTTGAACAAACCAATGCTCATTAACAGCCAAAGCTGTTTAACAGTTTGCTTCCATCGTGCATTTTAAGCCCAGTGCAGTTCACTCCGGTAAGCTGTTAATTGATTAATGCAAGCTGAAGTCAGGTTGAATTATCAGTAAATACCTTACAGTTGAATCATTGCATGAAGTCTAACAGTCTTCATGTGTTTGAAAGGAGACCGTAGTTACCATAATCAGATTCAGTCTGTGATTAGCGTGGTCAAATTCAATCAAGAGCCAACCCATTACTAGTTTAGTCCTTTGTACTGCTTCAAATGCATGATTACAATGACACTAACCCCATGCAAGTTATTTGATGTTGAATATGTTTTGCAGCTCAGCCCTAGCAACAGCCTTTTACTCACCATGCCAAGCTCAATTGAAATGCTTGATATTGTGTATGTTTTATGTTTTGTCCTTATTTGTATTATCTTCGGCGTGTTCCTTCTGTTCTATTTGTTGTATCTATCCCGTTCTTCGGTGCTGCCAGGCCCCCAGGAGATCATTAAAGTTTCACCTTATCGTAAACAGAGGACCAGCAGATAACAGATTGGGATCAGTTTGTATTCACATTATCCTCTGCCTCGTTTTCTTCAGTTCACTTTTCAGTTCACTTAGTTCACTCAGTCCATTTTTCATTTGCACCTCCATCTTAGCATGGCCTGATACTGGAGGCTTTTGTAGGGGTATTTTAGAGGATCAGTGGGCTAAGGCTCATAACGTGTACTCACAATATCACGGGTTCAAACCCAACTCGTGACCTTTACTGACTGATCTTTTGTCTTTCTCTCTCTCTCTCTCTCTCTCTCTCTCTCTCTCTCTAATAAAGAAACACCAAAGACATTGTGATCTCTTGATATGAAAGCTTATAGAAAAACAAGTGTGGAAGAAGCCAATTACGTTTACTCTCATTACTGTAAGTGAAGTAGCCTTTTTGTTTTATGACGAAGTATTGAAGTATAGGATATGAAAGTATTGTACTCACCCATTACAGGGCACACATTTTGTAAGGCTCTCCTGGGCAACTAATTGGAAACTAGCCCACTGTTACATTGTTCATGCACTTTATGTTTTTTTTTTTTTAATTAATATATATTTTTTTAAACTCTATCCTTTCAGCTTTTAAGCATCGCATAAGAAAATTATATGTAGGCAGTAACTTTTACTCTGAGTACAGCTTTTTACCTTTTTACATGAATACATTTTTACACCAGTAATTTTACATAACGTTTCTGAAAAGTAACAGCACTCTTACTTAACAAGGATATTTTAGTACTCTATCCACGCCAAGAGCAAAACCATGAGACATGAAATTGAAAAGCCCTCACTACTCATCCCACTCTTCCTCTTTTAAATGACCTAATTAAGCCTAAAAAAATGACCTAATTTCTCTAAAGAGTAAATAAAAATCTTCTGCAACATGTGGCGTGGTTCTCTCCCTCAGAACTGCTGCTCAACACATCTCCAATGACTCATTGATGTCTGCCGTAGCAATATGAGAGGGGGTGATGGCGACCACACTTCACAGTTCGGGGCTCTGCAGGGTTAGGAGTTCACGCTACTGCTGCTAGGAAGCCCAGCTGGAAGCGTAACACTGGCAGATTGAGGTTTAGAGCATTCAATCAAGCACAGTGACATTTGAAATTGTGAGCCACACATACATGTGCACTCTGCAGCTCTATTCACACGGGGCTAATATTACCGGGGGACTTCCAGTGATTGGCAATAATTTAAATAATCATCTGTCTTTTTAATCGAAGTTGTGTTTGACATTTATAAAACACAAATCCCAGTGTAAATTTCTCCTGATAATACTACTAAATAATACTAAATCGCAGTAATTTCAGTCGTCATTTGGTTTTGGCGCATGATATCTTTTTCTTCCTCCTGTCATGAAGAATGGAGGCAGCAGAGGAATCTACAGAGGAAGGTTGTGAATGCATTGTCACATCAAATGTCAAGCTTTGCTTCGTTAAATCAGGAAGAGACAATTGATAAAATCTTGACCTTAATTACCTTAATTATATGACGTTCCCACATGAGTCCGCTGGGAACGATCGTAAACATTTTAACGCTGTTTTTATAAGTAGTTCTTTATTGATGTACCTTGCATTTCCTTGTCCATTTTCTTCTTTGGTGGTGTATTTCTCATAAAACACCAACAGTAAACATCAAGTCTGTCAGAATCAAAGAGGAAGAGCCTCTTTCTAGACTCGCCATTTTGCACCGACATTCAACAATCATACAGGGGGAAATCCATCGGAGAAGAAGCAGAGACACCAATTTCTCCACTGACAGTAGCCAAGATAGACCAGAATGCAATGCAGCTACAAGACATGTTGTTTTTTGAGTAAGGGGCGCAACTCTTGACTTTCTCTCGACTGGAAAACCTCTCGCTCTATTGCTGTTACACTTTGACAGGGATGGAAACATTGGATGTTGTTGGAATCTAACCTGTAATCTATCTATCTATCTATCTATCTATCTATCTATCTATCTATCTATCTATCTATCTATCTATCTATCTCTCTATCTATCTATCTATCTATCTATCTATCTATCTATCTATCTATCTATCTATCTATCTATCTCTCTATCTATCTATCTATCTATCTATCTATCTCTCTATCTATCTCTCTATCTATCTCTCTATCTATCTATCCATCTATCTATCCATCTATCTATCTATCCATCTATCTATCTATCTATCTATCAAGTCTTCTCTGTTCCAGTGCTGTGCCAGCAGAAAGCAGTGAGCATGCAGACAGCGATTTAGCTATATCAACAACTGTCGACTTCCAGTGGTAATTTGGAACAGAAAATTATTTCCTACACAACTTTGGATCGGACTGATGATAGGAAAAGCTCTGCTTCAGCGGTTTAGATAATTCATACGGATGCTGCTCTTTCTCTCACTTTTGAAATAATAAAAGCAAACAGACATATTGTATTCTCCGGTGCCAGGAAATCTCTGTTCCTCATTTATTATCTCACAGACTAAAGAGCAAATCGCTGCCATCGGATAAAAAACAAATATTGCACGTGGGGCTTCAGGAGCGAAGACAATAATGCTTATTTTCTCATTGACACCCATGCATTTCTGATATTACACAATCAATGTTTCAACGGATTTGAAGGGTCAATGATGAAGCTCTTCCACCACATACTGTGAGTGACCGCGTACAAGTGAAAAAGAGAGCAGCGCCAAAACTGCAGTTACGTGGTTTTAAGCTGACGCAGTGAAATCAAATCGCCATTGGTGTGATGAATACTCTACTTTATGAAGCTCTGCTGCGTGTAAATCCTCTGTACTTGTTTGCCTGGCTGAGTTTTCTCATTACAAGTTGTCAGTACAAGTGGCCGCGGTGATTAACTCTCCCTTTCTCAGGTTTTGAATGCCTTCGCCAAAGCATCCATCACCTGCTTGTCCTTGAGCGACTACCTTCTTGTCAACCAAATGAATCTCTTCTGCCATACTGTTGCTTTGCTGTTGGGCTGGATATAAAGCATCATGCCAAACAGGAAAAGATGTGTAAAACTCAGAGAGGAACTTGATATTTGTATGTGTCAATTGGATCATGTTCAAAGTGTAGTTTTTTTTAGCGCCACTTGTTTTGATGCTGCAAGTCAACCCTGGTTGAAAAAAAGTAAAGACCACTGCTGTGAGGCATAGCATACAAAACACAGAGAATCAGGTGTTCAAACCCATGAAGCAGGTTACATTCAAAGGAGCAATTTCTTTGGATTTCAGGACCATTTTCATAGTGGGTAACATCACTCCTGGCGCATGGGGACGTTTCACGGTCCACGTCTTGAAATTGACTGTGGCGCCTGCCCCGGTCTGCCTTAGCATCGCAGCTCACAGTTACCAGCTGAGATTAAATTTACAGCAGCACTAACGGCAGCATGTCCTCCTGTGCTTCTCCTCCTTTTCATCTCGCAGCATCATCGGGTATCAACATGGACAGCGCTGCACACAACAAAGGAGCGCATTAATCATTCAGGAAGAGGACGAGGAGAATCAGAAGAATGGGAGCCTTTTAAAGCAGGAGATGCCCCCCTCACCCCAAGCCCCCTATTCTTCATGGGAGTATGGACCAGAGGAGAGGCACATACGCCGCTCTTTCATGCTGCACTATTAAATGTCTTATTCTGGGTCTTTTACTTCAGGCGGTGATAATATGGCGTACGTTTTGACCTCTACTGTGTGCGCCTGTGACTGGTGTAATCTCTAGCGGTGGTGGTGTTTAATGATAGCCAACCCACATATGTCTGAAGGCGAATGAAAGAAAACTGTATCGAATGATGTGGGGCCCAAATAGACAGCCTCCAGCTCCTGTCGCCATTTCACACTGATGGGATGTAGGGGGAACATAAGCACAGCAGTTCGTGCACAGTGTGAATGTAGTGTCTAGCTAGCATAACACGTTTTGCCCCTCCAGCTCCTCTAACCCAGGGGAGATCAAATAAAAGCACCAAATGTGTTTCGGAAACAACGTTATGACTTCACAGGTTTCGGCTAGTGACATAATTAGCTACGCCACACAAATGTGAGTCACCGTGAATACACCGAAGTGAATATAAATAATGACATGGAGTCCAAATAGAAAACCAGCTCCTAACATTAAACACAAGGGGCACATTAGCACAGTAAGTGTAGCGGCAAGCAAATGTCTCACCTGACTTGTGGTGATATAACTTTAAAGGAGCTTTGTAGGATGTAGGATGCTAGTATAACACTTACTTCCTAACACACACATGCACAGAAATGACAGCTGCCTATCAACTCACAACTAAACCACAGGAAACTGACAAACTAGTCTGAAGTTAAACAAGTCTGTCAAAGAGCTGGAAATGTGCTGCATGATGTTGTCAGTCACCACTAAAGTCTGCAGATAAACTCCCCGATCCGTTGTTTCGTGATTTCTACAATTCACAAATTTGTATTCCAGTGAAACCCTTAAGCCCCAGACGCACTGGCCACGACTCGACACGTGTCATTAGATGCACCTCGTTTGATGCTTCCATGCTGCACTGCAGGCAGGAGATTTGAAGAATCGGCACCAAGACACCAGGCATCTACATTTTGGGTATATTCACATATACTCTTAAAGATGAACCTGTCGTAACACAAAATACAGCTCTGTTTACTTCAGTACTGACAAAGCATTTACAGCTTCAGGCTCACATACTGTCAGTCCTCGTAAGAAGACTCTCAGATAATCAGTTTCAATCCAGTAAATGTCTTCAATCCAATCACTTCATATGTACAGCAAACAAAGCCGGTGGTGGGGCTGCAGCAGACGGAGCCACAGTACAGACTGGGCCTTTAATAGCATCTCATCTGATGTGTCACTCTAATTGTGTCTACAACCATTTACTGTCTTGCTGTGCACAGTAAATATCGACTCTAGTATCTGCCGTGAGTCGCAGCTGTTAAACCAGATAATATTACAGTAAGACTATGGATATTGCGTGATAGTGGTAATTGCCCATAGGACTCTAAGTATGAAATAAAAAATAGGACTGTTGAAATACAAAGGTATAACTTGGGTTTATTATATGAGAAATAGAGTGGAACTGTAAGATTTCTCATATTCAAATTGCATAAATTGCCAGAGACTTTCCATTCAGTTTGGTAATTCTGCATGAAGATTGAATTGTCATGGAGAGTGGAGTGTCATGGAGGACACAGATAAGAGATACAAAGATGAGAAAAATAATTCATTTCTTCTCCGTTTTATCCACTAAAGAAAAAAAAAATGAACTGGATTCTCTCTCTGTCACCTTTAATCATAACAAAATAGATCGAGTATTTATTTGAACTTTGATTGAAAGAAAAAAAAGACATCCTTTCATTCCATGACATCACTGGAAAAATCTATCATTTAGATTGAGAGTATATCTTATAATTGACATACATCTCCCCTTCTTCCTACAACCCGGTGGCTAAATGAAGAAGAAAACTGCTAAACTACTCTAGTAATGTCTATTATATCTTCTGCAGGAACCAAACAACATGATTGTTTGACATGTACCCCTCTGATGTGAGTTTATCACCCTCATGAAAAAGCACAATAGTAATCTTATCATAGATATTGTACAAATACAATACAAAACTATAACTCCCTATAGGAATACTATAGTACAGTGGTTCCCAAAGTGAGTGCCGTAATGACTGGCCAGGGGTGCCGCAAGATCTGTTAATTTCCATATTTTATTGTGTCTATTTAATAACGTTTCATCACATAAAAATAGGCTACATTTGAACTACATTTTATATTACATTTGAAACATGTCATTGAAAAAACAGAAGAAATAAGCAATAAACATCGAAATCGTTCATATTAAAAAAAAAAACTGTTAAAATGCGCATTCATGCCGCAACGAGGATTCGTGAGATGATGTGGTATTTCCCCGCTTCGAAGAATGAAGACTATGACTGGATCCGCGATCTTTCAACTCATCATCAGAATCAGCAAAGAAGTTGACAATCAAAGCCCAGGAAGAACTTGCAGAACTGAAAATGGATCGCACTTTGAAACTGAAGTTTGGAGAAATGTCGTCGGACAAGTTTTGGCTGCTTGTGGGACACGAATATCCATCTCTGGCAAACTGCGCGATCAGTGTGCTATTGCCGTTCCCAACATCATACTTGTGTGAGCTGGCTTTCTCATCCCTGACATACGTGAACAGCAAGAGAAGGCATCGCCTGTCAGTGGAGTCAGATCTACGCGTTGCGCTCTCTTCAATCTCTCCCTGCATCAAGAGACTGTGCTCTCAACAGCAGGCTCACACTCCCACTAAAATGCCTGATATTTTCGTTCTTTGTTTTTCTTATTAACCTAAAAAGTAGGCTTATTTTACGTTTTGAACAAAGCAAAATAAATGCATTTTTTTTTTTTTTACCAATTAACATAATTATTTATTATTATTTTAAGTTAAACATTGATCTGTAAATCTGCATAAATCACACACAGCAACAAATATTGATGATCATATTGATGCCAGTTCATTAAAATACATTCTTATAACATATTCATGGTGTCATTTTTAGCTTAAAGGGGGTGGGGGGGTGGGGGGTGCCGTGAAAAGAAATTGACTATGAAGGGGTGCCTTGGTTTGAAAAAGTTTGGGAACCACTGTTATAGTAGGACATACAGTAAAATGCCATAATATAATATACTATAAGGTCAACTCATCATTGAGTACCATAGACACACTATAAGTCCCTATTATCTGAATATAATAGTGATTCTTAGATAAAAATTTTAAAAAAGCCCCCTGCTTTTTAAAAATCTATTTAGAAAGGTTAAAAATCTTAATCTTGGATCCCTTAAATTGCTCACGGCTTATTATCAAATTACCGATGACAGCTCATATACTAGGCTTTCCTGTCTTCTCCTCGCTGTCTCCTCCAAGTTATTTTCTTGTAGGTGACTAAGTGGTATTGAGGGTGTGTGAATGTTAGCGTCTTTTACTTCCTGTATGGGGTAAGAGTACCAACATATCCTAAGAGAGGTGCTTTTACTTAGCTGAAATGGCAACACTTTATAATAAGCTTCCCTTAACAAATGTTACTAAATACATTAATTAATGATGAACAAAACCCTTAACTAAGGCATGTTAATGCTTAATAAAGATATTTACTAATACATTTGTAACTGCTGCATTATTTTGTGTTCATGGTAAACTGTCTACTAACATATCAAGTGTTACCGCGGAAATTGTACTTGAGTAGAACAAAGATTACTGGCGTCAAAATCTACCTAAGTAAAAGTAAATATTTCTGAGTTACTTTCCCATGCAGTGTAAAAAGGATGAGAGTTCAATTTGTGATATTGCACATGTTGTTACAATGCTGAGCGTCATAAAAATGTGATTTTCTGAAAGTTATCTCTTTATCTGTAATTTAAGAAAACCCTGAAATAGCACACCCTCGTTACTCAGAAACATTACTAACTACTACTACTATTCTGATTGTTTACATTATTAAGCTTCTCAAACATGTATGAAGTGACACTTTTTTTTTTTAAGTTTAACTCATTGGAAAAAAAATTGCATGAAAAGAAAGAAAGAAAGAAAGAAAGAAAGAAAGAAAGAAAGGCTTGATGCAGATGCAATTTACATTATTTGTCAGTTTCAATGCAATGTCTAACAATTTGTACTCTGTAACAAAGGCTATTTAAAATGTGACTAAGTACAATACTTAGTTAGTTAACTTAGAATATACAAACATAATCTAGTAATATTACCGAGTACCAAAAAATACTCATAAAGTACAAGTACAAAAAAAGCTACTTGATTACTGTAGTGAGAGCAAATGTAACTTTATTTGTTACTTCCACCCTTGTCCAGGGAGGGATGTAATGGAAGATACACTCACCTACTCACCTATACAGTACAGTAATAGTATCAAATTGATGTAAGTTATACGAAGATAGGGTCTTTTAGGGGAAAAGTAACCGTACATTCATATGTTGTTTATATTGGTGGATGTTTGCCTTATGATGGTCACAGTTCACCCACCTTTCTACGTACTACTACATCATTGGTTAAAAAATGCTGTCCGGTGAAAAGTCCTTTGTAAATACACAAAAAGGAGATTACATGATGAAAAAAAAAATATTAAAAGATTTGAATCTACAGTATGTGAATCCACACATTGCATATTAACAGTGGCCCTCGTGTATCAATATTTCCAGATAAAATACAATATTTCCTTAAAACACAAGGTACACATGGCAAGTGTTTCCAGAGATTCAGTAGCATCTCATTTTAGTGTAAATGAGTTTGCTAGTGTTTATTTCAGTGTTTGTGTGTTTTGCTTGATAAATGAAACCAGTGTTCTCAGATAAATCAGCTGCAGTAATGTTTGAGCAAGTGCTCCATCTAGCGGATAAAGATGGATCTACTTCAGGGCATGGTCACACATGGTCTGGCACTTTTCCAATCAGAAAGAAACACTTTATTTTATGTGTTGAACTTCCAAATTCCAAAATAAGATATGCAAAAAGGGTTGAATTGTGTCAATAATAAAGAAATAATCCAAAACTCTCCAGTGTTCTCACACAAAAAAAGTGACAAAATGACTTCTCCTCCATTTGAAACCAAATGATACCAAATTAAAACACATAACACATAATGCTTAATGCTTTTTAAAGGATAGTCGGTAAGTTTGCAAAATGATAAACCACTATATATAAATAACGTTATGGAAATTCATTCATGATTTTTACTAAACAGAAAATCACATGACAGCAAAAACATACAACGTGTACCCTACACATTGCTGGCCAAGTTGACAATTAAGTAAAAGCTCAAATTCAGGTAATTGAATAAATGTTTCTGTAACCCCCCCATTTCTGAGATGGGTGGCTAATCCAAGTTTTTATAATTTATTGTGAAAGCAAGGAAGGAAATTCAGGTGGATCCAATATGGCACGCACCAAAATTCATACAACAGCAGGCAGCTGCTAGATGGAATCATGTCACTATTCATAGGTTATTTAATGTGGTGGTGCAAATCTCACCCACAATCACCCTGTTCCTCCATGACCAGCTGTGTTTGAGGTAAATCTGTAAAGCTCAGGATGAACTTCAGATTTTGCACTCATAAGCGACTTTTTATTGCACTATACAGAGCTATTGATTCCTATTATTGATTGATTGATTTGATGTAGCTTTCCACTGAATTGAACTGAAACAGCCCACTAATTCCTCGGTCAAAAGGAAACATATAGGGCAGAGTTCCTCCAATCCAGGCCTCGGGGTCCAGAGTGCTGCTGGTTTTTTCTCCTACCAGGAAGGTAATTGCATTCACCTGACATCCCAGGTCTTAATCGATCCCTGATTAGACGGCTAGAATAGAAACTACCTGGCGGAATAGAAAACCAGCAGCACTCTGGACCCCGAGGCCCGGATTGGAGGACCACGGATATAGGGTCTGGCCTTCGTTCTAAGCTTTGAAGTGATTTAGTTAACATAACATATGGCAGCTAGTGGACCCTGTGTTGCAAAGTGCCTTACAGCACCATGAGTGCATCCATCTTTAGTATGGGTGGCCCCAGCAGGAATCAAACCTGGAGGTGTTGCTGAACTCATTGAGCTATACAAGGCTACATTTTTCTCTAGCAATTACACTGTATATGATTTCTCTTCAAAAAAACATGTATTCTATTGTGAAAATTAATGTTAATTATATTTTAATTCTGCTTCTTTAAATAATTTGTTTCTTGGAGGCACTCATGAGGAAGTTAGCTCTGTCACAAAATCTCAGACTGGTGATACTGGTGACAGCCGGAAAGGATAATGTCAGTTTTTTTGTTTTTTTTTTTGGATTTAGGTTTTTAGGCCTTTGCTTTTTGTTTTTTTTGTATTTTGTACCTTGCCTTTGTATTTTGTACATTCTTGTGATACTGTTATACTGCTGCAAACCAAGAATTTCCCCCGGGGATCAATAAAGTATCTATCTGTCTTAAAATGCCTGCACTTTATCTTCCTGTAAAGCACATGATCAGTGCCGGCATGCACATAGGTATGCCAAGAGGTATTGAAGCTGGGAATTTTAAAAAGCCAAGTCCATGTCTTGTTAGAGCGTGACAGGTTTCACTGAAATATCTTCACAATTCAGAGCAACAACATGTCCCTGACGACCTCATTCCACAGTAGTCTATATCTTGGATCGGACATCACCACTGCTTTCGTCTCACATGAAGAAAATCCCCAATGAAACTTCTTTTTGAAAAGGGGAAGTATAACCAACTTACTAGTCAGCATTGTCAACATGCCTAACATCATGACAGACCAACAACAACATAAGATACATCTACAAATTGAGTTTTTCCTGCCCCACCTCATACACTGTCATACACAGTATGGCCTTAGCTGTGACTGCAAACTTGAGGGCTTGAATTATGGCCTGGCTGGGAAAATTCAGACAGGGAAAGTAAAATGGTCAAAAATGCCTGCACTTTATCTTAAAATCTTAAAATGCCTGCACTATATGTTTCAATTTCAAGTTTTTTATTGGGACCCAGTTGAGGTAGAAAATACATTTAACAAATACAGATGTAAAGCTAATACAAACCGTCCAAACACAATGTAGCATATATACAAAACAAGATTATGAAGGTGACATTCAGTGATTATACAAATTCACTTTAAACAAATACAGAATATATATAGACTCAACATTCGGTTTATATTTGGTATTCCCATCTAATAGTTGATACAGCCAAATTATAACACATATTTTGAATGATACCAAAAGGTTGATCAGAGAATAATGTTCACGTACTCAACAACAGCTTGAGTTTGTATTATAAATGTATCTAACACACAGTCTTGGAATAAACCCCTTTTCTGTCATCAAAAGAAAAAGGGGTTTACCCTCAGAGTCTTGCTAATCCATAATCCCTTGCTGTGCTCCCTTTCCACCCTGTAATTCACTTTATAATCCCTGGGGTTCTAGGCTGTCGTTGCAGTGGCACTTGGATCTGATTGGGTGTCGTCATCTGTACGCAGAGGGCTGCCCGGCCTATAGGAGAGCAGGAGAGGAGGAGAAGGGAAGTTTTAGTACATGAGTGGATTATATGGGGTAGCTGGCCGAGGAGTTCACCCAAGGAAGTCTAATCCACTCTGGATTAGGCCAGGTGGCCTCTCTAGGGGCAAGCAGTTGAGCTGGTAACACACTACTGTGCACTTTGGCTGTAGGTTTGAATTAGAGTTAAGGCCTGTTTGAAAAAAGCTTACACTGTAGCTGTCCAAGCATTTGGTGATAATAGCAAACTGGCCAATTCTTCTCCCTTCATCTCCTCTAGCATGGAGCTGTTCAGTGTTATGAACATCCTTACAACCACATACACTTTCTGTTCACCTTTCTTCTATACTTGAAATGTTGTTTTTCCACAACACCACACCTAATACCTTTATTAAATATTTGATTGGTCAAGAAAAGTAAATATATATATAATATTAATTATATATGAGCATTTTTTATTTAAATATATTTTAAGAATTGAATCATTTATACTCTTGAAATGTGGATTTAGTGATATCTGGTAACAGTTGTTTTTTTCCCTTTGCTTCATTACACTCACACTTTCTTTTGACCCATTTTTACTTCATCTGGTCTGTCAGCACATTAGGAATGTCAACCAACTTGATGAGCTCACTTTTTCTTGTCAGGACAGAACAAAAGCTGATGAAAACCAAAAACATCTTGCACAACTTCTGCTAAGTGACCTTGAAATAATCTTGAAATTCTACCAAACAAACTGGTTCCCCTCAGTGTTTGTTGCCTGACATTTTAACCTACTTGGTTGAGAGCCAAATGCATGTTTTCTTCTGCGGTTTCCTCATTAAAGCATCACACTGTTTACTCTGCTACTCGTGTTTGTTGCTTGACTTAATATTTTAAAGATTATTTTAGATAATGTCTGCTTTATTAAACAATGTACAGTGAGGGCAGGAAAGATTGGGAGGGGGGCAAGTGGGATTCATCTCAAAGATTTATTTATCTTAACTTCCTAAATGTTATTTTACAAATAAAGTAGGGCATCTACTCCAGGTAGATCAACTAAGTATGTGGTGTCAAGTCTGTTGGCCAGACATGATGTCATTTCAGACTGGCAGGTGGCTGATTGAATCAGAAGCCATCTGTTTAGAATCAAATCAAATGACCTTGCAATGATCAAACAAATATTCTTTGAATCATACCACATTTATTTATTATTTTATTTAATTTTACTAAATTATTTCATTTACTAAAATAAAAGTGAAATTTGAAAAGATTGTATATTTTATAGATTATCTCTGCTATTTAGGTAATACATTTAGCCTCCAGTCTTTTAGGTATATGGTAGCCTATGGCATGATGATAGGACACAAAAAAACCCATTGCATGTCTTTAACTGTATGGAGGTTTTGTACCTATTGTACCACACAGCCAAATAGTCAGTCTAAATCTAATTCTAAGAGTATAAAAAACTGTGACTATGTTTATATGTAATTTATAAGTCCACACCCATCAGAGTTTATTTTACACTTCTGATAGTTGCCTCAGAGCCATATGAGCTCTATGAGTGGACAAGCAACTCTCCAATCAACACTGGTCAACTCAAAATAATTGTCACTGAAAAGTCAACACTTATTAGCACTGGAAAATCTGTTGTGTACTGTTACAAAATTTGACTCTAACACTGATAGTCTTTCTGCAGTAGCAGTAGGGCAGCAAACTTTACCCATATACAATACTTTGTAATATTACATACCTTACTGTTGTGGTAATGCCAACAGGCTCACTTCCCTTGGCCTGGGTGGAGGTTGTACCACAATCTTGGGGAACCTTTGGATGGGCGGTCAAAGTAGGCCTCTGCTCTGACTGGGTGCGTCTGGTCTCTGCCCCTCGTGTGGGTAACCTGCCCCTGGAAGGTAGCATGGAGCCGCTAGGAGAGGTCCAGTTCTGGGAGTCTTGTGGCCCATTCTGACAGAAGACTGAACGGGCATCACAGAAGGACACAGAGGGAATGATTTCTTCAGTGCTGTTCCCCCTGGCCCATGTCATTGTCCTTGGAGAGCCTGGCCGAGATGGGGGCTTGGAGGGCTGAGGTCTGAAAGCAGGGGGGCTGGGTAACCGGTGGTGCACGGAGGGGCAAGACGGCGGTAGGCGGACTCTAGATACGGGTGGTGCTGTCACAGGCAGGCTGCAGGGGTACATCTCAGCTTCATAAAGATCAGTGCTTCCCTGCCTCTGGCCCACTCCCGTAGGAAGGGGTGAAGACCCTCTGCCTCCTTGCTCAGCTTGATTTCTCTTCACTTGGGTTTCTGCTGCATTGCAGAGGTGGATGATCTTCCGAGCCTGTTGGTAGAGATTGGTGGCCTTCTCCTTTTCTGGATCGAGCTTGCATTCTGGTTGCTGTTCTGAATCCTGCCTAGGCTCCATCCCCATCATAGCATCCTGCCTAATGGGACGGGCAGGTGAGATACTGATCGATCTTTGTCTCACGCTGGCTCGGTTTGGCAGCACTGTCACATTCTGCAGGGACGCCCTCAGGCGCTGAGACACTGAAGTCCTTTGGTTTATGGCAGACCGACTCTGATCTGAGTCCTCCTGGGCCTCTTCCTCATCTCCTGCCGTGTCCTCGTTACTCTGGAACGAATTATCCATTAGAACCTCTGGGGGAGGTGGCGGTAGGCTGTCTACATCCAGGTCATCCCTGCCATCGGGCCAGCTGTTGTTGTTATTGTTGCCGTTGATGACCAAAGCCCCCTCACCACCATTTCCTATTTCAGGTAGGAGAAGGGTTCCACTTCTCCTGGGCCTCCTGATATGAGGTGGTATATTAGCAAGGCTCTGGCCTGGTCTGCCATCAACCCCTTGACTAAAGGTGTTTATCAGCCTTCTGACAGAGTGGCGTCCGGGGGGCTGGGGTGTTAATGCTGGTAAGGAACAAGGGGTTTGATTTGTCTTCAAGGGCCCTTTTGGTCCACATCTGCCAACTCCTGAGCCAGTTAAAGAATGTCGTCTTAGTCCAGCCCTATACAGATTATAATGAGGCCCTGCTAATTCTCTGTCTCCCCAGCTTTCACCCATTTTCTTCATTCGCCGATCAAGGTCCCTCTGGCTCTTTTGGAGCTCCAGCTGTATGTTTGCACATCCAGTGGATGTTGAGTGTTCTGGTTTGGCTGAGGCCGCAGCTGTCAGGGGACGTTTGGGCTGCAGTTCCTGGGTGTATTTTGCCCCCATCTGCAGAAGAGGTCGACTGGGATCTGGTGGGGATGAATTTGACCTCTTCCTCCCAGGCCTATCACTTTCATCCTCTCCATCATCTTCATCTTCATCATCGTCCTCCTCCTCATCTTCCTCTTCCCCTTCGTCAAGGCCTACCTGGTTGGGTAAATTATTTAGGGGAGTGTCAAGTGCAGCACGAATGGTGCCCCCAGACCCACAACTTGCAGACCCAGCGCTGCCTCGATGGCGGTGGTGCTTCTCAGAGCCAGTCAGGGACTCATTCTCTCCCCCTATACCACTGTCCTCACTGTGCAGTGATAAGTCCTCAGCATTGGATTTCACCATGGCGGCCACCTCCACCTGTGCCAGCACCTGAGCCAACCGCTGCTCTGCTGCATGCTTGGCATGCAGTCTCTCAGCTAGAACCTTGGAGAGGGAAGCAAAATACTCCACCCCCTCCTCCAGGGCGGTGTCTCCCAGTCCTTGGACCGAGCTCCCCACTAGCCTCATTTTCTCTGTGGAGTGCCGGAGCAGTTGCTGTAACAGGTCTGGGGGTGGATTAAGGGGGTTGGTGATGTCGGTGCTAGGTTTGGCTGGCATAACAGATGGGCCTATCATCCCAGACGGCCAGGCCATATAGTCCCCATGCTCCTTCAACATCAGCTCCCCCTCCTCAGCCATCCCCTCCAGGGCCTGGTTAATCTCCTCAAAACGCAGCACCAGATCTGACATCATGGGCTGGAGCGACAACTGAGTCTGGGCTGCCTGATCTAGCAGGCCCAGCAGGGTCTCATATTTGGAAATGTTTGGGTTCAGGTAGGCATAGGCTGCCTGGTGAGCTCTCACCATCTGTGGCGGGAGGTCCATCTTCGTCTGGATGACTGAGGACTTTCCCTGTTTTTCTCTTTGCCTTGTCTTTTCTAAGCCTTTACCTCTCTTTCTTTTCTCCACTTTTTTCATCTTATCCGCTTGAATTACTTCACTGCCTGTTTCTTGTGGCATCACATTCACCTCAATTTCTTTAATGCCCTCGGGGCTGTGGGCTGTGGCTGTATCAGGGGCCATCTGAGACCATTCAACTACTCTTGGAGTTTCAGCCCTAGTGGGTAATGGAAGCTCCTTTTCTCCTTCATCACTCTTGATGCATTTATTCTCCTCCTCTGCAGGTTTTAAATCAGTGCTGTTTTCTGCTGCTGCATCCAACAGAGCTTTTTGAGCGCTAAGGCCTCCTGCTCCTGCAAACAACTTTCCCTTGGATGGGGAACAGCCCATTTTGTATACAAATGTAATAAAGAACAAAAGTTACAAATTCTCTGTCTCTGAAGAAATAAGACAAACCAAAAGCCTTAGCAGAGTGTGTGAATCCATCTTGCTACTGCACCCCTCTCAATGATTGGGACTCCTTAGATTACCTGATGGGTGAGATATGCCGAGTTCTCCCTCCACGAAAGGCCTTCGGTAGCATTCAGCATCCTTGAATACCATTCCAGCCTCCGAATGCTAGTTTACATTTCTGTCGCTTTATGCTTTCTCCTCAGAGTCATGGTCATATGGTGCAGCGAAGACTAACCTACTGAGTGCCCTCACTACCCAACAGAGCTTGTGACAGTGAGGAGCTGATAGGATAAGAGGGATTGGGGGTTTCTTCGCTCTCTCTCCTTCAGCATGCACAGATGGTCATGTTAAGTGCATCGACACACACACACACACACACACACACACACACACACACATAAGACTTTAAGCTCATCAGGGTAATCAGAGCCTAGTGTGTCAGGTGGCGTTTTTAGCCTCGTCTACTGTGCTGTTGTTATGAAAGTTTACAGGCACCTATTGGGTTAACTGGACTGTTGTTGTTGAGAATTAGCCACCTTTCTTTGGCTTGGTTGACATTTGAGATTGTGCCGTTTTATGAGATTACTGCGTAGAGGTATTGAAGCTGGGAATTTTAAAAAGGGAAGTCCATGTCTTGTTAGAGCGTGACAGGTTTCACTGAAATACTAGTCAGCATTGTCAACATGCATAACATGACAGGCTGCCCCACCTCTCCATGTTATCTGTAAAATGTCATACACAGTATGGCCTTAGCTGTGACTGCAAACTTGAATTAGGGCTTGAATTATGGCCTGGCTGGGAAAATTCAGACAGGGAAAGTAAAATGGTCACCGCTACCTCAACAGACTGAGCAAGGGACCTAATAGCTGAACAACAAAAAAGAGCATGCAGACTTAGTCAATCTCCCCTGGATAAATAAAGGCTGTAAATAAACTGTAATCCATTACTCTGTAACCCTGACTCTCAGATAGGTGGTACGGGGAATAACAGAAAGCCTGAGCCTAAATATCTGTCTCAAAGCATTATGTATAGCACTTTAAGCCCTGCCACCCATGGCCAGGTGTATCACTGAGGGTTGTACCAGGAATCTGGCATGCTGTTGGCCGGCAGAGCAGGAAGAGCTTAACCTGTTGAAGGTCTGTTGTCTGACTGATATGGCGTATTGAGGGACTGGTTTCCTCCATCCTGGTAGTTTTGGTGCTCTTCCGTAGAGTGTTGGAGGGTTTCATAGCCCACCCCCACTCCCCGCTAATTGCTTTGGGATGGCCCTCAACGTGGCGAGCCCTCCACATGAACGCACAAACGGAGGCGAAGTGGATAGGGTGAGGGCTTACCACTGATTGGCTGGCACTTGTGTAATAGTCTCAGGTAGCTGACCGCATGTCATGCTATTCTCAGCTGTTTTCCTTCTAGCTTTTTCACCTAGGATTGCACAACACAGGCCTGGGTAAAGCTCTGAACCTGAACGCCCCCCAAACCCTAAGCATGGTCAACTAAGACATTGACAACGTTTACATACACCCCAATAATTCAATCTTAACCTGATTTAGGCATTAATCTGACTGAATTTGACTCTTTATCTCAATATCTTAATTGAAGTAAGCATGACCCAGTTAACACACCTAGATTTCTGCTCTTTTGATTTATTAGGGCATGTCAACACCTCAGTCTGATGTCTTTTTCAAACTGTGCATGTCAATCATCAGACGCAGTAACTCACAAGTTGTATTACAAGATGGTGCACTGCAGGGAAGTGGTGAGCAGTAGCTAGACGATGATTAAATTAATCCATGTAAACCGGGTTATTACAGAACTGGCGAACATTGTAAACGTTATAATTTAAATATCGCCTTAAGCTGATGACTCCCAGTGATCTGGGGATTGGTGTGCATGAAAAGATACTCATAGAGGGTGGGGTTGAAGATAAAGTCAGGGATATCAGGAGTTATTTGTTGGTATGCTGTTGGGAATTGTATATTTGGCCGAGGCAAGATTGTCTTGTCTCGGCAAGACACTGAAATACAATACACTAAGGCCGTCTGGAGGCCTCTTCTACAATACAATGCAGGCCGTTTGGTTGCCTTTAATCAATTGGAAATTAGCACAGGAGACATGGTGTTCACAGGTCTAGAGGAAGGTGAGACAGAACTACTTCCACTCTACTCAATTAACATAGGGATGACAGACAGAGGCTGAGGGGGATGAAAGGGTCTATGTAAAATATCACATGAATATCTGTATAAAGGAACTGTATCTGCTTGGAGTTCTTTAGATTATCCTCGTAGGCAGAGATGCTGCCGGATATTTCTCCCTTTCAGCGCTGAACTGTATTAAATACTCATTGAATCCTGAGACGTAGTTTGTTGCTGCTTTCTTCTTACGTTCATCACCACAACCAAGAAATAATTCCTAACAATGCAAAGGAACCTGTACTGCGACAAAGACAAAGGAATAAAATAAATCACAATTTTGAACCAGAATTCCCTCCGTACATCTGACTTTTCTTTACAATGTGCATTGTACCAATGTACAACGCTGTGAACCTGAGACCTTACACACTATTAAACTTCACCCACAGAAATGTAGGTCATCCAACTGACAGAGTGGATGCAGATCAGAGACCAACCTGCTCCGGAGGCAGAAATAATCCCATTGGTTGATTTAAACCTCAGTGGGTGAAGCCAAAGGATCAAATCAAAGGATGTACCAGCGTGCTCGGTCTGATGGGAGTCACAGAACTCAAACAAACATGGAGGAAAGCTTGGTATCAGCCATGTTGAGTTTAGCTTTCACGTTGAATGCTGAACTGCATGTTTCTCCCAAGGACAGGTGACAGGTGAATTCACTGTCACTATCAACCAACTATCTAACAACAAACATTTCGATATTTTGACACTCCATTAACAACCCAGAGTTTGGAAAACTCAAGCAGAGCATGAAAATGTGAATGCAGCATTAGAAAAAGTGAAAAAGACAAGAGAGGAGGTTACTAATATTATAGCGCGCTTGTTACTAACTGGAAAAATACAATCTAACCATATTAAATTGTGCATTCACGGACTGGTGGGAAGGTCCGACATCTGGGACTTTCACGTCAGCTGCTGAACAACGTTGCATTCACTTGCTATTTTGTCAGCAAACCCAACCCAGAGGAAAAATTATAAACAAACATGGAGGCTGCAGTTTAACAAGCTAAAAGTAAAGCTAATTTCAACAAATGTTAGTTATGATTCAGCCTGGCTAACTATAAACATATAATAAAGGTTGGTAAAGGCAGGAGGTGTAATGTGAAGGCATCTGACTTCATTACCTAAAACATTTTCTCCCACATGTCAAATAGGTTAATGTATTTTATTGTGTTGCCTTCAAATATATATTCAATAAATATATATTATAGCTATGATAGTAGTTCAAAAACATGACTTTATTTTAAAAGATTCTTTATTGTGATGGCACTCCATCTCTGATCTCTTCTGTATATTGAAGAATACAATTATTTTGTTAAAGTATACTTTAACATGACATACGATTAGATTAGCTTGAAAAGATTAGCTTTAAGGTACATCATAAAATAACCAGTGGATACAAACATAACATTTTCTTACCACAACAATTCATTACATTAAATTACATTACATTGCACACCAAATCATTCTTAGCAGGACATACTTCTAAGTCTCTTTCTAACCTGTGTGCCTGGGGTCACAGGTGGACAGGCATTAATCGTCTCATTGGACATGGGTAATATGACTACTTTTGAACCAGTAGTGCTAGCATGGCCCCGTGTGCATGAACCTATAATATTGCATTGGGAAAGCGTTGGAACTCGTGGGATTATTCTCAGGATATCAGAGTTCACCTCAGGGCCTCTGTCTGACTCTGGGTCTGAATCAGGACAGTGCCACCTCCTTAGGATCCCCTCCAGTGTATCAGTTGACCCCCAACATGCTTCATAGCATTTGGGTAAGAAATGGCAGAAGATTATGCCGTAGCTGGATATTAAAATGGCTGAAGCCTGCACAGGGGAGCCCTCTCCTGTCTTGATGATATAGATTGGGACAAAACTCACCCACACAAAGAGGTACATTAGCATGCTGAAAATGATGCAGCCTGTTTCACAGAACTCCTGAGGAACCTTCCTGCATTTGAAGGCCAAGAGGAAACCAACCAAAGCCAGCACAGCTATGTAGCTCAACATAATGCCGAAACCTATGTATTTAGGACCCTCATTACATTGGAGTATTCTCGTCATGCTTTGTGCGGATGGAGAAGTGTCATCAATAACAGGGGAATCAAAGATCAGCCAGAGAATACAGATGATCCCCTGGAGAACAGTTAGGACAGTGACAATTACAGGTGGCTTGTAAAGTTTGTGTAGCCGTCTGTGTCTTTGCGCACCAAAGGGAATAAAAACCAGAAATATACGGTAGGCCTTGACTAGGATGCAAGAAACACACAGGGTGAAGCCCATGGCATACATGACCTGCCGGGCTCGACACAGGTGTACATTGGGCTTGCCTATGAAGCATATCACACTTGCAAAGCTCACTGCTAGACCAGCCATCATCACACAGGACAATTTCACTTCGGCTCTTCTCATGGGCTGGGATTCTCTGTACACCAAAAAGATAACAAAGATAAACACCAACAGCAAGATGCCGAGGGCTGCAGATGCCACCAGAGAGATGGGATGAGCAGCGCTCCACTTCAGGTAGGATAACTCTCTTGGCCTGCAATGATCCCAACCCTTGAGGGAGTGTGTTCCATTGGGACACTTTTTACAGTCATGAAGATCTATAGAAAGACAAGATGACATTTTCATATTAAAGGAAGATCCATTCTGGTCTACTTTATTATAAAGTTTATTTTTTTAATTTTCTTGTTTTGTCACAGTGCAACTGCAGATCAAATATCAAGGCCTAACCGTAACCACCAAGAAGCATGCATCATGCATCATCAAGTAGACGCCAGTATTGGCCATAGGGAATTTAAGGTGCACATTGAGCTGCAATTGTTGTATGAAGTGTGCTATATTAATACATTTGATTGATTGATTGATTGATTGATACATAAATCTAGTTTTTAACTAAGTAATATTTGTCTTTGGTTTCAGATTATCATTTTCCAGCACACACATTGACATTCCGCTTTTTCCTTCCATGAATGCAAAAAGGTGAAATTACTTCTTCCTTGATTTCATATGATTTTTAAACTTACAGAAGCAAAATGAGAGCAATGAGAGCACGTAAGGGACATCGTACTGCAGGTAGTTGAGGAAGCAAGAATCGATGAATCCAAAGAACACCCATTATTCCAAAGGACTCATCAATTCAGCTTGTTGTAAATACTAAATAACATTGTTCAGATTGAATTTTGGTCTGTGCAAAACAAAGACGACTTTAGGACTCATAATTTCGACAACGCATGCAGACTGGGGGAAATGTCTCAATTTTACAGTGAACTGGTCTTATATTTAGCGGCAAACAAAGGACAAATGGAATAGAAAAGGAATATTTCAGTCAGGCATACCCCTGGCATCTGAAAAGGTCCCCTCCGAACATAAGGTGCAGTTGTAACAGCAGGACACTGTAGAGATCTTCTTAAACGAGCCTTTTTCACAGGACTCTGAGCATTTAGACTGAGGAATCTGAGAGAGTAAACCAGACAAACATAACCTGACGTTCATCATTCAATATCTCTACAGTACAGAACACCCATTATTTCAAAGTGTTAACATTTTGTCAATCAAGAACTTATGTTTTTTTTTTTTTTTAAAGCACCATCATTTGTTTCTATTGTGCGCTATTAATTACTTTGTAAGAGTAGGCGTTACTTTTTTCAAATGGTGGATATCCCAGTTTGGCATGAAACTTGCAGTGAACACTTTGTACAGTGGGATGGCAAACAAGGATGTGGGTTGTATTGATCCACCCCTCCCTCTTACCGTGTTATTGGCTGTTGAAAGCCAATTGAATTCGCTCACATCTGCATCAAACTCGATGTTTCCATCTGAGACACGGTATCTTCCCTTTACTTTGAAGCTTCGGTGGTGTCCATCCTTTTCCCACATTATCAGATCATAACCACTGACAAAATCACCTTTTTTGTTGAAAGAAAAGGTCTGGCTGTCAAGCTTGAAACAAACCTTCTTCAGTTCCTCAAGAAGCTGCAAGATAAACAGCAAGGTTTGAATTGAAAATGGCCTGGTCAGAGAATATGAATGAATAGTCTAAGGTAGGCACTAGTACATCTATGGACTGGGCACTGTGCCTTTGACCCTTGCACTCCTTTATATTGGTTGCTTGTTATGTTGATGATCGAGGAATTATGTATTATGATGTACAATGTAAATGTTTGAGTCTGTTTATTTCTGCTCAAATGCTTTATGTCAATTCTTACCTTCCATGGTGGGAAGTTAGTCTCTCCTAAACACAAGGAGTTGTTACACTGAAGTAGTTTTTTGAGAGCATTAGCTATTGCCCACATAGCCACTGTCCCACCGTAGCCTTCACTTGTGTCCACAGCCGTCAAAAGGTAGTCGTCATTGGCCTCTTGCGGATCTGTGTAATCGCACGCATTGACAGATTTAATTTTCAGGAGATCAGATTTGGGACAGTAGGATGGAGGCTCCTGTGAAAAACACTCTGGCGTGCAGTTGAATCTCAGGTTCTTGTACTTTTCAATGAAGCGGTTGTATCCACCAGGGCTTGGTCTCAGATTCTTCAGGTAATTATCAAATGATTCACTCTTGCGTGAAATGAAAGTGAAGCCAAAGATGTCGCCCACTGCATTGATGCCATCCAGATGGGCCAAGGGCCGGTTCATGGACCAGGCATCGCTGGCGATCCAGGTTCTTGTTGTGTTGGTCAGGATCATCTCCTTGAAGAGGTCCTCCACCAGAACCCCCTTGAGGATGAGCAGTACAACCTGGGCCTTGGAGGAGCGGATCTGCTGGGCGACCTGCTTCATGCGCAGGTTGCTGTGATGCTGCTCGTGATCTAGGTAGTGGGGCACCACCTCCTGGTAGGCCAGGCACACATTCATTTCCTCAGCGTCCTGCAGGAAGCTCTGGAAAGCCGCTTTGCCATAGTCATCATCCCCATACACAACCCCCACCCAGTTCCAGCCAAAGTGTGCCATAAATTTGGACAGTGCCTTGGTCTGATGCACATCACTGGGGATGGTCCGCAAGACACCTGGGTAGCGCACCTTATCACTCAGTGCGGGTGACGATGATGTGCTGGTCAGCTGATAATAAAATAACACAAGGAATGACAATGAATAAAATGTACACATAAAAGAAATTAAATGTAGATATACAAGAAATTAAACAGTTTTTTATTTAAGATTTTTAATCTCAGTAGGACTAGGTGGATAGATTTAAAATGTTTAACAAATGCAGTAACCATCACAGTCCACCAAAACTATTTCATCATCTCATCAGAACCGGTTTCCTCAGGAAAACTATAAAGCACCATGATATATTTGACTTAATTTCAATGCATCATTGAGAACATAAATTCGCTTGACAGCTTACAGTCAAATTGAATTCTTTATCAGAAAGTGTTAATCAGTTTGTGACTTACTTGAGGGATCATATACACACTGAGCAGCTTGGCAATAGCGATAGGACACCTCAGAGAAGTGTGCTCCCATGAAAACCTTGACTGGTGACCTGAAGTCAGTGTAGTTACACTGCACATGTAGAGAGCTGTTGACTGCAAGCATTTTCTCCACACTCTGCAAGGCTTTGGTTGCATCAGAGCATGTATCACACAGCATATATCCAAGACGCACTCCTGGGAGGAAACCAGCTGCATTTATGTTCTCGATCGTGTGGATGACAGCCAAGGTACGCACGAATGGCACCAAATCAAAACTGGAAACAGACAGTTATCTTAGTATTGTATTCAAATGCTCCTGTCTTCCAGGGAGGATATTCCAATCTACATAACGCTAATGCTGTAGAAAAAACAAATAGCTACACCTATAAACTAAAAGCTTACATGGTCATTTACGTGGTCAGTGAGTTCCTGACCATTTGGCATTAGACACCAGCTAAAACCCTATTGTATCGTTTCAAGAAAATATGCTTTCTTTTCATCACTGAAAAAGTTGCTTTGATTATTTTTTTTTGCATGACAGCAATATAATACTAGAAATGCATTTCCCGCGGAAAATGTGTGGGATTGCTGTACAGGCAAACCGCAAAGTATGTACATGTGCTAGCTTAAAGGGATATAAAGGTGGTTGCTAGGGTGTCCTAGGTGGTTGCTAGGGTGTTTCTAGCTGGTTGCTAGGGTGTCCTAGGCCATTGCTAGGGTGTCCTGGGCCGTTGCTAGGGTGTTGCTAGGGTGTCCTAGGCCGTTGCTAGGGTGTCTTGGGCCATTGCTAGGGTGTTGCTAGGGTGTTGCTAGGGTGTCCTGGGCCGTTGCTAGGGTGTTGCTAGGGTGTCCTAGACCGTTGCTAGGACCAAAATGACCACCTGGATCCAAAATGGCGGCATTTGTAGTAGTACTAGTAGTAGTACTTGAAAGTTGTATGAAGTTGAATGTAGTTGCATTACAAATACATTGAGGTCTATGTGATTGCTAAGGTGTTCTAGCTGCATCCAAAATGGCCACCTGGATCCACAATGGCGGCATTTGTAGTAGTACTAGTCATAGTAGTAGAAAGCTGAATAAAGTTGTATGCAGTTGCTTTACAAATACATTGATGTCTATGTGATTGCTAAGATGTACTAGCTGGATCCAAAATGGTGGCCTGGATCCAAAATGGCGGCATCTGTAGTAGTACTAGTAGTAGTACTTGAAAGTTGAATGAAGTTGAATGCAGTTGCATTACAAATACATTGTTGTCTATGTGATTGCTAACATAGACACATATACGTAGACGCTGCATTGGCCTGTGGATCGTACGTAAACGTCGCCGCCATATTGGTCCGGGCAAGACTGGCCTGTAAACAAATACAAGTAAACGGGGAGCTGCGGTTTTTCTGGATGAAAAGCACTATAACGTTTACATTTCTCAACCGATTTCAATGAGTCCTTTTTATATTCAAGGGTTTATGATCTATGTGGAGTAGGGAACAAAAGTTTTGTCTCCAGTTACTTAGAATCTCGATAGTTAGGCTATAATTGCTGTGTATCAACTCTTTCTCTTTGGGAAACCTTCAGAGTGTGAGAAAAGTTAGCTAGCCAGCTAACTACAGTCAGATTCATAATATGTCAGCTGCTTAGCCGAAACGAGTAGCTTGTCATAAAAATCGGTTTAGAGAAATATAGATCTATATAAATATAGATGAAAATCTCGATTATAGGCCATTTGAATTTTCCCTCTTTATTTCCCCTCTGGGGATCAATAAAAGCATATCTTATCTTATAATTGTCTGTCTTGGAGTATATCTGTATCCTTTCACTGCTATAAAAATATAGAAAGCAGACTGACTGCCAGTGTCTCACTATTTTAACTTGTATTTGCCAATTTTGTTCCATTTTTCCAATTATTAGTACTTAAAAATGTGCTATTTAGATTTTTTTTTTCAGTATTTCAAAGTGAATGAGCTGTGTTCTGACCTGGAGCACAAGAAAAGCTAAAATGATGGGGACATGGACAGAAAAAGACATTTCCACAATGTAAAAAAACCTTCTGCACATTTCATGTACATTAAATTATATTATATAGGGACGTCTCCACAAGTATTGACCAAGGAAAATAAGCCGAATCCTGCTTGACAAACCTGAGTTTTTACAATGCCTTATGACAATGAATTATTTTCCACCACGTAAGTAATTCAGTTCATGTAAGCCTATCGTTGATACACACTGCGTGAACTCTCTTGAACTTTTTTTTCTACTCCACGTAGATCATAAACCCTTGAATATAAAAACGACTCGTTGAAATCGGTTGAGAAATGTAAACGTTATAGTGCTTTTTATCCAGAAAAACCGCAGCTCCCCGTTTGCTTGTATTTGTTTACAAGCCAGTCTTACCCGGTCCAATATTGTAGTAACGGGCCGAAGCAGTCAATGCGGCGTCTACGTATATATGTCTATGATTGCTAAGGTGTACTAGCTGGATTTAAAATGAATGTTGAATGAAGTTGAATGCAGTTGCATTACAAATACATTGAAGTCTATGAGAGTTCAAAATACATTGAAGTCTATGGAGTGGGATTGCCGAGTCAGCAAAACACAAAATACTTAATAATTCCTAAAGTACTACTAGTATCTCTTAGAAAAGACACAGCACACTTCTACACATAATTCTGGACAGTTTGACATATGACACGTGCATGTAGCTCGAAAACTGCGGGACATGATACACTTCAACCGCGTTTTTAGAAAAACGTGTTTATCTCCGATAACTCGTGAATCGTGCGAATTTCTGCATTCGTTACTAATTTCCACACCCCGTCGCATAATTCCGCACATTTCGATACCTGAACCACGTATGTGGCACAAGCAGTTTTCGCACTACAGGTGAGCAACAAAAAAAACCGCACAGAAGTGGAATAATAAACCTGCAAAATTACAATAGTGGGATTGCTGACTCAGCAGCAGCAATCCCACTAAAAATTCTCTAGCAGTGATGACATACAATGCAATTACAACATGACACAAGCATAAATACACTCTCACGCAGTAAATTCATCACTTCTTTCTCACTCTGTACAGGTGAAGGGGTCAGGTCGTGTCCGTTGATGAAGATTCTCCACTTTATTATGGCAGGGCAATATCACACCAATCATGACGTCACCTGGCGCCTGTGCCCCGCAAATCGACCCACCGATGTCACAGCTGCCCACAAGACCCAGGATGCTGCTCATCATCAGGCCAAGGAGGCTGGAGAGGGAACGTAAACAGAAGTTCAGCATGTTGAGAATGTTTCTGAATGCTTTGATGGCTGCTTTTAAACACAATGGGAGGCGCCCAAGATCACGTGATACGTGAGAAAAAACCTGTTAAGCAGAACTAAAAGAAGCTACGTGTCTCCGGCCTCACTTCCTCTTCTTAAACTGGGTTTTGGCAGAAGTGGTGAAAACAATATAAGGAATATAACAGATTGTTACAGATTGTTGTTGTTGCAGCTTACTCTGACTCTTTGGTCAAGGATGTGTCATTGACGGTTTTGCATGATCATGAAACTGATGTTTTTCAGTGGTTCCTAAAGTGGGAGGGCATACCCAATAAAAATACAATTAGTTCAATTTCACTGTTGGGTCATTCCTTAACATAAATGTTAACATTTTTTAATTCCAAATAGATTTTCATACACGGTTAGTCCATATTTATCATAGAAAAACAATTCTAAATACCCCACAATGGATTTTTTCAACATGTTAGAACATCAACATGCTGAAAGGTTTCCTCCAGTGTACAATTTCCTCAAGCAATGATAAAATATGTTCTAGCTAAATAGGATTGAAAGACAAATTCCTCTTCCAGTCATTGCATTGACCTAACTCGACAATAACCCAGTTTCCTAACAGAAAACGTGATTAGAAATGTACTGAATAATATTAAATCATATTAAACTAAACATACAAAATGCTAAATGCTAAAAAGAAACAAAATATTAAATAAAATCCCCCAGATAAATAAATGTAGAATCAGGAAAAAATCAGGAATTTCGTCAGGAAGATCCCTTGCATGAGAGCAAATGATTTTACCTTAAGCATGTGGAGAGGCACGTTTGACAGGTAATAGATGACAGGTTTGCTAACAAGGTATTTCACCTGCATACACTGACATATTTCTGCACTGATTTTATACAGATCATCACACTGAACAATCTGCCAAGCATATCTAAAATAAGCAGCAATGAACGATGTTTCTCATGTCTGATTTTTATATTTCTATATTTTGTGAAATGGTTGAATTCATATTTTGGGAGTTGTCTTCCGAAATACTGAATGACACCATTTTAGGAAATATCATGGACAGTGGAGTCGGGTCCTACTAATCACCCCAAAGTACCCCAAAATACCCCAAAGTACCCCAAAGTATATCCCAAAATACCCCAAAGTACCCCAAAGTACCCAGAAGTATACCCCAAAATACCACAAAGTACCCCAAAATACCCCAAAGTACCCCAACGTACGCCAAAATACCTCAAAGTACCCCAAAATACCCCAAAGTACCCCAAAGTATACCCCAAAACACCCCAAAGTACCCCAAAGTATATCCCCAAACACCCCAAAATACCCCAAAATACCCCAAAGTATACCCCAAAGTACCCCAATGTACCCCAATGTACCCCAAAGGGCAGGCAGAGCAAAGAACTAATCCAGGGCAGAGGTGCCTAAGTGTGGACAGGCGGGTGAGTGTGAGGGGCCTGGCGGCCTGGAAGTCACAGAAAAGAACAAAAAAGAGACAAAGTCAGTCATAGATTACCAGGACCACGAAGCGTATGCTGGGTGACCATGACCACGAAGTTCATTAAGGAAGACCAGGACTACGAAGTTCATTTTGGAATACCAGGACCACGAAGTTCTGTGGCTGGCGGTTGCCTGTGTTGACCCAGGGTGGGGTGCTTAAGACTGGGTAAGCAGGTGAGTGTGGTGCGCCGGGTGTTGTGGAGCCCCGGAGGCCAGGGCAGAGAAGGTAATGTAGTAACCCAGGGCAGAGGTGCTTAAGTGTGGGGAGGCTGGTGAGTGTGGAGGCCTGGTGGACATGGGGAGGGCCATGTCATGCAGAGACCCAGGGCAGAGCTGCCTAAGTGTGGGCAGACAGGTCAGTGTGTGGCCAAAACATAAGAAAAGGCAAAATAAGCCCGAAAAGTAGCCAGAGGTGAGTCTGGGTGACCCCTGGAGGTCTGGGGGCCTGGTGGCCATGGGGAAACCATGCAATGCGCACACCCAGGGCAGGGGTGCTTGGCTGTGGGGAGGCTGGTGAGTGTTGAGGCCCCTGGAGGTCTGGGGCCCTGGTGGTCATGGCTGGGACCATGCAACGCGCACACACCCAGGGCAGGGCTGCTTAGCTGAGGGCAGACAGGCCAGTGTGTGGCAAAAACATAACAAAAGGCGAAAATGAGGCAATAAAGTAGCCAGAGGTCAGTGTGTGACCCCTGGAGGTCTGGGGGCCTGGTGGCCATGGGGAAACCATGCAATGTACACACCCAGGACAGTGGTGCTTGGCTGTGGGGAGCGGGCTGAGTCTGGAGGCCCCTGGAGGTCTGGAGGTCTGGGGGCCTGGGGGGCCCATGGGGGACCATGTCCTGTACAGAGCCAGGTCAGAGCTGCTTGCCTGTGGGCAGAGAGGTCAGTGTGTGGGGAAAAAGGTAAAAAAAAGGCCCAAAAGTAGCCAGAGTGAGTGTGGAGGCCCCTGGAGGCCCCTGGGGGCCTGGGGGACATGGGGGGACCAAGCAATGCACACACCCAGGCGAGAGGTGCTTGGCTGCGGGGAGCCGGGTGAGTCTGGAGGCCCCTGGAGGTCTGGGGCCTCCAGGCTTTGGGGGGCTTTGGGGTATTTTGGGGAACTTTGGGGTACTTTGGGGTATTTTGGGCTATACTTTGGGGTACTTTGGGGTGTTTTGGGGTATTTTGGGGTACTTTGGGGAACTTTGGGGTACTTTGGGGTATTTTGGGCTATACTTTGGGGTACTTTGGGGTGTTTTGGGGTATTTTGGGGTACTTTGGGGTACTTTGGGGTGATTAGTAGGACCCATTATTTTTTCTTGTCTCAACTCTCTACACTTTTATCTACGTGATCGCTGGAGGGACTCCACCTCCCAGCATGCCTGGGAGAGCTTGGGAATACCCCAAGGGGAAGTTGCTGGGTAAAAGGACATCTGGGCTGTGCTGCTTGCCCTGTTGCCACGGTGACCCTAAGCGGCTTGAAAATGGATGGATGGACTGAACTTTCCATGCAAAGTTAGCTTATCACTTATCACAGCTTGCTAGTAAACCTACTAGTTGTATAGCTAGTGATAGTTGTGGTCTTTGGCTAGTCTACACTGTCCCCCACCAGAAAAAAACGCACAATAATTTTGGTAAGCTGCTTACGGGGAAGAGAAGTACACAATACGTACACAATCTTGTACCCAAGCCTTTTCCCTCAAAAGTTACATAAATGTGTACATCTTGATTATGTAACTGGATGCCACAAGAATATTTTCAAGACGTGTCCCCCTGTGTCTATGGAAAATCATGCTAGCCACCTAGCCGCTAGCAAACCAGTGGCCTTGGTTAACTTTCACTTCGACTCCCTTACAGGTTTGACAAACAGGCTTGTTGTCACCAGTTTGAAACCCAGACAGGCAGATTAAATCCGGGCAGGGAAACTGAATGAGCAGTACGGTCTCCTCCCTCATTACTTACTGCAGTGGTGCCCTTGAGCAAGGCACTTAAACCACCAACTCCCCCAGGGTAGCGGAAGACTGTACAAACAAAATAAAGGCTTTGTTTTGTTTTTACCATGTTCACTGACTGTAAATGTTGTTTTTGCTAACTCACGGAAGCAAATTCCATGTGCATGTAGATGGTACCAGGTGATTAAACTGTCATGCTGATTCCTTTCTTGCAATTACAAGAATTACTCCAAACGTCACTGATACTGATGCTGCCCAGACAGACAGCAGAAAGTGCAAAAAGCAGAAAGTGCTTTTTGAAAGAAATCAAATAAATAAGAGGTATGTAGGATTTTTTTTTTCCAGACAAGAGCGTATATTGTAAAGAACACGTAGAGGAAGGAAAATATGGGAAAGGGGGATGTGATTCAGTGGCCAGAAGAGCCGTTGCTAGCACTAAAATAAATAAATAAAAGGCTTCACTAGCAGCAGCCGACACAACACGGAGTCTAAAAACAAGGTTTATTTCATTAGTCTGCTTTTCAGAGATCAAGAATCAAATGATTGTTAAAGCTGCAGTATGTAGGCTAGTTGCAGGCTCATTCTCCGACCTTAAAACCAAGATTAAGATTGAGTAAAGAGAACTGAGATTAAGTCAAGGATATGTATCTTTGTATTGATAATGTGGTGCGAGGAAAGGAATACCACAGAAAAAGTTCCTTTCCAGCTTCAAACAGTCCAGAGCTCCAGGTTTACTCTTTATTTATTCACTGCTAAACTATACCATGAACTTTTTTGACATTGCATACCTGTAAATTTCTTCAGCACAGCCTTCAAACTTCAGGAGGACCATGAGTTTACAAAGCAATTTCCAAGCTGTAAAGTGAAATGTTGGCCAATACTGCCCTCTGGTGGAGATGGGAGATTCAAAACAAATGAACCCATGCCTGAGGACAGCAACAGATTCTGTGCCCGCGGTGAAATAACTTCACTATCCAATTCCAATCAACTTGTTTCAAGGACTTTCTTCATTCAAGTGACATCTTGATACTAGTGGAGTCACCATGTTCCAAGATACTGACACACAATATATTCAATTGTTATTATTGTAAGACCCCATACAAGATTAAATGGCTTGTTAAGATGGGAGTTTTTCTTTTCTTTTTGCAGTGAAGATGAGGGTCCCTGCGAAAACACGGGGGTCATGAAAAAGGTCTAAATCAACCTTAGATTATCTTCCATCAAACCATCAAAGCTATTTTTTTCAGCGGCTGACAGGGAGCAGATACTGTTCTTTTATGATCAGTGAAGCCCAGTCTTTTCCATTTATAAACTGGACCTAAGACACCAGACGCCATCTATAAAGGTGAACTAATATTTTTTATTGAATCTTCAACGTATTGCTGAAATTATTTTTAGTGAGGTTTTTGTTCATTTGATAACTGATGTAATGATGCTGCATCCCTGATGAATGATCACTAGAACATTGCTGTAATATTCCTAAAGGGGCGTACACTGTGTCCCTGTACTCACTACTCACTACTACTTGCTCCTGGTTAGACAGCAGGAATGAAAACCAGCAAGGCTCTGAGTCCCGAGGTGCAGGAGTGAGTGCAGCTTTAAAGTGAGAGAAGAAAATGTGTCAAAAACAACTTATATCTCAAGTTTTATTTTTTGCCATCTTAAGTAATTTATTGTTGATAAAGATTCTGTTGCAATGAGAACCAGCATTTATGTCAGGACAACTTCCTGCATGGCCTTCATATAGTAAATGGGATGTCACGTCATGAGGTCATTTAAATCAATATTTTTTTTTAAAGCACCACTGTTTTAAAGTGTAATATCAAGTCACTTGAGGCTTCTTTTTTAAATGATCTATAAGATCAAACAGTTTCTTAAACAATATTACATTTACAAAAAATTGTACTGACCTACTACTCACATCTATTTCAATACTCGAGGTCTGCTTCTTTTATATCATACAGTGGCTTTTATACCGTGGCTTTTCTTTTATATGATCACACAGGCTCTTCTCACACACACACACACACACACACACACACACACACACACACACGCTAAAATATTACCATTAATAGATTTGTACAGTGGATTAAAATCATGCTATACAACTCTCAACTTGTCGCGCTGACTGTATGGCAGACCCAGTGGTTTCAGGGAGGAGGGTATAGGCAGCTCGTGCAGGCTGTCTGGAAACGTTTCCGGGCTCAACTGCTTCAGAATAGTTTGCATAGAGGTGAGCACTAGGGGGGCGGGGCTCTTCCCCACCAGGTACTTGAACGTCTCCTCGCCGAGAGCCTCGGTCCAGCACTCCGGCTCTCCGTCAAGCACACCTTTCATTTTAAAATTAATCTCGGGCATGAACATTAACAGATTGTCCAGACACTGCCGCTTCTCGCCGGTGTTGACCTTGGAGTCCCTGAGCTGCTCCAGAATGACATCTAGCGGGGTCAAGCCGTTGTGGTCCTCGGCATGGGGCGACGCTCCGTTCCCCAGCAGCATAATAACCGCCTCGGGTCGCAGGAGTTCGCACGCCAAATGTAAAGGCGTTTTGCCGTCCTCCATATGAAAACACCCACCTCTGTTCATGTAGGAAGGCATGCTGGGCATGCGGTGCGCCTCCTGTAATATGAGACCCAGTATGTACCGCCTGTCATACCGGACAGCCATGGCCAGATGCGGGGCAGAGGACGGACAGCAGCAGAAGCGCTCCCCGGGCTTTGCGAGTGCTTTGTCGGTGTAATGACTAAGCAGGTACTGGGCATAAGCCTGGTGGTCGTGAACTATGGCGTACAGCAACGCCTCGGAGGGTGTGTAAGTCCTCTGGCTAGCGTCGTCCTCCTGGTAAAACGTCTCCATCGTCCGCATGTCCTCCAACATCCAGGCGGGCTTCAGGTCCCGCACGGCCTTGTAGAAGAGCAACGAGAAGGATTTACTTTGCTTCTCGTTGGTTTGAGGAGTGGAGTTGTTTGTTGACGAGGCCATGGCGACCAGCGACCCGGAGCCCAGAAGTTGTGTGTCCTTCCTCGTTAGACGGCGTCCTTCATGGCTCTGGATCCATTACTTCAGTTAAATCGACATCGATTGTTGAACAAGGTTATAAAAGAGCGATCAAAAGCGATCGAAAGTAGGCCACGGTTTGTATACACAGACATTCAAAAAGTCACACAGGCTCACACTCCTGTACCCTCTCGAGGTGCAGCATTCCCCACTGCAGTACTGAGCTACTGCGCGTGCGCCAAAAATAATGTCGTACAGGGATGCTTGTATGCTGCGTTCACGTACACCTCGTAATGTCGGTCTTCCGTTAAGCACCGTTTTATGTCATGTTGAAAACAAACCTGTGAATTATTGGATGAATTTATGTTATGTAAATAAAAACATAATAAAATCGTCACAAAATATAATCACAATCAAGAAGCACAGCAGTAGCAGAAAATATGCATCAGACAGAAGATGAAGAACACACTTCACAGCATGCAGTGGGTGGTGGCCGCCAAACACACACGCATGCAGGGTGGCTGCGAAAATTTGTCCTCTGCAGGGGCAGAGGGGCAGCCCTCTGTGTCGGCGCCCGGGGACCAACAGCTCCAGATCTTGGGTCCACGTTGAAAACTACTTTGAGTGTTTTAAATTGATTAAAAATATTCAATATCTTTACATTTTCTATAATTACAAGGATTCAGAGTTTTATTCTTGTCTCTGAAACTGTATTTAGACCATCATGGGACACTAAAACTCTCCACTGAGACTCAGACTAATGAAATTCTATAGTCTATAGTGATATCAGCTCTCAGTCATGACACATTTAGACGACAAAAATAGCGATGTGATGAATGGTACGTAAAGTAGGCCACTTGATAAGGCCATCCATAAATAATTGAAATACATGCTGCAATTATCTAGTAATCAGGTCTCCTGTCCTGATTTCCACAGTAGCCTACAGATCTCCAGTAGCCAAGCTCTTGTCAAAAATGTAGAAAAAATAAATAATTGCCAGGAAAACATAGAAGCTGCATGTGCAAATCTCATCCATAAGAATTAGATAAATTGTTGTTGTGTGCCTAGGTCAGAGAATTGGCTTTTAAAGGTCCCATGTTACTCCATTTTTATGATTTTGTTTTCAAATCTACTATGGCTCGGGGTAAGAATCATGCTCTTCATGATGTTTTACAAATAGATTTAGTGAAAAGTTTCAGCTGAATTAGTTAATTGAATGAATTTGAAGACTGAGTTCTCTCAGCCAGAACAGTCTTTGTCTTTCTTTCTTTCTTTCTTTCTTTCTTTCCACACAGATGCAATGATACTTCCTACACATGACCCATACGTCTGTGTGACAGTGACTAGTCTAGTACCAAATTTAGTAAACCCATGCTCTACATAAATTCTTATAAAAGTGAAGAAAATGACTGGGCTATGTTCTCTGTGTGTCATAAGCATTGTGCAGTAATCGTCCTCAATCACACGGGGGCATTAGTGATCTACTGTATGTGGGCTCTTCTGCAGACTTCCTCTGAGCAAGAGGAAACACAGTGGCAAATGCATGAATTTATTCTAAAGATATCACAGTTTCAATATCTCACTGCATTTCTCCTATGTACATGTCACAACGCTCCTTCAGGACAGGCTCATATGACTTTAGATTACTGTGTACTTTTTTGATTCAGCAAAGATGCAGGATGATAAATACTCTTATCATGCAAGAAATCCTTTTTGGAGAAAGAAAGGAAAGGAGACTGTGCTAAACTGCAACAAAGCCTGAACAATTTGCCTGAACAGAATTATCATCTCTCCCACTGCACACAAATGCAGCACTGCCAGCACTGCTATGTGAGCACAGTGTAGCCGAGTACAAGGCCTCACTGCAATGGCTGCATCGCCGCAGGCATTCCCCACGGCTCTGGAGCACTCATAGCTCCCCTTAGGTTTTCATGTTTTAGTCATCATGGCTACATGCATCAGACCAGCATCCCAGGCAATTCCCTAATAACCCTGGAAGTGCAGTCCCACAACACACTGATCCAGTAACTTATGCACATATTTTTTGGAGTTATCATGGTAATAATTCAGAGTGAAAATTCAGAGTCAATTCTGGAACACCTTCTGTGTGCATTTTCAGAGGAGTGCAGTCTGTCATTTTCCTCCACTATTAACCGGAGTGGCTTGTTCTGGTTGAGGATTTTAAAAAGCCTATCCTGCTGATCCCTGATCAAGCCCTCGCCTGAGTTCTCGTTCCTGAGAAATTGGCAGAAATTGGGCTCTTACATTTATTTATTTATGTGCATTGCTAGTATGAAACCGTTGGTATGAAAACATGAAAAAATTGCATGGCTGCCATTCCATGTAGACCCACACCTGTAGTAATGGCTGCAGTGGTGTAGTGGGGGGAATAGGGGTACTGACAACCAAGGGCCCCTAAAGTATCCGGACTAAAATGCCTTTTTTTGTTTGTTTGTTTTTTTTGGAAAATACAAAAATGCAAACAAAGTTTTCTCAAAAATGGTGGTGAAAGTTTGGTTATGACAGCCAATTAGCACTGTCATGGCAGCATCTCAAACCCATCCTCTAAGCTGGGGATGTGTTTGATAGTTGATCAGTAAATGCATGTGTGGAGGCGTGTTTGAGTCGTGGATGGGTAGAAATGGATGTTTGTCATAGATGGAGTAATGGAGGTGGGGCCCAGAGTCACCTCCTGTCTCCCATAATTCCTTGCTACACCCCTGAGTAATGACAATCAGTAATGGAAGTGTTTGAAAGAGTCATGGTGCCATACCCTCTTGCCTTACAAGCACTTTGTGTTTGATTGTTAAAGTGGCTTAGCTGTCTCACCCAAAGCTTTGCTTTTCCTTTGCACCGCGTTGGGAAGGTAACTTTCAGAATGTAATCCATTACAGATTACTGCCTTCATGCTTCAAAATTGTAATCAGTAACACAATCCAGTGGAGTACTCTCACTAAATCAACCAGCCTTTGGGTCCAGTGGTGTTAGTAGAAGCCTGTGGTTGTAATGAAGCTCCCGGGTGAAAACGTGTGATGAAACTAGAGTGTGAAAGTGCATAGTGGATAAATAAAACTTTAACTTATTGCTATTTACAGTCATGTGAAGTGTGTCGTGTATTATCGTAAATCAACCAGGATCAACCGTTATTTTGAAATGTGGAAAATGAAGTGTTTGAGTTTGAGTGACAGGAATCCATTTACTGTAATCTGATCAGTGTAATCCAGAACACGCCCAAGCCCCGCCTAGTCACAGCATTCCTCATACAGTACCGATACCTTCTGCCGTATCGTCTACTCTTAGCTTCTAGAGGTTTTACTTCATTTGTTCTCATACCGTGTTTTTACACCACAGCGTGTTGTGGATATTAAATATATCTCTCTCTGATGGATCAACTGTCACGACTAGTAAAGACGCCTTTGATTACAGCTGTGTCCCTGAGTGCTCCGATCTCACAGGCCGGCTGAAGCCTTTTGATTTCATTCATATTTGGGTGGTCAGCGATGGACTTGAGCCACGGTCGCCTCCCCGTTATCCGGGGTAATTGCAGTATTCTATTCTAACCGATTGAATTAAATGTCAGAATGACCCGTCTCAAGAAGCACTTTGGCCCGCTTTGAAATATAATACGAACGCCACGTATCTGTACGGGGGTCCTCGTTTCTTTGCAAAGCTTTTTCATCTAATTGACGCTGTGGCCGGCGCCTCCTGCTGCCGAGAGTTCACGGTTGTGGTGAAGGGCTGACAGGAGCGGCGTTTGGGTGTGTCTACTGGCGTTAGACCGATATATACCGGGCCGATATCTGCCAGTCACTGTTGTTCATATGACGGAGATGAGAATCTGTTTTTTACGTGACAGCCTCAGGGGCGTCGGCACGATCAGCCTTTGGAAGCTTCAATCCAAACATATTGGTATCGGTTCGACCTTCAGAAAACCCACGTGGGTCGAACCCTAGTGTTGACATGAACAGGAGTATTCAGGATACTGATATCCTGGTTAAGGTCACGTGTGGAATGATATTTTTACATGCATCTTCATATTCTGATCACAAATATCCCTGTAGGAAATCCATTATTGCCCATTTATTTAGGAAAAAAAGTCTTAATAGTAAATTTGTGAGGAGGCCTGACATGTTGGTGATGTCATCTGATTTCCTGAGGTGAATTAAGCCCTCCTTACTCAAACATCGCACCCTTGGAGAGTCTCATGGCTCACAGGACTAGGGGTCATCAGAGGGCTCTCAGACGGGTCACACCTCTGAGTTAAATGTGATTTGTGTGATGAATTGGCATCCCGGCATCATGTGTTCATGCCTAAATCGCTGTCTGCCTGAAATGGGCTTTTCAAAGACGTCGGGTCATTTTGGGCTGTACACCATCGACAATGGAGGAAAACAGTAAGAAATGAAAAAACAGCGAAGCTAAACGTGCAGACAAGACCTGTTCACAAATATCCCTGCATGTCTGAATGGACTGAATACACTGGATATTACCAGCAGTAAATGGTGAACCGCTGTTTGCATGCCTCAGTATCCCTGCTATCCCAATGGAGTTTCTCACAATCCGGATATGAATTCATCCCGGCCATCATAAAGCAGGATGTAAAAATGTGTGTCAGCTCACCAACTCTTCCACCGTTGGACACTCGCACACTGTTAGACATTAACAATTCTTTGGTGAATCCACTTTCCCTCAACAAGCGCTATCCTAGTGATTTGCCTACATTTCCCAGAATGCCCTGCGACAACCCCCCATAGAAGGGGACGGGGTGACTTTGTGCTGTACATGTGTAGGTGGAGAGAGAGAGAGAGAGAGAGAGAGAGCGGTAGCGATGGTGTAGTAAGTTTCTTCCAGTCAAGAAAAAGTGGAGTGAATTCTGTGGTGTTAAAATGACAAAAAAAAACCTGTTGAAGAGGGTGTTGTATTTCACACGCTACCAATGACAGATCTGCAGAGATGCAAGCTGTGGCGTTGCATTCTGGTCCATTGAGGCTACTGTCGGGGGAGAAATTGGTCTCCTCTCCTCCGATGGATTTCTCCCTGTATGATTGTTGATCGTCGGTCTAGAAAGAAGCCCTTGTTCTTTGATTCTGATTGGCTGTCACCAAAACCTGACAATTACCGATGATGTTTTAGATCGCTGAAACATTTTCTGCTATTAAACTTCATTGTAGTTGCACTTGAAATTTCTCAACGCGACGTCAATTCATATTTGCTCAGCCAATTATCCACGGGAACAAGAGAAATACACCACTGAACTAGATTTCTCCTTTAAGAAGCCCTATGTACCTATAGCCCCTCTCTGTCTCAGCACTCCCCATTACAGCCCCACAGAAACACACCACTGTGTATTTCCTTGCTGGCTGGATACTGGTAAACCCAGTACGGTGGCTAACAAGACAGGGGAATCCAGATACTGGGTACCACATACTGTACTTCATGTTCTGATGCCTGACGGAAGAAAGGGGCTTTGGCAGGGGTGTCTGGCCAGCTGGCAGAGAGTTGGGTCGCATGCAGCCTGTGTTTTGTGTCCCACTGTATAGCTGCCATGTCTGAACACTTTGTAATACAGTGTCTGTATTGTCTGACATTTTCGGCCTCATTGTTACTGGATGGAAGGTGTTAAAAAGCTGAAAATGCAGAAAATCTACTCCTATATCCGCCATCTTTACATCATAAGGAAGGACACTATATGTTTTCTTTCATGTGCATTCATGTGTTATTGTATTGTATGACAGACTATGCCCCCCCGCCCACCCCCAAGTCTGCCACATATTGACTGTAAGAATCCAACACATATGGATGGAGGTAGCTTGGGGGGAGCTGCCTTATCTTATTGTACTGTCACCTTATCAGAACCAAAAAAGTGAAATTAAAAAGGAGGAAACAAAGCGTTAATTTGAAAAAATAAAACTTTGTGCCTACTGTTACAAAATAATTGCTGGCATGAAAGTAAAGCAAAATGATGGTCATTAAGTTATCGGACGTATTAAGACTTTCATCTGAGACTGAATCATCTGTTTTTGAAATATTGCCTGGTGAATTTTAAGTAGAAAAATTGTTCAAGGGCATACAGCATACATCAGCTTTTCATATATAATCACACTGATATACTATGGGCATCGTAGTAGCGATTGAAATCCCTTCCATTATTGCCCAGTGAAGACGCCTGACATGTTGCTGATGTCATCTGATTTCCTGAGGTGAATTAAGCCCTCCTTACTCAAACATCGCACCCTTGGAGAGTCTCAAGGCTCACAGGACTAGGGGTCATCAGAGGGCTCTCAGACGGGTCACACCTCTGAGTTAAATGTGATTTGTGTGATGAATTGGCATCCCGTGTCTGTCTGTGACCCCGTGTGTTCATGCCTAAATCGCTGTCTGCCTGAAATGGGCTTTTCAAAGACGTCGGGTAATTTTGGGCTGTACACCATTTGCTGTGGGCGTGGCCAGCAGTTAGCTGGAAATCAGACCAACATTTTTTTTTAAATTGCAGATTGCTTGCATTCGCCGTCTGCTTCTTCAACGCCTGTGGCGGCTTTACGGACGCCGGGTACCTCAGTTTCAAGGTAGACAGCGCATCAAGATGAGTGACAAGTGTTGGGGTGAACTTGACCAGCTGAGGGGGAGGAGGGCGGGACAAACAATGCACTTTGCTGCCTCAAGGCGGGTTGTAGCTTTAACCCCTAACTCTTCCAGTGAAGCGTCCAACAGGAGAAGGCTGCCGTTATTCTATGTGTATACATTTAAAACAGGGCGTTGCTTAAAACACCAGACTGTATTTCAGGAAATGTTCCTTGGAAAAAATAAATAAATATATATATATATATATATATATATAGAGAAATGCAGGACAGTATCCATGTATAAAGAAAGAATAATCTGACATAACATTTCTGATTCAGGATATTTTTAGATTTATCTTTTAGTAGCAAAAACAATAGATTTGACCACATAAACATCATCTACAACTCCAGGTAAGAAATGTGTACGGTTATGCTGTAACAAAACAGTGAAGCACCTCCTCACGTCTGCTCCTAGTACAGCTTTACCCAGAACACACATTCCTTCCGGAGTATGGTACAAAAAAAGCCAATATACAGAGACGTTATACACGCAGTCAATCGGAAATATCACAAAATAAGTCATTCAAACAACACAATGTGTGAAATGACAGAGAGTGTATACATTGTACTCCTTAGTTGTCTCATGGGTCAGTTCGCCAGAAACATGCAACTTGAACACCTGACAAAAAAGCAAACAACTTCAACGTTGTTGAACATAAACCTTCTGTACTGTGTACGGTCATAAAGTGGGTTTATTACACAATCTATATAATTAGTTGTAATTATTAAATCCATATCTGCCTGTCTTGTTCCACACAGACAGTAGGAAGTCAATGTACATTGCCCATGGTGGGAGGTTTGTTCCAAAATGAGATATCCACCATTTGAAAAAAGTGACACCTATTCTGACAAAATGATTGATAGTACAATCTCAAAACTGGTTCTGGTACTTTTCGAAAGCCGTTGGATGACTTCCTTCCTTGACTGATAAAATGAGAAAACTTTTACTTACTGGAGCCTGTATATTTTTAGAGGTATTGAACGATGAACCTCAGCTAGTCTTTTCCCCCAAAATGGATATACAGTGTTTTAAGAAAAGCTTTCAATTGAGAACCAAAACATTTATTTTTCCTATTGGTCCTGAAAAATTAAATGTACAAGAAGAAAAAGTGCGTCAGTTTCTTCCTCAATAATTTGGCATTTTTGAAACAATTACCGTTTTTCACATACATCCATGGTTCAGGGGATGACTGGTTCAATAATCTATGTAATCACATGAAATTTGATCTGGACGGCAGACAGAATTATTCAGTGAACCTTCAAATATATACTCTGTATAGAAAGTAAATATATTCACATACACTTATATCGATAAATCTTTTCTTACATCTTTATGAATCATAGCATCACATCTATGTATACTGCACCGTTCAGCCAGATCAGGTTAAACTGGATTTGTGGGTATCAGAGATGAGGATGGGTTCATATTAAGATTTTACATCAGAAGTACCGGCCATACCCTGCTCTGGTGCAGAGGGGGAGGTGTGAGTTTGACCAGCAACATAAAAAATATAAAACTTTAATTTCATTACATATTTTAAATTGACACAGTATAATAGCAGTCCGAGGGCATATCTCTGTAGTAGAGTGCGTCACTCTGTCATTTCCTTTATGTTCTTCGTGGCTGATCAGCCGAAGTTTGTCTTCAAACAAGACCTGATCCGTTTCTGTACAAATTGTGAGGCAAAACAGTCCAAAGGTTTTTATTTCTATAGTTTATATTTGGCTATTACTGTGAATCCACCCTTGTCCTGTCTCACTCAAGTCATCTGCTCCTTCTGCAGACTGTGCTTTGTACAGTAGTCACCACCCCGGTGTGGCTTTCTCACCACCAACAAGGGATGAACATGACTGTGTTTCATGCAGAACACAGAGGGAAGGCTCTTTGACCAGTAGGTCTGTCTTGGCATAGCTGCTTGCCATCCGTTTGGGCAGTGTCTTGACAGCGTGTGATAGTCTTCATGTTTCCTAGACAGTACTCTCCATCACCCAGTCAGCACTGTCTATTGTCCCTTTGCTCCCTCCTGTGTCCCCTTCCTCATCGCACTGCAGCAGCATGCCATTTACAGAAAGGCTCCTCTTAGTCCAGATGCTGCTGATCCTGCGTGGGTAGCTGCACAGCGGGGCGCCGCCGCCACCCGTTACGTCTCCCATGTCAAAGGACTGGCTCCTCTTTGGCTTGGAGTCCAGAGGTAGCATGAGGAGCCGGCTGAGTCGGGAGTCCAGCGTCCGGCCCAGCAGCGGCTCCCTGTCTGTGGCCGGCCTCGCCGCCGTCACCGCGGTGCTACTGGTGGGTGACGGGTCTTGGTCCTGCACCCCCCGCAGCTCCAGTGATGTGAATGCCCCGAGAAGGTGGTCCAGGTTAGGCCGGTGCTTGGAGGGGGCTGACCTCCAAATGTTGGCGAGTGTGCTGTTCGGGCTGTACGAGTCCCCGGCCATGGAGCCCGAGGAGGAAGAGGAGGACGTGAGGCTGCTCTGCAGGGAGCCACACTTGAACTCCACCACCTCATCCTGCAGTGTCACTTTGGCCTTGACTTTAGCCTGGGGCTGGGGCTGGGGCTGGGCTTGTGGCTGGGGCAGGAGCACTCCATTCTGCCCCAGCCGACCCCCGTTGGTCTGAGAGTGTGTTTCGCTAACGCTGGTCAGCTTTCCCACCGGAGGCTCGTTATCCCCAACCTTGTAGCGCACCATGAGGATGACGATGAAGACGAGCAGGGTGGCCACGATGACGCCCCCTACCACCAGGATCATGGTGCCTCCCAGCAGCTGGCTGGGCAGAGACTGGCACTGAGGGTAGTCGTCCTGGGTGAAGAACTGTGTGCAGCCCACTACGTTGGTGGCGGTCAGCGTGGTGGCCGTGTCGTCCCAGGCGGCCAGCACACACAGATCGTAGCGGGTCCCCGACACCAGGTTGGTCACCAGGAAGGCTTTGCTGGAGGCCGGGATCATCCTGAACAAAGACAAGGAAAATAATTAAGCCCTTCAGGTTAATTACTGTGGAAAGATAACAAGGTGTTTCTTGACAATGGCCTAGGCTGGTATCTTATTTAAAAGACACAGAGGAAACTGTAAAAAAAACTAGAAGAGCTATATAGTAAATCCAATAAATGATAGAGCCATCAACATCTTAACACATTACACATGTAATTTCAGTACACAGAGACTCAACTAACCGCTGTGGTAATATGAGAGTTATTCATGACGCAATTTTTCATTAAAGGAGAGGAAGGATTCCCATTTGCATTCCCTAGGAGTTTCTCTCCGCTGCAAAGTCTCTGCGGTTGCTGCCTTAACAGACAGCCAACAGTAATTGGCTTTATCTCTCAGAGCCATCTGTCTTGCTGCAGTGAACAGAGGGTCCATTTGATATCGGAGCTGTGGAGCAGCAGATAAATAAACAACCAGAAAACCCAGGAAAGACAGGACAAAAATTGAGCGAGGCCTATTTTTTTGTGTACGGGCAAAAGCCAGATACCTTTGGACCTCGGGGAACTGTCACGCATCCTTGCGGTATGAACAACAACACCAGGGAGAGTGTCAGGTGGTGGGTGTTAAGCTCTGGAGAGCCATAATGCTGTGCGTGTTTGCGGGTTGAGGAAAAAAATGCTCTCCCCCTGCCTCGACAACAACCATCACGGTGTTGAGGTACCCCCTGAGCATGACTCTAAACCTCCAACTGCCCCAGGCAAGCTGCTCAGCGGCCAACAGTAGCAGGCTGGTGGTTGTACTGCTACAGATGGTTAAGGGACGTTACCCACTCACTTCCCTGACCAAGAGTTTCCCTGCAGAGATTAAAAGAAGTAATGCTCTGGTCTTAAGCCCGTTCCTCTAACCTTTAGGCCGATTCTGGGCCAAACGGTATTTTGCACGTATAGGTTTTAGTCTGTTTATGTGCCAGACGGGTAGAGTTTGGTATATAGAGCAAAACAATAACTGTCAGGAAATGTAGACATCACAGTTCAGCGATGTCCACCCCTTACCCTACACTGGGTTCGAATCCTCCCCTCCCTTCGCACTCACACACGGTTTAGCTGTGTTGATGTATCAGTTAGGCAGGCTTGTACTGGTGTGGCTAGGCTAATGCTAGGTCAAGGCTAGGTTCAAGGCTAACCAAGGCGAGATCAATGCTAATGGCGAGGGTAAAAGGGAGTTGTGAGGTGGTGGCATGGAGGGGGGGTGTTTCCAGGACGCTGGAATACACCGTTGAGCCTTCTTGAGGTGTCATGGCCCAACTCAACGAAACATCGGTGAAGGAAGGTGCCCGCTTGATAACCCCGATGACGTGCCGCATAGCGCTGTTGGCTAGGGGAGGTCACTGTGAATGGTGCCATCTGAGGAATGACTCTGTAGATCTATGACGGTGTAGCCTGATGTCTGCTATGGTGTTCATCTGATGGTGGTTATATTACTTGTATTTTTTAATCTGACTTGGGTTTCTACAAGTGTTTACCTTGGATTATGGCACAAGGGATAGTAACATCTTATCCTGTGTATTAATGAATTTGGTCAATTTAGTATTTTCTGTTGTGTGCTGATGTAGTAAACCCCACCCATCTGCTACCTGCTAAATGGCCTAGATCTGCTCAGGAAAGCCCTGAGGGTGCGATCACACCTACAGTTTGTTTTCTTTGGTCTGATCCATCGAAAAGTTGTTGCATTTTTGTGTTCACATGGACTCACATGTAGCTCGTTTATTGGACAGTCCTGGTAACCGGTCATCCCAGCCTGTCAAAACAAATCCAGATTCCAGTCCCTGTAACCTTAGCAAAGCATGATGGACTTGTCTGCCATCTTTGCTGTCATTTACCTTCTCTGGTGTTTATACCAGTTAAGACCACATTAAGAAATAGCTGAATATGAGCATCGTTCCAGTTTGCCCTTGCTTCTTTCTGTCATGCATGAGAAACTATCAGATGTCAACAACTGAAACCAAACAGTCGCACTTTTGTCGCGTCACATACTGCTTATTTGCACAATCTCTAACTAAACTAAAAAGGTTCCTCCTGTGAAGGTTCCTGCCCCCAAAAAGGTTTCAGTTTCCTGCTGTGGAAAAAAAAACGGCTATACACACCCGACATTTTGCTCTAGCCCAGTGAGTTACCGGTACGCAAACAGAAGAAGCTCTTTGACAGAGAAAAAAAGTTCCTACTTCTCAAACAACTAGTGATTTGGTCTATTACAGAATAATAATTGGCTGCCTGGGATTTACAGAGGAGTTCTATAGCCTAGTGATGGTTTTGCTGGGCACTGCTTCCTCCTGTGTCCGAGTCTAATTGATTTCAGGTTGTCGGCATAGACGGGCTAATTCATTTTTAACTCAAATACATAGGGATACAGTGGAAGTCCAGGGAAACCTATGCCCGTGCTTATCACGAGGAGATAAAAGTTTTCTCCCGCCCCTTCAGGCTGCAAAAGGCAATTTGTAGAGTGCCCTGCGTAGTTCCCAGTGATGGTGTGAGGCCATAACATTAATCAGAATGAAAGAGTGGGAGAGAGAGAGAGAGAGTCAGAGAGAAAAGAGAGGGAAGGCGACGGGCTACCGGCTTCGGCGTCTTAAAGCGTTGGAAGAGATTTGTCAGTTACAGTTTTAATATTCAACATATTTTCTCAGTTCAAAGAAAGAAACCTGACACAACAAATAAATCACTACTTCAGGCTGTCGACAATCATTAAACTATTTCATGGCTCATATTTTTTTTTTCCCCCCCAAACTACGACGACTCTAGCTTCCAAAACATTATTCATTATCTTTATTGATTCCTCTTTTTCTCTGGACAAATATAGACAAGGTCATGTCAAATGGTCTCCTGCCCCATTGATTCAGCGTAAACATCAGGGTGCTGCTGGGAAACCTGGTTATGCTTATATAAGCAAAATCCCTAATGGCCTCTCACTGGCTACTTCTCACCGAGGCTTTCGCGGCCTCCTGCAAATGTATTGTAGCAAGGGGGGGGGGGGGGGGGATTAAATGGGCCGTGGCGTTTTTCTGTGTCTGTCTATACCCTTGAGTCTATCCTGGTTGAAATAAAGCATCCCCTTACTCTAACTGTAATGGATGAGCGCATTAAGAGTGGAAAGCCGATGTTGCCACCTCAGGTCAGCGATTTGCGTTACAGTCTCAAGCTCGATGCAACTATGATGACATAGCTTGTGCAGACCTGCGCCCAGCACTGCAGGAAGCCTTTATCTCTTTGACAATCCGGTCTCATTAAAGAGAATCATAGCACAGATAAGAGTACACAACCGCCACGAGAAGCCAGCAGCTAAGTGTCTGAAATGGTTGCTGCACCAAATAAAAACGTGAAAACAACAAAATGAGTTCCATATTTAACAGTTATTTCTAATCCTATTAAGACAAAAGATGCTGTCTTATCGTGTTGCTTCTGGTACTTACTGTAACAGCTCTATGAGGTTTCCTTAAATCATATAACATCTTAAAGTGAGTGGCACTGTGTTACTTCATCATCACATACATTTTTTTAAATATCAGCTGAGGAAACAGAACGGCGGTGATTTCTGAAATGTAGACTCTCAAAATACTTGTAAGAGAATCTTTGATGAAATGAAATGTGGTGATCTGTTGACTTAGTAAGAGGTTATTCTTGATCCTCTTATCCTCCTGTGACCTGACGCCGACAAACAAAAATGAAAAAAAAAATCTCATTTTCAACCAACATTGAAGTCAGGGCCTTTTGATTCGTAGAGCAGAAATGTAGTTCCTTGAAATGCAAACCACAAAACGAGTCTCACATTTCCTTTTAGGAGAACTACTGGAAGAATTCAAATATCCCTCTGTTTCAAAATGGGACCAACTCAATCAACACATTACAGCTGGACTTGGTGTTGAGTGACTCCCCTCACTAATCAAAGTCTGTCCATTTGAACCAGCAGGTTTATCTCATTTCAATTAGAGGGTCCAGTATTGTGACTGCCTGTGAGGACTTTTAATCAATTAAACTACATTTATATATATAAAACATCATCAAGAACATATTCTTATATTCTTATCCTGAGACAAAATAAAATCATGAAAACTCACTTTCTAGTCTTCGTCTGTTGCTCTCTCTCTCTCTCTCTCTCTCTCTCTCTCTCTCTCTCTCTCTCTCTCTCTCTCTCTCTCTCCCTCCCTCCCTCTCCCTGCAGGTTGGTGGGCGTGTCCCTGAGGGCTCCTGTCTGCTGATTCCTATCCCACATCTTCTCCTGTGTCTATCAGCTCTGCCCTCACACATGCTCACTGCTTGCTTGTCTAGTATGTCTACCCTAGTGTGCCTATTGCCGGTCTAGTAAGTTCCTTGTCAGTATTTGTCTGTATCTGTAAGTGAAGTCTTGCCATTCTGAGAACCTCTGACTCAACCCTGCGTCGGCTTCTGGGTCCACCTGTACGTGATCACTACAACTGATGTGTATCACAGAGAACTGAGTTTGAAACATATTGAGCGTTGGATCTTTAAACCAAACAAGTTGAGTTGATGCAAGAGGATTATTATATTTATATATATATCCATTATATTCAATTTTAAATTTCTGTAATACAAATTCAGTTTGCAATTCAATTTGAGCATCACAAATTCAATTTCCGGCTAATCTCAGCCCATATTAAGGTCTTATTTGTGTTGACCTTGCACCTTTAATGCTTTGCGGTTGAGTCCGTTACCATGGATAAACAAAATCTTCCTGTCTACCTGTAGCACCCTGCCCATGACAGCTCCCACCTCCCTCTTTGACTGAGCAACACAGGGGAAACAGATGATCCCTATCCCTGTAGTGATCTGTGATGTTTTGAGATGCGCTAACAGGCATCCTAACCAGTTTCTCAGATTTAAAATATGAGCTTACCCAGGTTATTTGAACTGAACTATGATATTGATGCTAGGGCTGGTAATTGTAAGGAGTTTAGATAATCCCATGCCATTTTCGATTCTCCCTATTGATTTGATTCTTCATCAATTCCCTTAAGAATTCCTATTAGATGAATTGTTAGGGGGGAAAGAGTACATACAGCTTTAATGGAGCGCCCTAATGTCCAAATACGTCATTGTTTCCAATCAATCATTGTTTTCGGCTCTGCTGTTGGAACAAACACCATCCAGCTGAGCAACAGCCTCTTGGCATTGATAAGAGGAATCAATAGTACAGCTTATGGGCAATTTGGAACTGGGACTAAATCTGAACCGGTTCTTGATACCCTGGCCTAACTAGCCGATGTCAACAAGACACATTCCTGTAGACTCATTGAACTTGCTGATGAAAGAAAGTCTGGTTCTGGAGTTCAACGATAATACTCACCTCTTGTTTTCTTGCTCCTGGTAACGCACCTATAAAATTACCTTGACATTTCAAAATGAGCGACTCTGTATGGTGCTGTTTAGTCCCAGAGCTGTAATCAATAGAGTATGTTTCTCAGTATATAAGCCGTGAAACCAGCAGTCTCTTCAGCTCAGTAGCTTGCTTTTATTCCTGAACTGCATCTCTGTGACAGAGGCGTGGGCGTGAAATCACATGACATGCGACACTTGAGCCATTATATGGTTAAAGTATTGCTCTGAGGCCTTATTGCAATTGAACTGAAATATTACTCAAGGCCTGGGCCTGACACATAACTTCCATTATCGTGCCCACATACAATCCCATCGCCCTGCTTCACGGTCTCTTACACAAGTATGATGTGTATGGATAATGCGCTTCACCTATTCATGACCATGATAAAGTCATAAAGACATTTTTCCCCACTCTTGCCTAGCAACAAGGCGTAATGCTGCTGTCAGATCAAAACCTTGTAACATCTCAGAATAGTCAACTTTTTTGAAAAACAGAACGACAACTGCTCATTCTTGAACTTTTCTCATGAGTTTCGAATGAGCTTCCATGGCCCTTAGGTCATAAAATTCACCCAACCTATATAAAGGACTGTGTAAACCACAAGGAAAAATATGGAAACTGGTGCTATGGGGGTTTTCGACCAAGCTGGTATATAGATGAGACTGTCTTCAAGCTCTAGTGTTTGAAGAGGAAGCAGCTGGATTCTCTTCTCTTTCTCCCACACAACAATGGGATGCAGCTGAAATGATTAAGTTGTCTACATCCCTCGAGTCTTAGCAGCTACAGGCCCAACTTTCTCAAAACCTCTATTCTTATCCAAACCTTTAGAGAAACTTGTCTCAACTTTTTATGAATCCAACTTTCCAGGTTTCAATCATGAATCAAACTACATCTTTGAGACATTTCAATCTGTTTTTTAGAACAATGCACATTAAGGTAGCAAACGATATTCTTATGGCAGTGGATTCGTTCTAGTTTAATCCTTCTAGATGTTAGTGCAGCTTTTGATAATATAGACCATGGCATCTTAATTGATCGCCTGAATCCCTGGGTTGGCATTAAGGACTATGCACTAAACTGATTCAGCTCATCTCCTCCTCAGATCAACCTTTTCTGTTCAAATTTGGAGACATCATCCTCAGTAGACATCACCTGTGGGGTTCTTCGAGGTTCAGTTTTAGGTCCCCATCTTTTTTTCTACTTACACGCTTCCTCTTAGCCACATCATCACACATCTCCTTTCACTTTTATCCTGACCGTATGCAGCCCTTGAAATCCCAAAACTCGAATAGCCTGGCCACGCTTAAAGAATACCTCGCTGCCATGAAATGTTGGATGTGTCAGATTTTTTTTACTTTAACTTGACACTCTATCAACTTAAATAAAATCAGCTACAAAGCCATTCTTGCTTTTATTTCCACTGGCCTAGACTACTGCTTCTGTCTTCATTCCTGCCTAAATCAAAGGTTTCTCCAATGACTCCAGGACAGCAGCAGCAGCTCGGATTTTAATTGGTGCTAACAGAAGAAATCACTTCACCCCCAATTCTGGCATCGATTCACTGGTTACCTGTTCAGAATTGACTTTAAGATTTTGCTTGATTTCACTTGTAAAGCACAGATGAGTTTGGCTCCCAGTTTTACCTCTTACTTGATAAGGGGTTAACCCGGATAAGCCGACAGTACATCCCTGGGTAGCTCCTTCTTCTCATTCCTAAATCTACACTTAAGGAAACCAGGCTTTCGGAATGGCCCTCCCCAAGGAGCTCAGGCTGGCAGAGTCACTGTTGTCTTTTAAATCACTTCTTAAGACCAATTTCTGAAGATGTTTCTTTATGTAATGATGTTTCTCATTCCACTATTGTTCCACCACTTCCATGTGTTGGTAAAGTCCCTCCTCAACACCGCAAACTACAGGAATAAACTGTGTCGCTGATGGGTGAGGGGGGGGGTTCACACATTAAAAGATTCTGCAGTTGGATTTGGTCGCGTGGGGTCTTAATACGCTGCTGTTGCACAAAAGCACATGTGACACACGTGACTTTGTTTTTCACATTGTGCTAATGGAACTTGAGAAGGAAGAGCAGCTGGTAGCACTTACAATGTGTGCACTCATTTGTGCCGAAAAAGAAAAAAGACGAGGCCTTGACACCGAATTTGGAGGAGAGAATGGTTGGGGAGACATGGGCAGCATGGGTTGTCTGTTCTGCAGAGTTGGAGGTAAATTATAAAGCCCAAATAAAAGAGCTAGTTATGGATGGTGCATTATTTGATGTTCATACTGTGTATTTACTACAGATATTTATATTTATATATTTATATTTACTACTACAGGTATATATGTTCCATAGAAAATCCTCTTTTCGACGCAAGCTCTCATTGGCTATTGCTGCCCACCATTCTCAAAACTTGTCTTAACATATCTCACACTACAAGAGCATTGCAGACAAAATCAAACATGTTTGAAAGCTCCAGATGTCTGAGAAGGAAAGACTGGGTCAGACTGCCTTTCTGGCCCATTCGAACAAGCAGGTCAACGAACGAACTGAACACACCGAGTCGGCTCCGTCACGGGGATTTTGTCTGAGATCTCAAAAACGTATCTAGGGCATTGTGCCTAAAGTCGTGTATTGTGTGCCTGGCTTTACCCTGACCAGGGTCCATATCCCACCCCAACCTTATGGTTCTGCCTTTTGCCGTGATCCTCCTTGTCCTCTTGCTTGTCTTCATTGTGAAGCACTTTATACAGTGGAGGAAATAAGTATTTGATCCCCTGCTGATTTCGCAATTTTACCCACTTAGAAAGAAATGAGCTGTCTATAATTTTAATAGTAGGTCTATTTTAACAGTGAGAGATAGAATATCAACAAAAAAATTCAGAAAAACGCATTAAATAACAGTTATAAGTTGATTTGCATTTCATCGAGGGAAATAAGTATTTGACCCCCTACTGACCAGCAATAATTCTGGCTCCCACAGACGGGTTATGTGCCCACGAGGCACACAGATTAGTCCTCTCGGCTTTCCTCTCGGCTTAAGAAAGTACTCCTAATCTCAACTGGTTACGTGTATGCACAAAACCTGTCCAAAGAATCAACTTCACCACCATGGGCAAGACCAAAGATCTGTCTAAGGACGTCAGGGACAAGATTGTAGACCTGCACAAGGCTGGAATGGGCTACAAGACCATCGGCAAGCAGCTTGGTGAAAAGGAGACAACTGTTGGTGTGATTATTCGCAAATGGAAGAAAGACATTTCTAAAAAGCCACCTGCCATCTGGATGGATAATAATGTCTATTACAAGCTCTGTCGAATCAGTGTGTTGTATACTTTCACTCAACACATCTGTACTGGAAAAGAATGTTGGCTATCAGATGAAAATGTATTAACCGGCAATGAATCCTGACAAGTACACAATGTAAAAAATATTAACAGCATGGAAATAATTACATTGCTATTCGCTAGAGTCCCATATAATTAAGAAGTAATGAAGTGCAACAAAGAAGTGATGTAATCACAGAAAAACATTCTTGCTATGTTATTATCAGAGTAAAACAATAGGAAATAGACTTAATGATGAGGGGAAATACAGCGAGGGAAGGGTTGCTGTCCCCGAGGCTATGGCTCCAAATATCTTGCTTTGCATGGTTTTTTAGCAGAGTAACTGATTTAAATGGCATTAAGTAATTGGATTTTTTTCTGGCTGGTTTCACATTAGTTTTAGAGGCTCTACTGATAGAATACCAGCCTGATCTAATGCAGTCTCATCCCCATCAAATGCTGCTGGATTGACAGAACACCCGCCCACTGAGCTTAGGAATTCCCCTGGTTCAGGGCTACTGAACATAATGGAGTCCAACACAACATGGTGCTTAGTGAAGGAGACGTCAGATGATGAAAAGGCGGTGCAGAAGGGAAGAGAGTTGTTTGCACCGCTGTTAAACAATTTGACGGACAATAGAGGCATTGGATGATGGATGGATCCCTGGAGCTCGCCAACATCGTTCCAAAGGGAGGCCTTGCTATGGGACTTGGTGAATAGTGCGTTCTGTAAACAGGCATCGTTCAGTTCTTCAACAAAATCCATCTGTCTTTGTTTAAGATCACAGCTGTTTCTCCACGACATGACTTTCTTTCATCTTTAGTGTAGAGCTTCTCATTCAAATACCATCACTCTATGACTCTTTACCATTCCTTTCCTTAATGGGTAATAGCACTACACAAATATTGAAAGAATATTGACATTGCAGTAATGACAACTGCAATTTCACAATTGTAAGAGGCGACAGTTTTTTTGTTTCTGACAGCTTCCTACACAACTTTTTTTGTGCTATGCAGAATCCCTGGTTGACAAATGAAGTTGCATGTTAGGAGAAAATCTTTCAGTGTAGTTGAACAGAGCAAATTCTAAGCATTAACTCAACCCACTCACACACCAACCCACATACACTGATTTTTTTAGACATTTTGAGAAATCCTATTGAAAAAGCTACACCCACATGTACCACAATTCAAATTGAAATTGCGCATTCACACAGAATATATGTGTTCTTACCTGTAGATCAGAACCTCGTCATCAGAGCAGTTGTACTGGAGCTGGTACATCTTCACCTTGGGTGCCGACTTGCTCACTGACCACTCAACCAGCGCCGAAACGGCCGTCACCTCGGACACAGACACGGCCTTCTCCGGTTGGCTCTTGGGAGCCCCCTTGCTGATCCTGGTGGTGCCTGTGATGTCAGAGAGGCGGGACTTGGGCTGTGCTGGCTGCCCAGTGCCATTACTGAGGTGGGGGAGCTGGATGATGGACACGTCCACAGAGGCGGTGGACTCCCCGGCCACATTGGCAGCGATGCAAGTGAAGGTGCCATAGTCCTTGGACGTGGTGATCGTGATGCTCAGGGTTCCGTTGCCGTACACGGCGGTCCGGGAGGAGTTTCCCAGCAGCCGGTCATCAGGGGAGATCCAGTGGATGGTGGGGGTAGGGTCTCCGATGGCCTCACACCTCAGGCTGGCCGTCTGCCCCTCCAACACCAGCATCCTGTGGGTGTGCTGCGTGATGAGAGGTGGCTGGCACACAAACTCCTCCTCCTTAACGTACCAAAAGTAACGGCCCTTCAGGGTGGGAGGGGAGGCGCAGGTCTCCAGGTCGTCGTCTCTCTCCAGCCTCCGCAGCCACAGCATCTCACAGTTGCAGTGCAGGGGGTTCCCGCCCAGGCTCAAGGACAGCTGGGGGGCGTAGGGCGTGGTGAGGATCACCGAGTCCTGAGCGCGGGCAAAGATGGGGTCTGGGGGTAGTTTCTGCAGGCGGTTGGAAGTCAGGTCCAGCCTCGCCAGCCTCTCCAGGTCAGTGAAGGTGCCCTCTGGAATGAAGTCCAGCAGATTGTGGTCTAGGCTGAGCTGGTGCAGGTTGACCATCTGGCGGACTGAGTTCCATGGCAAAGATATCAAGTTGTTGTAGGAGAGGTCCAGGTCCTCTAGAGAAGGGGCCAGATCCTCAAAGGCCTTGTCATGAATGCGTCCCAGCTGGTTGTTGTTGACAATGAAGTGCTGCAGGTTGACCAGGCCTCGCAAATCGTCCGGGCCCAGCTCCACCAGACGGTTGTTGTCCAGGTGGAGCGAGCGCAGCGTCTCCAGGTCACCGAAGGAGAAAGGCTGGATGTAGCTGATGGTGTTCCTGGAGAGGGTCAGGTCCACCAGGTCGGTCATGTTGGCAAAGTCCTGCTGGGTGATGCGGAGGATGTAGTTGCCCCCCAGCCGGAGCTCCACCGTGCTACGGTCGATATCTGAAGGCACGAAAAGAAGGCCTTTGGAGGGACACAACGTCCCTAGGGACTCTGACAGATTCTGGCATACGCAGTACTTGGGGCATGCATGGGTGATCATCACTGTGGTTCCCAGGACCAGCAGGCAACAGATGATGTGGTCCATGGTAGAGTCATACATAGGAACCTGAGTGAGAAACATAAAAATAAAGGAAAAGACAAAGAACAAGAATGAATATGAGTAAACGCTCTTTATACAGTACTTCAGGAGGACAACACTGTACTAGGGCTGCACGATTATAACTGCTGATTAATGTAATTGTAATTAAATACAATACATTATGTTGCAAACTGTATTCTGTATGAACAACCAAAGCAAATCAAGCTGGTAACGGATGTGCAGTGATGGAAACTTGCTGCTCCTCCTGCAGCCCCAGGCAGACAGAGCGCCTCTCAACCCTTGAGCAATGACCTCCCCATCGTGATCTTGTGGAGAGTATGCTGTTAGCAGGCATAAAATCAACATATTGAAGCGTTAGGCTCAGATATGGCTCCATGGTTCTACTCGACCACAGATCAGTTGTGGTCGCACAGTGTGCCATTTCTCTCCGACATTTGGAATAAAGTGAAGGCAGTGCAAGTGCGGGAGGGAATCATGTATCTCTTTTCTTGTCTTGTCTCGGTGATGATCATCCTTTCTACACCGTTTATCGGAGCCGTGTCTTTTTGCTAAATAAAACGCGATGGCTTGCGTTATCTCTGCTTCCCTCCGAGAGCTTGCTGGATAAGGGGATGTGTTATAGAGTGAACCAGTGCTGGTTGTCTCTGCTGTTTAGAGCAGTTTGAAACTCAGTTAGAAAAACTTGATGTTGACACAGCATATTGTCATCGTAATCTCGATTAATATAGGATTAATTGTGCAGCCTCAACGAGGGTTAAATGATCTGAGATGCAGCTGTGCTTTAAAAGAAATCACTAAAATCAGACAGACAAGCACCTCTTAAATAGGATCACTTCAACCAATTATCTTAAATCATTATCTGATACCCAATTTCCTCACAGGGATCATTAAAGTTTCATCTTATCTCATAAATTCAGGTGGCAGACACATACGCTGCCGTTTTAAGTAATCTCTGTTGGATTTGGCCCAGAGGATTGAGTCTTCAGCGCCTATCTTGACAGTTCCCCCAGGGTCCATCTTAAGGTGTATTGATCTGACAAGACTTTGGTCCAGCTCAAGTGCTGTCATCACACCCACAGGCATTAGAACGAAGTCTGATCCTTGACTTTTACATTTTGTTATGGGTGAGAGAGAGAGAGAGAGAGAGAGAGAGAGAGAGAGAGAGAGGGAGAGAGAGAGAGAAGACATCAAAACCAAAGCTTATGAAAGTCCATATTCATAAGCATATTGTTCGATGTCATCAAAGCATCTGGTCATTGACAATGTATTCAAAGCACCATACTGTACTCGAAGCCTTTCATCTTGTATTTGTCTTGTAAGGTTTGTTCCGTAATGGCGCCTGTCATTTGCTGGCCCCCCAGAGGACACCGTGATGGTCTCTGTCTGGGAAGTCACGTGACCCGGGTCAATTTCACCAGGGGATAGGGCACTCAAGTGAAGATAATGCTGTAATCATAATGTAGTCCTGCGATCAGGGAATACGGAGCAAAAACTCAGAGTGCAGAGCATTGGACAGCAGGCACTCAGAGACACGGTGTGGGCTATAAGGGCAGGCCACCGGCGGCGATGCGGTGGTACTATAAGTAGGGATATGGCATATTTTTATATCTCAGTGGTTAAATAAGATAAAAACAGCTTACAAACTAAGACTGTCCTTGCTATCACTCTCTCTCTCTCACACACACACACACACACACACACACACACACACACACACACACACAAACTAATTACCTAATAAATTGGAGTTGTTTGTCAGAAAGCACATTTTCTGCATTGACGAGAACTATTTGTATTTTTATCAACTTGAAATGAATACAAAGACCTTCTGCAGGAGCTTTTGTACTCCAATATGTCTGAGGTGCTAATCATCGCCATGGTGACAAGTTCAATATAATAGCTGTAGGCAGGGAGAAGGAAGGACAAAAACTAGGCCTGCAAGGAAAAACCTCAGCGGAGGGATAACAACTACACTCTGCACACGTGTGTTACTTTCCATGTCACTAACAATACATATTGACACAACATGCTTTTAGGTAATTGCCCATTTTAAATGCTGTTTTCTTTTATCTGATTCCATTTGACTTATTTATTTATCCTTCTATTAACGTGCTGTGGCGGACTGGGGGGAGGGAGGGTGGTAGGTTCGGCTGGTCTCAGCGGCTGCGGCCAATTAAAGCTGATTGCAGCCGGGCCTTTTTAACCTGTGTGTGGATGTGTGAGCGAGAGGGACGCGCCAGTGTGAGAGGCTGGCGGCGTGGCTGCAGGAGCCGGCGGCGATCGGGAGGCTTGAGGGCCGGCGGACTGGGGGGGGAGGGAGGGTGGTAGGCCCGGCTGCAATCAGCTTTAATTGGCCGCAGCCGCTGAGACCAGCCGAACCTACCACCCTCCCTCCCCCCAGTCCGCCACACGTGCTTCTCTTTTTATTTTAATCTCCTCATTATTTTACTATTCTTGTTAATATGTGACTCTGTAAAGCACGTAACTGCCATATAAGTAAAGCTAATCATCATTATTATTATCATTATTATCACCATCGTCATCATCTTGCCATTTCACCTCCAATTTGTGCCATTTATTATTATTATTATTATTATTAATATTTGTGCCAGATATGATGATGACATTTTGTAAAACTGTCCATGTCTTAATAATCCTATAGGTGATGTTCACAGCCAGGCATTGATTCTTATTTGTTCTTAAGTTTAGACAGCTGAATAGGGGTTTATGAGGCTGTATGTATGTTCTGTTGCAAATGTAATGCAACATGTGTATTGTCCAGAACTAGACACATAGGTGCACTGAAAGGGTCACAACAAACAGAACCGTTCCATCGCGGAGGCCAGGTCTGCAGACCGAGGAGGAACGCCCAGTAAATCACTCGGTCAAAGTCAAGGACACGCTCTGTGCAGGATGGATGCTTTCGAGGTCAGGGAGTTAGGAAAACGAGATCTCTCCTGACGAGTCATGCGTGGCGGCCATGCAGGTGGCCCTCTCATATGTTGTGCACAGCCAGGACAGCAGTAATCAGTGGAGGGGCCTTGATGTGCACACTCATCACAGCTCCTGACAGAACAGGCCTACCAGCCTCCAGCCTTCATACCCTCACTGGCCGGCTGGTGGACAGAGTGGGCTGTACAGGCTGCAGCACTGCTTATCTGAATGAAGGCAGGGAGATACACGGGTCTTCGTCTTGTCACCTTAGCTAAAATTTCAATGCTTCTTTGGTACCGTCGCAAAAGATGAAATGCAATATTGATTTTTATAAAAGTTTAATACGTTCACCCGAGGTGTTCCGCAAGCTGAAACTCCATTTCAGCTTTACCTCCGGAGGGGGCGTCGGTGCAGATTGGACTAGTTAAATCCACAAAGAGGGACGGGTCTAGACGGAGCTGCAGTCTGGCTCTCCACAGAATTAAACCGAGTAAAACAGCTGACAACATTCAACAGTGTCACACAGTCCACCACGTGTTGAACGGACTCCAGTCCACCTAAACTGGTTGACAAACTGGTGCCAGGAGCAAAAACGGAGCTATATACTTAATGCATTTCATTGCTCTTTCCAGACCTCTTGGAAATCCGGTATTCTCAATTAAGGCAGCTTGTTAATTAAAGTAAATCAAATCAAAACAAAACAAATCAAATTAACAATGATTTTTTTAGAGGCTTTCAGGCTCCCCAACCTTTCTGTTTCCTTCTGTCTCAGTATTTGACAGTGCCCTGTGTGCTCAGCCTGTACATTTACTGTCCTCCATTGTGTGTGAGCTATGCACACTACGCTGATGAGAAATGAGTCAGATACGCTTCCCTGTCCTCACGCTGTTTCAACAAGCTGACGGCGGGACAACTCCCACTCGGTTTAGTACTTCTACTCCACAACGCACGTATGGTTTTGAAATATCTCCCATATTTGGAGGTTTGTAATTGGGTTTGACGGTTCTTCACTAGAATGTATCTTTAACTTGAAATGAGAGGGTGACACTTACTCCTGTTCTCTTTCTCTCTGGATGTGGGAGTCCTTCTACAGCTCTATGGGTAGAGCCTCAGTGGGGCTGCCCTTGGTCAAAATGTAAGCATTATGGTACTGAAGTTGACTGGATTTACCCATTTAGAAGTGTACATCACAATAGGGTATATATATATAAAGGGTATATATTGATATAGTGGTCATGTTGTTGTCCGTCCTGACCACAGCTATATAAAAACAGGCTGTAAAACCTACAATGAAATTAGATTTTCTTTGAACGTTTTATTTATTTAGTCAATAAAGTTTTCTGTAAATTAATTCCTCAGTTAAAGGCCTAATGTATCCCAGAGTTTCTCCTACTGTTGCATAGGTGGTTTGGGTCAATCTGCCTTAACAGACTACTCTAGGTAGTTCTCTGGGCATTTTTTGGTGGTCCTCCTGTCATAAAATGTAATAGTTGACCACTGAGCTGCTAACGGACCTAAACAATTGAATTAGTATGAGTTTCAGTGATCATCTAAATGCTGCTTCAAAGGCTTTTCCACCCTGACAAGAATAAAATGGGGAAACACTAAATACCTTTTAATTATTTGGCAGGAAAAGGGACAAATTTAACCGTATTGAATATTGGCACAAAACTGGCTATCGGCGACTTCAGTGGTATCAGCCTTTCAAAAACCCATATTGTTCGAACCCTACATCAGACACTACAGTTTAGTGGTTACGTGTTTTTGTTTTGTTTTTTGGTGCATTTTGCTGCAATGAGGATTTGAGCTGGGGAGGATTCAACTTATCACAGTCACAGACATGAGATTTCAGTGAAAGTCTGTGTGTTGAAACCTTTGTCTGCAGGAGAGTAGGCTGCAGGATCAGGCCTCTGCTATCTGATCTGGGAGACATGGCAGACTCGCTCCCTATTAGCATTCCCCGCTAGTGGTTTCTGTGAACAGCTCTAAGTAGCTTTTGGGTAGAAAATCTGCCTATCGTCTTCCTGGAGGCTGCCAAGTCTGCAGGACATTGCTTTGAGTTTGCACTTTAGCGGCTGAATGCAGAGCTTTAATGGAGACAGTTTAAGTGTTTGGGGGGGGGAAGGAGGTCTGACCTGTGGGGAGGGGCTGTGGTTTAGGTGGCTACAGGCTGCGGTGTGGAGGGAGAGCGACACTAGGTCTTCTGGGTTAGCAGCCTTGTTAAATGTAACATGATCGTGTCAATCAACACCTGACACACACACACACACACACACACACACAAACACACCCACTCTACTCTGCAAAAGCAACGTGTCACGTTTTGCTGCAGTGCCATTTTGAGTCCTCCTGCACGGCTGCATGGATTTTTCTAGTTACACCGATCCCATTTATCAAAAGTGACAGGGAGGGGTTTTCGTAGCGGCGACTCGGGGTAAAGATCAGCTTATTCAGCTAACTAACAGAAAGAAAAACACTCTGGCAGCCCCCGTCGCTCTCCTGTTAATAACCCCACAGCGGCTCTCTCTAGGTCTGATGAGGCTTCCAGGATTAATAATAATTTCAGCTGGAAGCAGAAGTGACATCATGAAATTGCTTTTCTATTGTCTGGCTAATTAACCTTCTTGCTGGCTCTGAATGCTCTCAGAGTCCTTGTTTGGCGTGACAAGAGTACCACGCGGCTGTTTTCACTTCCAAGACACTAGCGCTGCAACAAAGACAGTTTCCCCCCCGAGAGAGCAGCGAGACGGGGAGCTGCCCTTTTGGGGTGAGATTAAACATGAGCAGCATATAGGAACGAGAGCAAGGGGTCAAAAAAACAGCACTGAGACGAAAGAATATTCTGACAATATTGATAAAAGTTTCTTGTGTTCAATATTGTCGTGATTCGTTAGAGACATCTTGATGCCGTTTTACTCAAATTGAACAAGCCTTCTGCAAGTCGTCTGCTCGTGTTCAACTATGTGACGCCGACTCCCCTGCCTGCCTGGTATTCAGTCCCAGCCTCTCGTCTCCCTCGCTGCACTATAGATCACGTTGCCACAGATCGGTGACCTTCATGGTCAAGCCTCTCCCGGGACAACGCTGAGAAAGATAACAGCCTCAAATGCCAGGACAGCTGAGCGGAGGCCGATGCACATCATGGAGAGCATACCGGCGTGGTTATGGCTGATACACAGTATTTATTTATTTTTATACTAATATTCACTATCTTTAAATTTGACCATTTTTAATGCCACAAATAAAAGGATTCAGTTTCCGCCCAGATTAAAGACTCAAACTGACACCAGAACTCTCCACTGACACCCATTGCAATGACATTCTTCCCAACTATTCAGCGGCAGGGAAGGAATACTACTACTAAGAAAACACTACTGAAGGAATACTACTTTAAAGAAAACACTACTGAACTAGAAGGCACAAACCTACACCAACAATTCTCCAACTTGCTGTTACATTCTCTCTCTCTCTCTCTCTCTCTCTCTCTCTCTCTCTCTCTCTCTCTCTCTCTCTCTCTCTCTCTCTCTCTCTCTCTCTCTCTCTCTCTCTCTCTCTCTCTCTCTCTCTCTCTGATTCACGGTTAATGCTGGTAAACAGACAGACAGACAGACAGACAGACAGACAGACAAACAGATGAAAACAAAACTTCCTTAAACAATTAACAATGACTAAATACTATTCTTAAGAAGAATTACATCATGCAGAAAATCAAAATCAAATATCACTGCAGGTATTACAGACTGCTTTAATGTGGCTGTAAAGGAACCTCCATCATATCACTGACTGGCCGATATCTGATATTTAATAAAAGGCCAGATATCTTATCACGCTGATATCCTGGTCTCAGAGAGAACAGGTCTAATCCCTCAGTGTGTGTCCATCAGCGTCTCCGTGTCCTTGAGCAAGACACTCCACCTCTGTTGCTCATTCACTGGAAGTAACTGTGGAGACGAGCATCAGCTAAATGTCAAAACTGTGAGGACATTCAAGGACACCGAGACAATCATCTCCGCCACGCGGCCCGAAACCGATTACTGGAGAGACTGAGAGATTTTACACACACACACACACACACACACACACACACACACACGCACACAAAACAAACTTTGGCTTTGTACAGTATGTTTGGTTTTGATTGTTTACGCTGCAGCAGGCTTGTTCCTGGAGGTGCACATACACTACGCTCACGGCAGGCATCTCAATACCTCGCCTCCCGAGCCAATCACACGGAGAGCTTGAGGTAAAGCATTGTGGGATTATCTGCCCCTGTGAGCTACAGTTTTACCCATGTGCCTCCCAGCACCTCGACTATCCTCGCTACTTCCCGTTGTGAAGAGCCAGGAACTCAATTAAGGCTCTTAAACAAAAGGCTGGAAGATGCAGGCGTGACGGCGTCTCTGTGGCGAGCGTCTCTGCACTCCCAGTGGTCAAAGTTTAAGAAGAAGCTGCTTGTCATGTGATAAGCAGCACATCTGATTGGTGTGTGTGTGTGTGTGTCTGATATCGGTCAAACCCTAGTTCAGAGTTAAGCTCATGCACAGCACATGCATGTGAAGTAGCATCCATTAGGACAGCAATCATGTATTACACAGGGCGCCTGCAATGTCTTGAAAGGTGTTAAATGATCTAAACTCTAAAACTCTAAAACTAACATGGTCTTGAATGCAGTTTTAGAGGTGTTAACATCTTCTGTGGTCTGTTCTTCCGTTGAGAAAACAGTCCAGTCATGCAGACCGTATCCTGATAGGTCTACAGTTCATTTCCCCATTTTTTCATTAGTTTGTTGTTTTGTGAAATCGGTCTTATGTTTCATTCTAACTGGCATTAAAAAGGCCTTAAAAAGTCTGATGAAACTTGCAGGGTGGCCTAATGGTTAGGGAGACTGTCCCGTGACTCAACGGTTTAACCCCTGCAATAGCCAATGTGTGTGTGTGTGTGTGTGTGTGTGAATGATAGATAGGCTGGCCAGATTCTCGGTTCAGTTCCTGAGTCAGTCTTCTCGGTCTGTTTCCACACAAGGACCTGCAAAGAAGAGCCACTGCTTCCTCCCTCACTCCCAGACGTTTCCTCTCTCAGCTTCAAACCACCACCACTACTACGACTACACCATCCCCCTTTCACTCCACCCCGCCCCCGAACACAGAAACACTAGCCTAAATACCACGCGTCACACTCGGATCATCCCACACACACTCTCTCCGCTACGCCGCTATAGGTCAGCCCGTTGTTCACTGTTCACTTATAGAGCTGCCATTGCCTTTTACACTCCACCAGGACGTTGAGCGCCCAGCAGCTCCCTCCGTCGCTGAGCGGGACCTGGAGTGCCAACGTTGCTCTTATCTGGTTGTGTCAGACGCGACCGACGTCCTCCCACACAAAAGCCTGCAGGCCGCGCGCACACACACACACACACACACACTGCACACACACACACACAGACAGTGCTCTCACTTACACCCAAGCGTTGAGTTGAAGAGGATCACATTCTTTTTTTAACCCAGGATGATTTGCTGAGCACATATGACACCGTTCCCATTTCATACCCGTTCAGTTATGGACGTTCACACAGAACAACCACAATCCCCGTTCAAACTGATTGATTATTAGTCCCGATACCTTATCGTGGTATGGCCCAGGTGACGTCAGCCTGGGTCGACTAGTCAGGAGGGCTGTTTGTTCTGTGCCTGTATGCTCAATATCTCCTCGTTGAGTGGGAGAAGTGTGATTTTGAACGCTAAAATGCGACTTCTGTGGAACGACGAAGAATAAAAACACAACCAATATTACAATAAAATAAGAGAGAAAAGAAAAAACAAACAAAGGCGAAATGAAAACGACGAGACATTTAAAAGCAAGGTGCAAAATTTCAGACACTGAAAGCAATTTTAAAAAGGTGAGTTTTGAGAGACGGTTTGAAGCGGGGGGAAAGAGGCGGAGTCACGGCCTGCTCCTGACACACCTCTCAAAATCCAAACGATTACAGCACGGCGGTGTTGACGATGATCGCCGCCTCACTGCTGCTAACAAACCCATCCGCCCTACGCTACTCTCAGCCACAGAGCGCTAACCGTAACGGCGCTGCAAGCCTTCCACACCAGCGTACAGTTTTGAGTGTCGATGTGTGGTTTCATAACGTCGGCGCTGGACGAACCCCCCACGTGGGATTCAGTGTCATCACAGCTGCTGGCAGATAATACCCCCGTTGGTTCAGAGTTGACCAAGTTCAACCCTTGGCATTTGAGCAAGGCAGGAAGATAAGACACTATCTGGTGTGAGCTCGGGCCTCGCAAATAATCAACGGGAAATATTTATTTTTAGACTTTTTACATTTACGTAACATTTCCTTGTGTCTTTGTGTTGATAGCGCCCCCCCAGCATACCAGTATAATACACTGAGACTCTACTGGTTTCTCTCCCGATGGTCGTTTCTGAGATCAAGTCAATCCTCCGTCGGGATGCTGAGCTGGGAGGGAACAACTGGCCCGCTTCACAGTGTTTACCGTTTTGTGGAGGTGTTCCTACAGGACATTCAAGGGGAGTATTAACGCGCCGGATCACGGCTGCTTACTGTACAAAAAAATAAAAAGTGATTAATTACCCCATAAAATAATTATCGAGCGAACACAGAGTATTCTGGAGGTAATGAGAGCAATTAAACCGCCATGAAATATTAACGGGGCTGGGTGTTACTTCGCTGTACCCTGCAGAGTCAATAAAGTCCCATAAAGTCCAGCTTTTCTGAAGAGGCGACCGCGGCCTCGTCGGATAACACACGGCGAAAGACGGAAATTCAAAGAGGCATAAATTGTCTGGAGCAAACGGTGTTCCTCCATAAACACTGCCTCCGCTGTCAAACAACTCATTGGTGTAATGAAAAGCTGTGTGTGTGTGTGTGTGTGTGTGTGTGTGTCCGGCCAGGGGGGATAGTTAGCCAGGGAAGCGTCTACTGGATCGGGATAAAGTGACATTTCATTTTTCATTTCAAACCTTGAGTCGTAACGATGAAGACATTCTAGGACGAGCTCAACGGTGCACCGCAGAAATATGCAGTGTGGAGCTGTAGAGGCACACAGCGAGGCGGGGTTCACACACACACACACACACACACACACCTCATTCACACACTCACACACTCACACACACACCACACTCACATCAGTGAACCAAATCTCAGCACTGATTGGTATTTTTGAAAGCCTGAAAGTTCAATAAAACTAAAATAGTCCAGGCAGGATTAAACAATAAATCATATGGACCTTGTGAGAGTGGATGTGGAAAGCCTCTCGTAACGCTGACCACGTCAACGTTGACTACATCGATGGTACAACAATGGTAAGAATGAGCAGCAGAGAAACCGGTAGTGAGACGATGAGTGCTTCATTCACTCGACCTGGACAGCGTTTTAGCGGTTTTGATGCCGGCTGGGTGTCCATCTCCGTCGGCTCTGTCAGTCAAATAGATCCACATTTGGCTCCTGGAACCAGTTTAGTTGGACTGAGATCCAGTTCAGGACTGTTTGACTCTGTTGACCGCTGCAGTCCACTGTGAAGAGCCAGACAGCGGCTCTGCCTACTCCTACCCTTCTTCTTCTTTTAACTCTTCCAACCGGCTTGTATTCGCCCTCTGGACTTGAGACCAGAGTGGAATTGCAGCTTGCAGAACACATTTGGTGAAACTATTGAACGTTCATGAAATTCAGTATTGAATTCAGTCTTTCACAACGGTATGGAGGTCTGTGGTGCTCTGGGGAGGATGACACACACACAAACTTTACCAATACAAGATGAAGTCAACCGTGACGACGTGCAGACAATGATGCGACTCCTCAGGGCCGATCACGCCGACGCTCAGGGACAGGGGAGGTTTCTGAGGTCTGCTTCTGACATTTTCATCACACTTAAGCGTGTTGAATGTGTCGCTCGCTGGTGGAAGTTCACCCGTTTCAAATGAGCGGCTGCGTTATTGCTGCATCATTCAACTGCAGATGCATCGTTTAAAGCTGCGAGGGTTGCATGCGTTTGAATGGATGGCACCTGTGTGGCGATTGTGAGCGAGAAGATTTATGTTGTGATCGTAGAAGAAGAAGATTGAAGAAGAAGAAGAAGATGATGGGTATAATCAATACCCACGTTTGGTCAAGTTCATCTCAGTGTCTGATGTAGGGTTTGACCGATATGGGTTTGTGAAGGCGGATACCAATACCAATATTATATATGATAGCCGATAGCTTGTGTAGACAGTATTTAGACCATCACGGGACACTAAAACTCTCCATTGAAACCAGAATGATGGGGTTAGCAGCTCCTTATGGCAGGGTGACCCCCCCACACCTCTTCAATAGGAGGGGAAACTGGTTATTATTGCCTTTAAATGAAGAAGTCATATCTGATGTTTCATAAAAGGCCAATACCAGCACACCGGTATACGAGTGCAACTCCAGTTCTGGCAAGACTGCAGGATGAATGTTTCCTCCCAGAGGTGGAGATCGTAACCACCGCTCCGTCTCTCAACACACAGCAAACACACACTTGACAGCGATATTGAAGTTCTGAATAACTGTGTTTACGAGACCTAAATCGCAGAAAAAATACCAAACTATCTCCAATGCGAAAGATCAACCGACGGCGAAGCGCAGACGGGACGCGCAGACGATCATTAAATAACGGAGGTGTGTTCACCCGGCGGCTGGGAGGCTTTATTGCGTCTCGCTTGTGGAGTTCTCTGGAGGAGGAGGAGGGTTTCTGGTGCAGTCGAGCGAAGGCGGCCTGCATGCAGGGCCAAATCCCTGTTTGTTTTCTCCAGGTGTCTCGGTGACACTAACCCCGCCTCCCCTCACATCCTGGCACAGAGTCATGAGTCATGTTGCTGTGGTGCCGGGCCAAATGCTAAAAGAAAATCGCTCCCGCAGCAATTATCAACGCTTTTCTTCAGCTTGTCTGCTCAGGTGAGAAGACCAAGCTGCCGTCGGGATCAGTCCGACGGCAGCTCAGTCCGCCCCCCCCTGATCCACAGCGGGATGGAGGACGGACGGGCAGTCACAATCTGAATGGCTTCTCATTCACCGAGTGCGACCGCGGCACGGGGAATCTGACCCGGCTAATTGATGCGGACACATTACAAGACAGTTACACAGCGCGGGACTAATACGCTCGCCGCGGGACAAAACATGACGGGGCTTCACGTAGACGGTCGGGTGGGCAAGATGTGCTGTGGGCCGGCAGACGACAAGTTTACATCCACCACAGAAGAAGAGCTCCAGTCTGAGAAACAGGAAGGAGATGCAAGACAAAATACAGCTTGGTTGATAGATAACCCAAACAGCTGGCATCAGATATCGACAGTGTTTGTTGGTGATACTTCTTATACCAGATTACAATTGAACATTTGTAGATCTTTAAGAAATGATCGAGGAATTTACTCGTTTGCAAGATGACGGCGTCAGCAAAACGCCCACGATGTCAATGTGAGTAGAATGAAAACCTGCAGTCAGATACTAATGGAGGCCGGGGGCTTCGTTCAGATGGAGCTGGTAATGCTGAGAGAACTGGGTGAGAATGTGGGAGGGGGGGGAGGGAGGGAGAGACAGAGAGACAAGATAAAGGTACAGAGAGAGAGAGAGAGGAGAAGGAGAGAGAGAGATATTAGCTATTGTTATTGAGTTATTGTTATTATATTATTATGAATACTTTTATTTATTTATTATTATTATATTTTATATTATTAGTCTTGTTATATTATTTTGTGTTTTTTCTTATTCATATTGTTGTAACTAAGAGAGAGAGAGAGAGAGAGAGAGAGAGAGAGACAGAGAGAGAGAGAGACAGAGAGAGAGAGACACAGAGAGAGAGACACAGAGAGAGAGAGAGAGAGAGAGAGAGTGGGAGACAGAAACAGAGAGCGGGTGGGTCTACTCTTTGTTCCGTCTGAATGCCTCCCCCATGCCCCATGCGGCGAGTGTTTATCCCGCCGCCCTCCCACTCGTCCTCCGTCTCCGGTTGGACGCTCGCATCAAGACGGAGGGATTACAATCCTTCCTCGCCATGCAGGCCCCGGCGCCGCACGCCGCGAGAAACACCTCAACGAGTCATTACTTGACATCTTTAGTTCTCGGGTGACAAAAAAAGTGCCAGCGAGGTGAGATTATTTCAGTCTGTCTTGTTTCACGTGTGAAGAAATTCGGTGAAACGGCATTGGAGACAAGTGGACGTATATCTCACCCTACATGCAGCTTTTTCACTAGTTTGGGGGAAAATGACGACAAGACGAGATGAAAGATGGATATTCTTTGTAGTGCTCTCACAATAACAGCAGAAACCCAGAATATTGCACTAAACCTACGCATCGCTGTTGGCATCAAACAACTAATCCCATTTGGAACGAGACCAGACACCTCGCAGATGAACCGCTGGGGCAAACAGAGACAAAACCACCCAGAGAAGAGGGAAAACAACAGAGTCACACTGCAGGAAGCTGAAGAAGAAGAGACAAAGCACTTCTAAAGCTTCACAGGGCCATTAGTGTTTATGAACAAAAACCTTTGGCTGATAGGTGAAAACCTTTTTCCCTCTCTTTGTCTTTTTATTATTGATAGTTTCAGCATCAGATTTCTTGATTCATTCATCACGGATTGATCTGACAATAAGGCGAGGGGCAATAATCTACTGAAAAAAAATATACTTTTGCTGTGGAAAAATGTCTAAGTGACGCCGTCTGGATGCCAAGTTGGTATTCAGACCCCAGATCAGCAAACAAACATTCTAAGCCAAATAGTTTGGACCAGCCCCAGAGGCACTGGGGAGATAGACTGAGGTTTGTTACTCCCGATAACGAGGATAAGACGAGGATAAGACGAGGATACCTCCAGTAACGATGATTTCTGTATCGCTACCATCAGAAAATGAGACTGAAATGTGATATGGGCGTCTCGGGAAACAAGATTCACTCACATGATTAGAAGAGTGAGTGATGCATGTGTGTGTGTGTGTGTGTGTGAAGCGCAACCCTACAGGCACTTCAACCTCATGTGCTGCTGCGGCTCGTCCTGAGAGACGCTGGGCCGCCGTGGGCATGAGAAACGCACCTGACAGGTAAATCATCTCCATCAACACAGAGAGATCGATTCCATCCGATTCTATTGTTGCGGTGTTGAATGTGTTTCGTCGTGAGGAGGGCCGTGTGGTCTCTAAACCACCCAGACGCATACAGCGCTTGCATATGGCCGCTCCATGAGAAACAAGCCATACCTGCTGCTATAGGGAGACACATGAGAACACGCTCTCCCACGCGTTGAATCCCATCCAAACCACAAATGTTTAGTTTGAGGAACCAAATCAATACGACTCTCATCTGAAATGCCTTTTATATTCTTCTAACTGATGTTGAGGTTTACATCTGACCGCCTCCGGAGTGAACAGACTGTTGAGCGTTAACTTAAAGACAGCCCGCTAGCGGTGTTAGCGACGTAGCTGCAAGCGCTCGCATGGCCCGCGTGCATCTATGGCAGCAATAAGGAGAAGGCTGGGTTCGTGCCAGTGAGACATATGGCAGCTCCCTGAGAGAGAGAGAGAGAGAGAGAGAGTATCTGTTGCTACACCAGACTGCCTCTCTGATCTGGTCCACTGGATGCTACAGATCTGCAACGTGCACTTCATTTGGTCTCTAGCCTTTAGCTAGCAGGCATGACAGGTAGCTGGTAGTAGGGATGGGACGATATACGATTTTATCTTTTATCGCCATAAAAACACTCAAGATAATTTTATCATGGTGAATTTCCATTATCGGGGTTAATCTTGGATATGGTGAAGCCTTTCCAGGGTTGCACGCAGGCTTCTATGCATCACTAGTGTTCCTTCCTCATTCTCACTCCTCTACCAGCACAACTAAAGCCAGAAAAAGTGAACATGCTGACATTTTTGCACTTCAGTCTATGTTGAAAAGGACCAAGGTTTGGCACGTCTCACAAGCCTATTTTGCTTTGACATGGCCTCCGTCAGCGTGTGTTGCTGAGATTGAAGGTGAGGTTGGAAATGATTGGGCGAGGTGTCGTGGGCGAAGCGTGAGCCTCGACGAACACATCTCTTGGGAATTCCTTTGCCTATATATATATATATTTTTAAATTACCTTGATCTCGGGTCAGTTAAAGTGCAGCAGAGTGCAAAACGCTCAAATGTTGTTTTGGCACACACCGATGAATTCAAATGTATGTAGAGCCAGCGCAGACGCCTAAACACTGTTGACATTTCAGCGAGCCGTCCTCGGGGTGTGCTGCTGCTTCCTACTGGGAACGCACCACCACCTCATCCTCTTGAGGACTCATAGCATCGTTTAAAACAGAAAAATGCCCCTTTTCCTTGTGGATTTTAAAGTTGCAGTAGGCGAGATGTTGATGCAAAAATAAACCTGTTTTGTCAGCCTGAGTCACAAAGTGGGGCTGCAGCAGAGAGGAGCGTCCCATCCCCACTAAAATGGATTCACCCCGTTTGCCCACATAACATTCTTTTGGTATGGACGCGTCTCAGGAAGTGACGGATTGAAAGTTAAGAGTGAAATACAAACTCTCTCGCTAGTAAAAAGCAGCAGCAGCAGCGAGCGCTCCCTCCCTCTCCCGTCCCTTTGGTATCTTTTGGTGTGAAGCATCGCAGCCCGGCCGGGTCGGTGAACATGAACGCGCTGTGTGCAGTTCACTGACGTCACCTCACAGGATTTCTGGGTGTTGCCGTTTTTTTTTTTCCAAACCGTTTCCTCTCTCTGCCACTTGGAGCCGCCAACACGCTGAAGTTAGTGCAGCTTTAAAAGACAATTACCACAACTGTCATCATTCGATTTATAATTGATAACTGAGTGTCTATCAGCTTGTCCTAGTTCGGCTCGTGAAGCCCTTTGAGGCTTGTTTGTGATAAAGAGCCGTATAAATAAAGCTTGAATTGACTTGACAATTCAAATCATCTCCAACACACTGGGTGCATTGTGTGTGTGTGTGTGTGTGTGTGTGTGTGTGTGTGTGTGTGTGATAACCCCAATTACACACCTCCGACTCAGATCCAAGCCAGGTTTCTACATGGACGTTTAGGTAGCACAACAGATAGACAAGATACAAGTGAGGATCCCTCGTGGTGTCAAGCGAAGGGAGCGAAATGAGCAAAGCCAAACACAAACAGGTCAACAGTCAGTCATGCTCCTTGCTGAGGAGGCAGGAGGAAGGAGTGATTTACACGCCTTCTCCTCGCCGTCTAATTGAACACTCACGATAAATAATGTCGGTTTGTGAAGAAGAGCGTTCGAGTTTTTAACCTGGACGTGGTACCAATTAACCTTGACGGAGCGCTCGGCTCTGATGGCGACCCCTGATATTAACACCCTCTTCTCCTCCTCCTTCACTCAGCAGACAAACTGAAAGGGCTGTTCACTCCCGCTGCGTTCAAACTGAAGGATCTTAAGGACTCTTCAATTGTACGTTTGCTAATTGTTGCACATTATTGTCTGCATCCTTTTACCGTCTGTGTTTGTCATGATGTCACGTCAATGCGACTACCTCGTTCAATAAAAGGTTCAATAAATAAAGAAACATATTCACTAGCAATCTGCTTATTTTGGTCTTTTTTTAAGATTTTCTTCATCTTTTGAATGTTTTTGTTTCTTTCATCTGAGCCGAGCCCAAAATCACGCAGGTGGGAAATAACTTGACACGTGGGAACTTTACAGTATCTGAATTTAAACTAGATCCACTTTAACCAGCAAGAATTATGGAGGAATTTATCTGCAGACGATGCATCTCACTCAACGTACACACATGAATCTGTCAATCTTATAAAGCTATCACCGCTTCGGTCTCGTCGGTGCTCTCTCGGCAACATAACAGCGCCATTCCCTTGAAGTAGCAGCTTCCTTTAAAAAGGCACAGGGGAGGGTTAAACATGGAGTTGTGGATTTTTACTAAGGGCAATGACATTTCTTAAAGACAGGATTTCCTGTATTTTTTCCCCCTTTCAGTCGGTTCCTCTTATCCCTAAAGAGCCTGAGCAGCGACTGCAGCTGAGTGGATCAATCTAAGAATTGCCCGTGAAATTCGGAGCGTTCCCGAGCCGAAATCCTTCTGATTACGTTTCACGGGTAAGTGAGGATTTTACGCACCATGCAGAGTGTGCAAAATTTTTAGGCACACCTTCCAAATATTGAGTTGCGCCCTCCTTTGTACGACCTCACCGCCTCGAGGCTTGAAATCCTCCTTCAAACTGTCTGCTTCCGCTCATCTTCCCTTCAGGGCTGCTGCACATTTAATTGGTGAAATCGAAGAGCGATCGTTGCGTTCCCCTGCCTCCGCCCGGTCGGTCGGTCTGTTTCATGAACGGTGCAGGTGCTCCGAACATTTTCCATGCTTCGTTTGAGTTTCTGTTCAAGGGAAGGGTCGATATTGGCCTTTTATCTAATATTGGAAAGCGGTCCACTAACGGTTTGATGGTTCCTCCCTGACCACAGCTACATAAAAAACTATAAAACGGCAATGAAATTTTAATTTAACTTTTCAATGCAAATGAATTATACATTTAAAAGGTAGTAGAGCAGGTCATCCTGGTCTGTTCTCAAGAGTTTTAAATGCTGTTTCAGAGGCTTTTCCACCCTGACAACAATATGATTCTGGGTGGAAACACTGAATAGTTGTCTTGAAAATGTTTTTTTTCTTTTAAAGATCTTAAGTACAAACATACCAGTATCAAAACCCCATATCGGTCGACACCTCCTCTTTTCTATGACCTGCCTCACAGGCTTGTCACCTTTCATGCCTGTACCAGTGCAAGACAGGTGACAAGCAAATCTCGGCAGCGTGGACTCCGACTGCTTAGTCTGATTCAGTGTTTGGTTCGGTGACGGCTGATGCAGTTTGTCAGGTGGTATTACCGCTGTCGGCCGGCGTGCCACCAACTATCATCTCTCAGAATCAGTAGGCCCGTAGCAATCTCAGCAGTCACAGATCAAAGTCATTCCTCATCCATACACCCGACACCCCTGGCGGAGGAAGCCTTGTTGAGGCTCCAGAAGCCAGAGCTCGACAGGCAGGGAGGGGGGGTCAGAGGTCAGGGTGATGCCTCGCTTTTCCCATCAGCCAGCTCGAGCAGTGTTCACCTCAGTGAGCACAGACTGAGACAGGCACATCCGGATGTATGTATGTGTGAATACTGTTCTTTCATCTTCAGTAAATATAATGTCAAAAACCTTTTGATTTGAAAGAACCAATGGAGGGCTTCCCTACCTTCTTTCCAAAGATATCAACCTCACATCCCACGGCGAGGCTCCTCCTAGGCTCCTCCTCTCCCCACTGAGTCATACTCCACTCGCCCACATCTTTCTCCTCTACTGATTCTCATATACTCTCATCAAAAAAGATTCCCCTCTCCCTCTCTCATTAGTCATTATTTTGATCTCTTTTCTCCTGAATGACTACATCGGGTCACAGGAATATTGCTGGATGTTGCCTATCTAGGATGTGAAGCTTGTTCTACTGTTGCACTCCCTGTAAGTGGTGCTGGAAAAGAATATCAGTAATGCAATGTAAAAAATAATGCCAATTATTTACTTTTTATTTATTCAGAATAACACTAAAATACAGGAGAACACACAATATACAGCATTCACTCATGATCTTGGAAGGTTAGCAGGCTAGCTAACTAGCTTACCTAGATCATTTAGTTGGCTGGATTGAGTTGAGAGAGCGAGAGAGCCAGGAGGAGGTGTTGCCTGGGGAGGTTTGATCATCGGATGTCTCTCCCTGGTTCACTGTTGATGTGAAGCTCATTCACTACCAAGTTCAAAGTAGACGAGACCAAAACAAGTGAGGACATTTTGAAACGACCAAATAAATCAAAACCCACGATTGACAATGTAGTGCTGTGCAGGAGTGCTTTAAAAAAACGATGGTGGTTCTCTTCCTTCCTCATCCTTCATAATGCTGCTGGTTCATCTGTTAATTAACACTGGACCACCGGGTCCTTGAAGCAATCCCAAAAAATACAACCCACTTACAATATTTTGACAACATTTACAAATGACTTGCAGGGAAAAAACAAAAACAAAACAAAACCAAACAAACTTCTGCAAATAGCAGAAAGTGCAAACTAGGAATCCACAAGGGAATGTAGGAAACACTCATAACTCGTGGAGCAGTTTATTGAAGTGAAGTGTGGTGTGGTTTGTTAGGAGTGAGAAGGTAATCCGAACCAACTAAAAAAAAAAACAACCCAAGACGTGGTGACACCTGATAGCCAGTGGTTTCTCATGTTTGTAAGGCCTGGCGTAACAAAATCAAACATGGAGTCAAGATAAGGCGGCTCCTCGATATATTGAATTACGGCAGTGAAGTGCAGACAAGTCCATCACGCTCAGCTGAAGTTACAGGGGCTGGAGTCGGATTCGTTTTGACTCCCCACCGTGACACGTGACCAGAACTGTCCAATAAACAAGATGTCATTTTTGTTCACAAGCCCCAAAAATGCAGCAAAGAAAACGGACCAAAAAAACAAATTTACACCCTTCCTTTATGCAACTCATTCTATTTCAGCATGACTTCCTCATAGCACGCTATACTAATGCACTATTGGTCACCTACTCTAAAGCTGCACCCGTACATGCATGCATGTAGGCAGAGTGATATTTTTAGCCTTCTGTCTATAGTCCTGCACTGATCCTGTATGTGAGCTGCAGTACTGTGACTGTTCAGGTTGTCCCTATGTCTCTGTACCAGGGGGCTGTAGATTGATTCTCGGCGGGGGGGCTGGTAGGTGATGCACGGACAGCCTTTTGGATGAAAGAGGCATCTGTTGTCGATGCTCTTAAAGTCAAGCGTCTGTTATTCCTGAAGGCGTCTTTGGTTTAGCCTGAAGAATAATGAACCGCGGGGAGCTCCCGTAGCATGGATGGATGTCGACCACACATACTGTTAGCATGACACTGAACCCAGATGGAAAGTAACTAGTTACAGATTATTCTAGCTGCAGAAATATATTTCATAAAGCCTGCGCTTTAATTTTATTCTTGAGAATTGTATTTATTTATTTTTATTTCCACATAATGCAGTGATAGTGTGTTGATCTTGCTTTTACCAAACTCTGTAGATGTTTGATGGAGTGAGAGATGTATTCAGTTGGTAGAGACAGTGACAGGAATACACCTATGGACTGTTGAAAATCAGAATGCATCCACCTCGGGAGAACTCCTTCCTGTGTTTTAAAATGCTGAGAAAACAGTTTGATCCTCTGACACAGGCAGGAAGCTGCTGCAAACAATGATATACATGAAGTACAAACGATGCAGCTTCTGTGTGTTGCTACAGCTCAGCCTGAAGCCCATTTTACTGACGACTTCCCTGTTTCCTGCTGCCATTTATTTAATTGTAGCTTTTTTGGGTACGTGAGTCCCAAAAAAGCCTGTCGTCGGCTCCACCAATCAGAAGTGACGTAACACTAGCATCAAGGGTCAATCCCGGCTCAGCTGGCTTGGTCCAAGATGGCGGCACGCCAGCGGAAACCAGTGAATTATGGTCTACTGCCCGATTCTGAACCATTAGATTATTAAACTGAGGCAATGCAACATAAAACCCCAAATAGGATCAAACCTATATAGTCCAGTCGAATGTTTGAGGTGATTACCTCAATCATTTCAGCTTTTAGTGGCATTAGATTTGGATTATTGTGTACTGGGTCTAGTTCCCCGCGGTCCAGTTTTTTATTTCCATGCCCTCGGCTGCAGAGGGGAGGCTACGAGAGACGGATCTGACCCCAGCTGGTTTCTTAGGAGTCCCACTTCGCTGTCTGTCTCCTCCCTGTTCCCCCGGTAGTTCTTACCTGCACTATGCTGTCTCTCTGCCATAGGTTCACTCCCGGGGCTCAGCCCGCTAATCACAGCCTCCGAGTCTTTCACTCCCACACCAACAGAAACAGACAACCTGGAGAACAGGGGATGAAAGCACCCTGTCAGGCCAGGCACGCTAGCAGCAGCACACACCAACAGTATGGAGGCACTGGCAGCAACACACGCAGTTACAAGCATGCAGGCATTGATGTATACACACATGGCAAGATGGGGGGGGTTATGTCAGGAAAAAAACGTAGTAGTATGTAGTTTTAGTTTGTTAGTTCCAAAAGAGAAATATTGAAATCCCGACCACATGTGAGTTCCCAGAGAAAATGGACAAACAAACAGCCGGACAAGCATGAGAACAACTAAGAAAAAACCCATTGGTGGACCCCCATGTGAAGCAGTGTTGCCACGATCTTTGAACCACAATCAATACTTCTGTACTATTGTGAATTTCAGATTGAATTTTTAGAAATGTTCACTACTTTCACCAAATGTGTCCTGAAAGCTGAAATTCCACTTCAACGTCACCCCCAGAGGGCGTACACATCCGGACGGGAACAGGAGGACTGGACCAGACAGAGCTGCAGTCTGCAACAGTCCACCACGTCTTGAACTGGATCCCAGTCCACATACACTGGTGCCAGAAGCCAAACATGGATCTATTTTTGCTAAGAGAGCTGACAACGAGGGACACCCAACCAACAACCCAACCCCCTGTGCAAAGAGCCGCTACAGATCTGCAAGTGAAGTGTGGTAACACGCTGCTTGTTGGTTTGTCTTGTTTGCGGTTGTATCACAGTAGTATTGAACCTCTAGATATTAAAGTTAGTATTGGTATCGTTAAATTCTGGTGCCGTGAAAACAGTTACATCATGTGTTTTTATGTCATTTGAAAGAATAAAACCACATCATATGGTGTGATTATCTCCCAACCGGTGTTTCAGTTTACACACACCTACACAAACCCACAGCAGCTACTAACACACACTACACACACACACACACACACACACACTCACACACAGACGGTTCTGCATACTCCCACACTCATACAAGCACATTGCGACTCTGGCTTCAGCTGCATCCTCGACATAGTTCAAGGAACGGAGTGGAATTAGACGTTCAGTTCGAATGGCTTCCTGTCCGGTTGTGATTAATTGGGTGACGATCAGCTCCCCCAGAGCAAAACCCTCATGAGATCAATTGTTGTAACGGCAACCGTCACCGTAACTAGCCTCCACGGAAGGTCTGGTAGGAAGAAGAATGTGCTGTGCCGGTATCTACATCTAATTTACACACATTACAACCAGCTTCGGTTCCCAGATCACCGACTCTGCAGGCACCCGCTAGTAAAAAGTGCACGTTTCTAAGCCGCTGTATCCCGACAACAGTGTCATAAAGAAGCAAGAGCGATGGCAGACAATGCAGAACAGTGTTTTTTTGTTTTTTTGCCGTTGTTGTCGGTGGTTTCTGTGTCGAATCTGTGTTTCCAGCTACCCAATCCTTGTTGGTGGAATCTGACCGTTGGATGCCCCTCATAGAGGATTTGCTACTCATCATTTTCCTCCAGCACTGCTCTACCTTGGGAAACGGAAAGAGATGGGGGTGGGAGTGGTGTGTCGGGGTGGATTTTTTCTTTTTTTCTAACAGCTTTGTGTCAGTGAATTCGCACACCGCAGAACAGTACCTCCGGCAGACCTCGTGTCAATATCTGAAAATCCCGTCTGTGAGAATAAGCCGATGAGATGCACCGACACGGCAGCCCGAGCTCCGGAACGTTTACAGAATGTAAATAGGATAGGCGAGATGTAGCGGCGACCCCCATCACCAACCAGCGCCGTGGCACCTGCAACCGACTCGCAATAGTTGAGTGATCACATCCCATCCTACGGTATGTAGTATTCAAAAACAGAAATATCAAAATCCCCGACCACATGCGAGTTCTCAGAGAAAATGGACAAATCTGGGCAGGACGGCTCATTGAACTGCTTTCAATAAATAAAAAACCTTTAACTAAATAAAGTAGAACAAATAGGAGCAAGTCCGCCCTCAACGACTCACTCAACAATGTCATCAAAAAACACAAATGTATGGGCCTGATATCGCTGCTTACACAGCCGAACAAGCATGAGAGCAACTGAGCACAAAATGGGATCAAATCACATGTGGGACATGATCTGTGTCTAATACTGTCTACTAGGAAGCAGACGTGAACACAGCACGCTTAAAGCCACAATCCTCAATTCATCCCACCAGCTCAACTATGTTACTGAACTCACCATGCTGGCCCGGTTTCCTGGTGCCAACGTAGCCAACCCTTTAAAGCATCAAACTACACCTAAAGGCTGTCACATGCAGTCGGTCCTGGTATCGAGAGCTCAGAGAGTACATTTAAGAGTATAGAAAATATGTATAATCCCATGAATCACTATGTGAAGTCATAGTGCGGAGACAGTATAGCAGTAGACGGCGTAGCATGTGCTAATACATGTGGCGCTGCGGGAGGCCGCTGTGAGAGACGGTAATCTGTCCTGACAGAAAATCACTGCCGCACAGAAAATGTTTAATAACCTACTTTCAATAATTACACGGCGGTACACCTGCAAAGCTCGTTAAGCTTTAGGTTATCAAGATGAGGGGTTCAGCGCCTTTTTAAAAGTCAATTAAAAGAGATGGAAGATAATGAATTTGAGGGAAAGCTTTAATGGCTTTTGTGTCACTTGCCTTGTTGAATAAGGGGAAACAGTTTTCAAAAGGGGGTTCGGTTCAAAATACGAGACGCGGCTTAAAGTCTGCAGCTCATAACAGCAGCAGTGACTAAACTCGGGCAGGACAATGTCAATTATCCTCGGTGGCTAGGTGGAAAAAAAAGATATATGTTCCTTTTCCATTTTAAATGTCAGTCTTGTTCTCTGACGACCGAGCTCCCGTTTGGCACTTGAATGCGCCACATAATGAAAAATTCAGCAGCGGCTAAGAGGCTCTTGTTTTTCTCACCACTTGAATTATTGCTTGCTCTAATACACGCCCCGCATTCACTGTCTCGTATTTATACATTGTCTGGACACATATTCCCCACTTCCTTCACATGAGATTTCAGCTAATGGGAGTCTAATGGAGGCATTCTTCTAGAGGCCATCTCTTAAAGCAGGATCATGCTTCCTATTAAGTGGGAAATGCCCCTCCTGCACTGCTGAGTCACAACTGTCCTGCAATGGCCGGCATGAAGCTAAGAAGGACTATAAAACACAAACAAGACCTGACAAGCGCTTATTCTCAGTTTCTACATAGTCATCGTGCTGTCTTGTTTTTTTTTTTCTCGTTTCAAGCCGTGCAGAAATATTAAATCTCCATTTTGCAGTGTGAAAGAGAGATGCTGATTTGATCACAGGCACATAGAAGAGGCCCGAGCCAAATGACTCAGGCTGCTAAAACCTCGCGTCCACTATTTTCTGTGGTTTTTCATGTTTGTCCTTAAACTTTAATTCAAGCTTTTTGCCTGAGCGTGTGAAATCTCATTCAAAAACCCTTTTTGTATAATTTCAAAAACAGATACTTCATTTTCAGATCGACTTTTTGGCGTCCATCCAGCAGCATCTATTATTAGCAACGCGTGGCATCTTGACGAGAGAGGAGAGACGGGATGGCGGGAGGTGTGATCGAGATCTCTTCCATACTCAACAAGTAAGACAATTAAAATGATTGCTGCTGTGACGTTCTCCCGAGAAGCCTTTCAAAAACCTTAGTAGTTATCTTTCTCTTCACACCGCTAGCCTACGCCTGGCCAACATGAATGCTGAAGTATACAACATGAAAGGAGATTTAAGAGATTTACACAACACTGGCACCAGTGTGCTCTGAATGCACAAAGCATTTTTGACACCATCCTTGAAACAAGTCGTTTCTGTTCGGGTTTTTGTTACTGTCACCTTGGGGAGTCAATATTACGCTGTAAAAAATGTGGAAATCTTAAGTTACTAGCAGAGAGTCTTAAAAATAGTTTTTTTTTTTCCAAACTAGGAGAATGAAGAGAAAACCATCTCACCCCACTGGCAGAATAAAAGAAAAAGAGGATGTTTATGGTTCAGCACTACATTACACTGCAGCGTAAACACCAGCACTGCAACAGGATGTTACTGCTTGTCCCCAGCATGTCACTTTGGGGAGACAATAGGCTAGGCTGACATTTTGGGGTCACTGTGCAAACATCCCAGGGAAGGAGGCAAAGTGTGCCTGCTGCCCACCGCTGACATATTAATCTGAAATGAAAACCAATCCCTGGTGATTTTCCTCTCCAGCAGCCAGATTATACAGTCGCCTCCTGGAAAACCATCTTAAGTGGCATTCCTCCTGCCGTCCACATGCAGAAGTGTATCTGTTCATTGCAGGTGCTATTCGTACCAACCCCCCACTAAATGTTAGAGAGGCAGGCTTGTGGCTGGTGACCTCCTGGGAGAATGTGGACTGGTAAAGTGAATGAGGCTGTGGCTGGACTGGGAAGGCGTTGTACCTGGATAAATAAAGATTGATGATGAGCAGGCTTGCAGTTCTGGAAGGTTATTGGTACCCCTTGCATTGGATGCAGATAACGTACAATATCTTCTGAAATAACTGGAAACTGAAAGAACATTCTGTATTCACACGTTCATCTATTGATTTATAACAGCACAAAAATAAAAAATAAGAGCTGGCAGATCAGATCTTTTCTCTTCACCATTTTCACAGACGACCAGGGAAGCAGCGCATCCTGTGTTATCACTTTATAATGGATAATTGGTTCATTTATACCATGTGGGCATCTGAGACTCGTCACAGGTGAGTTGAGTTACACTGAAAATGAAAATGTATTTCCTCCAACAAACTTGATTTGAATTGTTCTAAGGGTGCTGATAGTCATGACCGTAGCCTTTTATTTTTTATTTTGAAGCCATAAGATATAAAAAGATTGTTATTGTTTGATCATGTGCTAAAACAGATGAATGTGTCAAGACCGAACGTTTCAAAGTTTAAATTTTTTTTCATATAATGCAAGGCTGCCAGTAATTTTGGCCAGAACTGTACCTCAACATTATCCTTTAACATTACCACATCTGAGTTTTAAGGCATTTCTGCAAATTGACCTTTCCACCAACATGAACGTTTTGGTCCAGAACTAAGCATAATCCATATCTGCAATACTGGCCCCTTGTTTCAAAATCATAAGAGCCTGCCATAAGCTCTCCCTTTGAACAGCGGCATTTCCAAATTCCTCATGGCCTCATGCTGTCTTCACAATACTACATGCCCTGGTGTCTTTGCGGCGAGCACATAGACAACGGGATGTAATACTCACAGTGAACTGGGCGAGGATTATAAGGTGGAAGAGCCACCTGAGGTCAGGACTCCATCTTCACACGGCTGCAAAGCCCTGGGCTCAGAGCTCACCCTCACCATCATGACCTCCTGGGGGAAGGCAGAGCGAGAGAGAGAGAGAGAGAGAGAGAGAGAGAGAGAGAGAGAGAGAGAGAGAGAGAGAGAGAGAGAGAGAGAACACTTTAGCAATCAATCACTGTCGAGGCAGAAGCCGGGCTGACTTGATGGAGCGGTTGCATCAGTTTTCAGAACAGTCTCTGAACTTCTGTCTGAGCACGTCATTCTCTCAAGGCCTGTTTTAGAGGTTGAAAGTTCACGACACTGTTTATCAATCTAGCAGCAGATTTCTGAAGTTCTGCTTCCAGCGAGAGCCATCACACGTCGGCTGTTCCACTCCAGAGCATCCCAGCTCCACAATGCTTTTCAAATGACAAGCTCTAAAAAGCATTTGAGGCTGAGTGTGTCGCCTTGGAAAACCTTGTGAAATTTTTCATGTCTAGATACGTCTGACTGAAAGGGTCTGTGTTGCTGGAAGGCGGACCCTTCTTCTTCTCCTGATCCCTAGAAGACTTCCACCGAAGCCACGACACAGATCTGTCCTCCCTGATTGATTTGAGATCATGAAATGTTCACCGCTAACACGTCCAGAAGGGCTTTCAAGTGACAGCTAACCACCACTGTCTTCTTGTTAACACATCTCATTAGCACACTAGCTAACGTAGCTAGGAGCAGCTAGCATTAGCAGTGGCTAGTAGTCCCATGTTAACAGTAACTAAACTAGCCTGCTGGCTAGTTAGCTAGCTACCAGTTTGTTCAGGTTAACTGAGGTGACTCTTCTCCAGTAGAGACTAGGGCTAAAGACAAGACAGTTTACTGAGTCACAGTAACCTACATTTGGAGACAAATCTACCGTACGGGGCTATTCACTTAAATTGACCTACATCTCTCTTGTTCTTGCCTGGTTGTTATATATTTAGCCACTATTTGCACACAGCCAATTCTCCAGCGAACCTCCATGATGGCGCCAGCTGTGCTCGGTATATTTGTGACACCAAGTAAAGCCTCTATACTGTGTACTTCATTATACTTTGCTCTTTATTGATGTATTTGTTTTAACGTAACGTAAGTGGTCCTCCTGTCCTCTCTATTAAGAGGCTGTGTCATGCTTGCTGTGGGGGGCTCATGGTGGGTCTGTTAGCGGACAGTCTTAGCAGGAGGCGGCGCTATCCGTCAAAGGACAGATAATAGAGCTCAACAGTGTGGTTCCGGAAGTGAAAATCCCATTCATATTCTGCATAGGGATTTTGATTATTAGCCATAATGTCGTAACCATCCAATGTAGACTCACCACAAGCTAGCAGATTGTGAAACGATAGTGTATGCTCCTGTAGAAGCCACAAGTCCGTATGATATCAACCTTGTTTTGAGAAAAACATGTTTTATTCGCGATGTCATGGAGAAGTACTACACTACCCACAATCCTAAAGTGTAACAGCGACTACTCTGATTGGTGGAGCTCGCTGTTACCATGGAAATGTTTACCGCACCCGTGAATGTCTTGTCAGCTAACGTTAACGTTAGCTACTAACGTAACCTAGCTAGCTGCTTATGCTATGCAGCTGGAACGAATCACTGTACCATGTCGATGACAACACTTTACACTATACTATATGAAACACTATATATACGCTCACAAAACAACAACAATATCAACACTATACTATTGACAAATGTTAAATTCAAGAAGAAGCGCGCTAAACTATCGTTAGTTTGGAAGTTGTTGGAAAAGTATCATTCGCAATGGTTTATGGGATGAGTAGTTCCTTCACTTCATAAAATAATCTGATTCTGATCTTTTTTTTGCTCAGAATCAAATGTTTTATGGTCACGATTCATCGTCTAGCTGGTCGGCTTGGTTCCAGCCTTAAAACTCTTTATATAAGGATTTTCTGAAATGGCAATGGAGTAAATTAATGGGAAATTTACTTCCGGAACCAGAGCCGTAAAAAAAGTGGGCGGTCACTGTTGCGCTCTATAACACCACCAGCAGCAACAGTAGACTAAAGCCAAACTCTGACAGGATTTACCAGCGGGAGAAACCCATTCCTCTTCAAAATGGGAAATATGCAGTAGCAACCAAGAGGCCATCAGTCACAAGTGAAGTAAGCCCCACTCATTAGCTCCACAAGCTACTTATTTCACAGTAGTTTATTGCCCGGTGCGCCCCTTGCTGAAAAATGGATTATGATTTCTGATCACATAACTCTCTCCTTTCCCAGCAAGTACTCGGGACTCTAATTACTGTACTGAGCACAGAGGTCATGTTCATCCTTACCCACAATGACGGCACTCTTTCAAATAAACTGAACCACAATTAACCGGTCTCCGGGACATTCAGATGGGTTTCATTTCATCCCACTTAATCAAGAGTGAAGTCTTCTACCTGGCGTCGTTAAACTTCCAGCAGCAGCCAGGCCTCTATCGCAGGACTGCAGCAAGCGCTTTGCTTCTGCTGTCTAATGGGAGCTTTACCGATGGTTTCCCTTTTCTCTCAATCTTTCTCTCGATCTGTCCATTCCTCTGCCCGATTTCTCTCATATATTTTTTTCTCATATTCTTCTTTTCTTTTGCTTTCTTGCACTATTTCTCATTCTATTAATATTGCATCTGTCTCTCTGTTTCCTTCCCTGTCAAACCCACCCAATCACACACACACACACACACACACACACACACACACACACACACCTGTATAGCTGCAACACTGTGCCTCGGGGACCATACACCAATCTCCTCCAAGTCCATCCACAAATGGTCCCAATTACTGTGAGTGAGGATTCCAGGTTATCTGGACCGGGTTCCTAATAAAAGTGACATGGCCATCCTGCGAGACACCCACAGCTAGGCTACGGCGGCTAGCAGCTGCTCCACCGAGGAGCTGAGTGAGTAAATCAACCGTGTGCCACGCTGCCAGCTCACCAATGAATCACCGTGCCAGACCAGTACTTTTACTTGTGTTAAGTTATCTGTCAGTCATGCTGGCAATCTGTAATGTTCTCCGGAGACCTTATCACAAATCTAGCAACTATGGCTGGCACCACCATGGACATCTGTGCTTGGCTGTGTGCAAATAATGTCTAAATATACACTCACCGGCCACTTTATTAGGTACACCTATCTAGTACGGTAGCCTGAATCCTCCATCATGGATCCAACAAGCTCCCTTCTGCTCACCACTGTTGTAAAGATGTTACTGGAGCATCTTGACCCAGTCTGCCCATCCTCCTCTGACCTCTGACCTCTCATCAACAAGGTGTTTCTGTTCCTCCACCATAGAGACTGTAGTGGTGAAAACCCCCAGGAGGGTTCAGCTGGTTCTGAGATGCTGAACCAACAACCACACCACGGTCAAAGTCTCTCAGATCAGCATCTTACAAACTAAACCACTTCACCACGTCTACATGCTTTATATGTTGAGTTGCAGCCACGTGATTGGCTGTTTGGAGGACATTTGGGTTAAGAATTCATCGTTTCCCTCTGTAAACAAGTCTAAACAAAGTTCACGAGAGAACATGCGTCGTCAAGCAAGTTTGATCGCCGTATGAGTCGCAAAATGCCAAGAAAACTCACATAGACAGTCATAGTTGGATTAAGGTGTTTACATGTCTGAAATACTCGGGTTAAGGTAATCAGAAAATACTGTTTACATGGCAATTTCCAATTCAGAGTATTGTCTTAATCCGGTTAATATCGGATTATTGTGTCATTGTGCTCTATGCTCTCAGTGTATTCATGTAAGTTACCTGTGAATCACACCGGCAGAATGCAGTCTGATTTAGAACCAGTTATTTTTGGCATGAAGCTGTCAGTCACAGAGAAAGGCCACTAAACGGACTTCCATAGACCTTCTTGTTCAACAGTCATGTAACTGTACCCATCTGGCACCTGATAAATGAAGCCTTTAAAGTAAAGTATGTACAAGTACTATTGGCACAGGTCTGCCTACACAACGCTAAGGTAACTGACCAGCAAATAACATGCTCCCACATAGTAAACACCGCCCGGGTTCCTTGCGTCATGCCAAACCGAGCGTTGTTGTTATTTCTTTATTAACAGGATGCCATTTCACCCCTCAGCTTTTTTCCTCCGTGACCCAGTTGAACGCTGCGGTGATGGAGCTAGTCTCAGCTGGCTGCTTCGAGCTGACGGTGCACACTCACACACGCCAACAGCAACTATACTCGTTACAGTTACCACTTTAAAATAGGAAGGCGCCCAACTGCGCGGCGTGATGTACTCTGTAATTACATGCAAACGCTGGCTAAATATGAGGCAGGCTGAACGGGGGGCTGCTGCCGGCCCAAGTCTGAATTCACCAAGTTTATTAGAAGGTGGTGCAGAGCAAGCAGGAAGCAAAAACACCTGCAAGGGGAAAAAAGGTTTTAATGAGAATATAATCTGGATATCCCTGTATTCCACAAATCTTAAATCCAATCAGAAACACGGCGAGAACAACAAACAAAAAAAAACACTTGGCAGTACAGTCTGAATAGTACAAGGACAGTAGACTATACCACTATATAGATTCACTTTCAAATTCAATACATTCCCTGCACTGCACGTCCTTGCACCCAGATTACTCAACGTCGCACACAGGAAGAGTCCGTTTCCCCATTCTGTTTCGGAGGAGAACTTCACGCAGTCCACTTTGTCAACGGCGTTCGGTGAAACCTCGTTCTATTAGCATCTGACCTTCTCTCTCCCGGGAGGAGGTCGGCGTCGGGGTGCAGCTTGCAAATGAAACGAAATGAGCCGCGGATGCACAGACCGCGATGGATGGCTTACAACCGCAGTCTCCCGCACAGAACACGATTTGGGACGCCGTCTTCCAATAACAAACCTCAAGGCTATTTCAGGCCTGCAGGAAAATAGGATATGGAGCAACTATTTTTGTGTGCAGACAAAAAACCATATCAGCTGACAGTAATTAGCCGACAACATCGACTCGTTAATGTGTTTGAAGCTTCGTGCTCGTATCTAAAAAGGAACACAGCAACTTTGATGTAATCCAAGGCCTCTCTGGGCAACTCCGACTGAACCGAGAGAGAAAATGGGACAACGTGTGAGGAGATCGCGCAGATGACAATAAATAGGTTAAGCTGTGTGTTTGATAGCAACACCGAGGCCGAGGCTCTGACGCCCAGATGAGCAGAGGATCCCCCGGGTCGCTGTCATGCCTCCTATTGATTCACAGCAGCGCCGCAGAGGACCTGGCATCCGCCACTCGGCTAATTGGGAGAAAAACACAGAGGCGAAGAAAGCACAGACCTCATTGTGTCTTTGATCCATAAAACATGATGAGTTCAATCCCCGTCCCTCCTTTCATTAACTTAACAAACACGCCAGGAAATTAATAAAACATTCAGCCAGAAAATGCAAAGTAAACACAACAACAACAGGAAATGATTTCTTGTACGTGCACGTATATATGGCGGTGGGGGAGAAAGCTCTTTGACATTGACGGGGGGTCTGGCAGTTTGATCACCTATTCTTCCTTCAACCAAGAGAGTTGAAGGGTCCAGGATGTGGTCCTGTAAACGGAAGGTTGCCAGTTCAAATCCCTCCACCGTTTGGGAAAATCTGTCTGGGGGGAAAGTGAATCATGGGTCTCCCCCTCCCAATCCAAACAGCATCAACGTGCTCTTGAAAAACACACTTAATCCCCAACTGCTCCAGTAGGAGATTGCGCTGGGCAGATGTGAGCTACCAGCAGGCTTGGGTTTCAATTCCAACCAAACACGACACCGGGTGATCTCACCGATTAGTCCTCCCTGTCCGGTTTGACGGCGTGCTACTCAGTGAAATGATCTCCTGTAGTGCTTTGCTGGAAATGAAAACCCACAAAAGACTCAAAAAACGCAGAAGAACAAGACACAGAAGCAAATCGTTCCTGGTATGTAATCCTAATCCAGCCGGAGGGGGTGGTTCCTGAGGCAGGGGGGCTTAATTTTTACATAATCCCTGACCACATGAAGTAACTCCTTGAATCCACACAGCCACGGAACGCTACAAGTACCTGAGTGAGGCGTATAGCTTAGTGTCCATGATGTCTTTCAGTACATGTGAGGTTCTCCTTGTGCCATGTGTCAGTATGTACGGTGAAACTCTGCAAATGGTGTTAATGTCATTGTCAATTGCCAAGACAAATTCCTGCGTATTAAATATTATTAAAGTGCTTCTGAGTTCAGCAGGACTAACATAATCAAACGTCTGTCCATATAAATTCACGGCCTGCTTGAATTCTCACCGGATTTCTTGGACGCCGACCAAATCGAAAGTACCACTTCCTAATATTTACTCGTGCATTAGTTTTTTTTATGTGGCTGTGAAACGGTTCTGCCGCTGGGCTGAGTAAGCAGTAGACAGAGGAGAGTTATTTTCAGAGACGACGGTGTCACGCCACTTTCATTCCCGTCTACATACACGGAGCAACAAAGCTCATTTGTTGGAATGAGTCTCAATTCCCCCGATGAAAATGGAAAACGCTTTCAGTACAGACTGCTCTAGATTCCAGTGGAAGGATACTCCAAGCAACGCAACACAAAGATGCATCCATCAGCTTAGCAGCTATAATACTAATAATAACACTTGAGCCGTGGAGGGAAATTCTCTTTTTGCTTTCCCTCCTTCACAGGGAGGTCAGGGTCAGACAGCTCTGGGGCTGGTAGGGGGATTCACCGTCTTCCTCGAGGACACTTCAGCGGGGTGGATGCTTACCGAGGGGCTTGAACCCCCGATCAGAGGACCGCCTCGCCGCTCGGCCGGCCCCCGGGTGACCTTCAACGTTCAGAGGAAACCTTTTTCAACTCGCTCCCATCCTGAATGCAAAACAACACGAGGGCAGGTTCAAAAAGATAGAAAACAAACAATTACGGCCTTGGCAGGCGGAGCGGGCATGCTCTGCTGCATGCAAAGGAGCTTATGGGATTTGGAAACCGGATCGAGGATGTTTTATAGATAAATGAATGACAGAAATACAATGAGACCACGCTCCGGTGGAAAACCGTCACTCTAATCCCCGCGCAAATACATGTGTGTGTGTCACGAAACCCGAATAGAGGAGAGGTCACTTACATCACCGCCTCTCCTTTATAACATCAGAACACTGTAACATAACAGCCAGGCCGCCACCTGGAGCCCTGGACCTTCAGCCCCCGGATGGAAGTCAAATTCCCACTCAAGCGTGCACATCTGCATGCATCCGCTGAGTTTCCGATGTGTTGCGTAAGCCCACTGCTGCAGAGCTCCGCCCACGGAGGAACAATGCGTTGCCCTCGCTGGCCCTCGCAGAGAGAGCTCTTGTTTTTTCCTGTGTGTGTTGGCGGGAAAAGCTCTGCTTCGCCACGCGGGAATAAGATAAAACGGTAATGTAATTCAGCGATACTTCAACGACTACTACAGCGGATGCAACCTCCTTAGAACGAGGGCCGTGTAAAGTCAAGTCACGTTTATTTATGGAGCCCTTTGAACAAAACGAGTTCATCATAAAGGCCTTTAACAGAGCAAAGGCACTTACAGCGAGAGAAACAAACAAATCACAAGATATAAGGCTTAAATGTGTGTGTGTGTGTGTGTGTGTGTGTGTGCATAAGGACGACCAGGGACAAGCCCCCCCATCCCCCAGGAGCAATTAAAGCTTCCTGTTCACGCCCCTGCTGCACGTTTCAGACTTTCCTTCACTTACATTTTAATTACTGTGTTAATATTATGCACCGACCTGAAAAAAGGTGTTTTTTTTTTGTTTCTCAAATATGAAAAGGGATTTTAGTCTTTGTACTAAGCTGTCTTAGTTTTCAAGTAAACACCTCTCGAAAAACAACATACAATACAGAAATAGACATTCTGCCACTTGTGTTGCCTGTGGTTGACATATAAAGCACATAAAATGTGTTTTTTGGCATCATATAGCAAAATCCTCTCCATCATATGCTCTGCTCAAACATAACAATGCCGGTGTCGTAGAAGCTCCAACACCACCAACATATAGTGACAGCACACGGTATACAGCTGTAAGGGTCAAAGTCTGCCATGTCTAAATCCTGAGCTTTGTGGGTCGCCATCCAAGCTCTGGACCGACTCCATATGCGGTGGCAGATGGCTGCACACTTTCAGCAGCGGAGTGATATCCACACCTAGGCTCACTGCAGGTTCTTGGCCAGCTCGCCACTGTCATGTTGTCTGTGGGCGGGTGACAGCCAGTTGGCCAGCCAATGAAAGAGTGAATCAGCTAGATCAGACCAATGGAACGGAGGCTTTGTTTAGAGCGTTGGTTGCCTTTGGTGATGTGCCTCTGCTGGGTGTATTTCACAGCGAGCCTCTGTAAAAGGCTTAAGGAGGTCTCAACCCCGGCAACAGCACAGACAACTGAGAGAATGCAGTATAACAATGAATGTGTTCTGTCTCTCAGCAGATCCTCGGGACCTGTGCATCGAGCTTCAAGCTACCATGAATATGTGCGAGTCCCTTGCAAGAGGAAAGAAAAAGCAGCATCTAATGAAAATGGTGATCTGCTATATGTAAGCTCTCTGGCCTCGGGTCGGCCTGTTAACAGAGCAAATGAATGATTCAAAAGGTCTGATGCTGTAGAGAGGCTTCTTAAAGATTCAGTGCAGTGAGAATCACATTTGTCAATCTCACGTTCTTGTTTAACAAAGGGCATCTTAATATAAAGTTACCCAAAATATTATACCTGCAGAAACATGGCTGATACCCTTTGATATACTCTCTAGTGGTCAGCACAATCAAACTGTTACTACTTCCAGGTTGAGCTAATGATAGCCAACACATCCCCTTCAACTAGCTGAGCAAGAGGCTCTAAAGCAGGTATAAGAAGATAGATGAATCGTCAAAACCTAAAACAATACGACACCCTTCATGTTAGAAATCCATGGCAAGCTCATCCTGACTGACTGAGCATCACGGCACTGGATCTTCAATGTTTAAAGGGGGGGTATTGTACTCATTCTGGGCTATTTAAACTGTTCCTGGGGGTCTTTACAAGACGTTTGTGAAGTCTATATAAAAAAAAATCCTAAAACCAGCTTCTGTGGTGTGTTTCAGTCTCTCATTTTCTCCATTGTAAAGAACAGGCTGTTTTGAGGGCGTGGAGGTTGTATGTAATGAGCACTGCTCTGATTGGCCGCCTCACGCCTCACTCACTGCGTGAGGCGGCCAATCAGAGCAGTGCTCATTACATACAACCTACAATGGCCTGGCGGAGGCGGATACCTTGAGCGCTCATGCTGCTCAAGGTAAACAAATAAGCTTGATGCAGAAATCTACCATAACCATGGCGGCCGCTCCAGAACCAACACTGAGACTGGACATGTTTGAGCCGGAGTCTGACCCAGAATGGGAAGAGGCAGCTGAGGCGGTTCCACTTAGTTTCTCAATGATAACAATTCTGTGTAATATTGTACTTTCGTGCCTTGTGTTTGTGTATGTGGGTGTGTGAGCGACACTCTCTGCTGTAGCCGGTCTGTTTATGGCTCATGTCCATAAGCTTATTGAATACAACTTGCAGACAAGCTAGGATTGACAATTTTGTTGAGCTAGTTAACCAATATATTATTGGATGCAATCTATTTGCATCGAAACAGCGCAGCCAAACAACCAAACACGATTGTACTAATGGTGGCTAAAGTTTACCAAGCCTGACACGTTCAACAGACTTATAAAACAGACACTGGTCCCAACAAATAACTTTAAGATGAGTCCTGACTCCAACCAATAACTTTACTTTTACTTTACTTTACTTTTAATGACTCCAGCTTTAGTTTTCTTACTTCTTCCACGCCCAACAAGCCCGTGGCTAGCCCCGCTAGCCCGTTAGCTAACCAGCAGTCGAATATACTAACCAGACTAATTTGGTAAATTAAATCAAAACATGGTGACACTTACAGATTCCAATTTTGCAGATGGGTCACGTACCTTATGAATTGCTCCATCTTTAAGCTTCAATTTAGATGCTAATCCTGCCGTTGCTCAAGCAGTCTGAGGACTGATCATCACACACAGAAAAAACTGTAGCCGTTGCCGTTAAAAATAAAATTAATCCGCTCTGTCCTGCATTTTCGCGTGTTGGGAGACTGTGCAGGGATCTATGTTGCTGCCTACATCCTACAAAATAATAACTGGAGAGTTGATATATCTCCTGATATGTTGTTTTAGCTTCACTCATAGCAAAGTAATGGTGCATTCCAGTGTACTCGGAAAAAACGGCGTCCGAATGTGATATGCGCCGATTCTCTTCACTAATGGCGCTGTAGTAGTTGATGTTGAGTTTAGATGCTTGTAACATTCTGAGACTTATCATACAAACATGAGTTTGCTGCGGGCGATTATGTTTTCCCGAGCAGATGCACTGGAACACATTTAGATTGGAAGTTAGGAATACCGACTCGAAATTATCGATTTCTGAGTACAATGGAATGCACCATAAGCAACGGCTTGCGGCGCTGCCGTGAGCTGCATTTTGCGACGATGTAAATGGGATTGGTTGTTCAACTGGGCGTGGGCATGCTCTGAGAGGGGCTGGATTAGCCCCTTATGACATCCAAAGGAACCACTTTCTGAAACGGGCTGTTTTTCTCCTATCTTTGGCACCGTTTTGGGAAAAAGGAAAATACAGAAAAACGGGTTGACTTCCAGATTTCAAATTTTCTCAGCTGCTTAGGGAAGTAATTTCCTGTGGAACATGTATAAGCGCCAGAAATAAACCGTTTTCCATAATATGGGACCTTTAATCCTTAACCCTTTGGTGCATCTTGAGCAAGACAACACCACGTAGCCAGGGCCCCGAGGCTGCAGAAGCACTGAGCTGGACAAATCACCGACTATTATGTGCTGTTGAGATGCAGTGCATTGTGGGCAACAACAACAGCCACTAATGGAGGGATAATGATTTTAAGAGTGATAGCCTCTTTGATAAAGCACAGTACAAACTATCAGCGGGCCTTAATTTCCCCTGCCACCTGATTTGTGGTCAAATGTGTAATTTACTCCGGTGTGGTCCTTCCTCTTTTATTTTCCAGACGGGTTGAGAAGAAGTAGTCAAGGTTAAGAGCAGATAAGGTGTCGGCCCGCGGCAGGTCTCCGAGGGCTGAAGCCTCAGGCAGAAGCGAGCCAGGTGACGGGGGTACAGCTCCAGCGGAGGTTTCTGACTTCCAAGGGACGATATCTTTGCTTTGTAAACATCCCCACCTCCCCGTCTCCGGGAGGCTGAGTACAGCCATAAAACAGCTGCGGCCCGTACAGGACCTAACTCCCCCCCAGCGCTATCTGACAAACACATTACCCAGCAGTACCGTGCAGACACATGGGTGGTGCCGAGCATCTGCAATCGACCATTTGTTATTCGGTGCAGATGGCAATAACAACACCTTAGCTGCTTTACTAAATAAATCTGCATGTCCTGGGAGACGGCAGCTCAAACTACAGGGATTCATCAACCCTGGGAGGAGACGTAAAGCCGAGAGACGAGACGACTAGCCGGTTTGCTTTGTGGTGACCAAACCCGACGGATGGCTGGCCGCCACCCGTTCTGTATGGCAGACACGTCGACCCGGTGGCGAAAAGCAATCAAGTTCACACAGACTCTGTCCGATGATTAAAACAAAGATGAGACTACGTCTTTGCCTGACCCCGTCCACTTTCTTCTCCCTGCCACAGGACAGGCGTTGAGCTATAATGAGTGACACGCTGCAAGGGAAGTATTTGGCCAAACGCCGTTCCCCTTTAATCCTGAAAACCTTGGGAGCAGATGAGACGATGCATTTGCCTTACACACCTTTTCCAAATCTTCCTGAGCTAACGGGATTGTTCCACAGCACAACTTTTTTAGTTTGCGCTAATGGGAAACAGTGCCCAAGGAGCTAATCAAAGGGGCCTTGTTGCCAGGAAGTGTTTGAATTGAGTTTTACTTTGATGTCACTTGGAGCGTTGCCCGTCTTTACGAATTTCCTAGTGTATTACCACCCTTCCCTACATGACAGGTTTTTAAAAACACTGTTTCTCTTTGCATCCTCAGTACCAATGCTTCTCCAAGGACAGTAGCGATTGGCTGCTGAAAAAACAAAACATTTTTTGTATAGTTCTTTCATTTATCTTCACTGTGTGTGACGCTGGTGTCAGGAGAGAAACCCTCCAAGTCAAATTCCTTGGAAACGTACTCGGCCAATAAAGTGATTCTGACTCTGAGGTGAACTTGGTGATGTAACTCATAGAAAAAGTTGCGCCAGACGTCATTTGGTGACTTCTGAGGATGTTTTGAGGAGGGCTCTGAAACGTCGCCAGGTTGGCAGCAGTGTCTTGGGTTTACAATTCTCAGTGAAGAGGAGACTTTTATTTGTTGACTACGCTCTCCAAGATTGATTTCACTCATAAAGAAAAAACATAATCCTTGTCAATGCTTACCAATGAACGATATATATACTGGACTATTTCCTTTTTTATCACTTCAAAACATCAGTATTAGTAAATTGGTGAGTGAGGTGACTGCTGGCGGTCGTACCGATGATCTTTGTAATGAAAATGAAATAAATGAACAATGAACGGTTAAAAAAAAATCTAAATTTCGATTCAAAGTCTGAAGGCTGGGAGTGAAATATGTTAGGTAGTAATAGTTATTGATGCAACACTAAAACCTGTAAGGTTAGTGTACCCTATATATACCTAAGTAGTATACCCTATACTAGTTAATCAGCTACAGGTCACCCAGTTAGTGAGATTATCCCTTATCCACCTCAAACTGCTGCTGCTGCTCGTCTTACACGCTACAAAAACAACTCTCAGTTTCCACTACTCTGTTGTTATTCGCTGGCTCTACATGATTTCCTCTTCAGATTAATCTGGGGAAAGTCAACTGAGCTCTTTTCAACCAACGCCCTGCTCCACAGTCATATTCCCCACTGGGAGCTTCCCAGAACAAAACCACCTCCAGGTTACCACGACTAGCATGTTGCCGTCAGTTGCGTTTGGATTAGTTTTTGTGGTCCTCTGTAGCTAATTGGATCTCTGGTACTAACGCTGCACGATTCTCTCTCAGTCCTGTCCTTACGTTTTGTTGTGGGTGTACGGCATGTCACATGGCCAAAATACCTCTTTGGATTGGCTTCTGTAGCAAACTGATATCCGACAGGCTGGGAGATTCATCCCCCTCCCGGTTGACCTGCATCACTAGTAAGGATGAAGCATCGGGTGTCATTGGCGTGTCTCTTTACTATTGGTAGGCAGATAAGACACTGCTGTGTTGACAGCCTATGTATTCAATGTAGATGTAGTTTGGCCAATTTTTAATGGCTGATTGATACACAACTCATTTCCACCCATGTCTCAAAAGATGTGGATGGCAAAACATGTGATTTTAAAGAATCGAATGTAACATAAAACCATGCGGCCAGCAATCTGTTAAGGCTCTACTACAACAAATATGATATCAGTGGCACAAACAGGCACAATGCGCAATCAACGTGTTACAGCGATCAGCAGGACACGCTGTGAGAGAGCATCGCTGCTTTGACTGGCGTTTTCCACCCACATTAACCGGGGAATGTACACATTTACTAGATTCCCACATCTGCCGTAACATACGCCCTCGCGGTACTGTAAGGCGGTAGTTATCACTTTAACCTCTTTACTTGCTTCCTTTATTCTCAGTGTTGCTGTGGCAGTTCTTTATAAAATGCACTATTAAATTTGATAAGTGGTTTGCCACAACTGTGTTCTGTCCTCAAGTTGTTCTTTCACAGTAATTGGCTTCAGTGTGTATGAGCACCACGGTGCCACAGACTTCAGAAACTTTACCCACTACCTCCTTGTACTTTAAGGGCGAGATCACTGTGGTCCGAACCATAGCGGAAACCTTCACTTTGTTGTATTTTTGTGTAGGTTCACGATGCCCAATTACAGGAGAACCAAAGTCACATGGATTCACAAGGTGCTTGTTTATTGGACAGAGTTTTGGTCACCTGTCGTCCCACAAGGTTAAGAGATTTTGCTGGTCACATCTGATTCCAGGTCCCTGTGATTTTAGCTTTAACTTGATGGACTTGTCTGCACTCTTTGCCATAGTTTACCTTCTCTAGTGTTCATACCAGTTAAGAACATGTTAAGAAACAGCTGAACATGAGCATCGGTCCAGACTGCAGTTTGTTATGCTAGTCTTTCAAAGCATGAGTACCTCCCGGCTATCAACATCTGTCAACATCTGTCTCCTAATACCCATAAAGCTCACTACAGATGCTTTGTCACCTGGTCGGATGAACTGAACTAGGAAGGAAACGCTTACAAACACACAGGATCTAACGTAACTAGGGTGAGCACCTGTTAGAGTAAAAGGGGGCGTGGTTAGATGTGTCTCACCTTGGCAGTTGAGGTAGGCTCCTTGTTATCTTGGGTAAAACTTTGAAACTTTTTTTTCTTTTACATAAGGGTATCATACTTCATCGGGTCATGTTGTCCCCTGTAAGGGAAACAAAACAATACAATAATAAACCCAAGTGACATTGGAAAACAGTTCGACTTCGAGAGGGCACCGTTATGGATCGGTTACAAATACAGATCAGAGTGCATTTTCATTTGGCGGGTTTGAGATGAAGACGTTGAAATCTGCCAATTAGCCAATGCAAGCGCCTAAAGGAAATGCAATATATATCAATTATGGATTGGACGGGGCAGCAGACCCCCCCCCAGGGTTGTCTCTCTTGCAATTCATCACTCCGATACGCAATCCTTCCCTTGGGGTCGAGCCAACGCTATTACCCCGCAGAACACCGTATCTTCTTTCAGCTGCTGATATCACAATCTGTGAAACTCAAGGAGAGCTCCCAGTCTTTCACACGCCCTCGCCTCCCTCACAGATAAGGTCCCATTACACCAATGTCATACTTGCACTTCTCGTCCTACCCACTCCATCCTACCTACATCTGTACATATGGCCTTCAACCAAATAACTCAACACTCCGTAATCGTCACCGTTCACCCTTTCCATCTGGTTTCGTTTTGGCTTCATTTCTGTTGTAGCAGATTTCTTGCACTGTATTCTTATTTTTTTTTCAAAATGTGGTGAATGATTCATGCTACAACAGCCACTATCAAAGGGAAAATAATGTTTTCTGTCACCTGGTGTTGAATAAATTCAGTTAAGATCACTGGTTACTGAGTGTATTGACCTGTAAAATGATACTAGATAATGCACAGTACTTAGAAGGATGCAAGTACTTCTTTGTGTTTTCCACACTTGCATTGTGCTGTTACACCCTTGGAAGTACATGGTGTTTAAGGGATATTTTCATTAATTACTGACACATTATTATTGTGCACTTCGGTCAGTACATAAGTTAATGCTCTGGGATGATGCACTAAATCTGCAAACAAATCTAATTTATCAGACTATTCACTTTTACTTTGAACTGGATGCACCTATGCACAAACCAGACTATTTTTTTCCAGGTATCTCTCTTTTTCTACCCTTGTTATATATTTAGACATTTTCTGTGCACAGCCAATTCTCCAATAGACCTCCAAGATGGTGCCAGATGTGGTTGGGGGGGAGATTTGTGATGCAACTGCAGAGCCTCTCTATGGGGCTGTGGTCCACAATGAATAACACTTGGACAGTGCTATTTATTCAGTTAAATTTGCAGCAGCGCATGGAGTTTGGAGGCCACAGTGCACTGATGGTTATGAAGACGTATGGGTAACCGTCCCGCAGAATACACCTGCCCAGGCAGCACAATCTCTTCTAAGCAATGAGTCTTGCAATGGCGTTTTCCCCCCCCTACATATGCTGCTGAATCTTATTCACTGCTGAAATAGAGGCCAAGTGCTAAAACATTCTGATGGCCTTGCAGGAAAATAATGTACACCACATACATTCTGCATACTGGAAGTTTGGTTTTTGATTACCTTGCACTGCGCCGGGTACAACATGTCTTAGATAGCAGCCGGGGCCGGGGGAGCCTTAATGTCTTTTGATCAATTCATTTAACTATCCTTTGCGGCCCGTTGAAATGTGAAATATACTCATTCATATTCATCATCGAGCATCATTACGGACGCCACTGTCTTTTAGGGGCCGGCCAGACCACAGGGAGAGAGCAAGGGATGCAATAGGTAAGAAGAAAGAAGAAGTAGGAAGAATAATAAATAGGAAAAAGGGAGAAAATAGCAGAGATTAATTCTACTCTTGAGCAATATGCCAAATATACTTTTTCATTAAAGGCACATTAAATATTTTCCACATACTGAAGAAATATCAAATATTGTTTGGGCTCAACCAAAGCCACTGCAGAAATGCCACATTTTACTGCACGACTGCTGCACTACTGATGCACTGCTGTGGCACCTCTGACAAATACAAATTATGGGACTTTTTTGTGTTCCCAAATATCCATTTTATGCACATGCATGATGCAGGAATTATCTAACAGCAGCCACTAAAGCACTAATGCAGGATAGATGCAATACAGACACAGCGAGGGGGGAGGGGTGTCTACCACGGTGACTTATTGAGTGCAAGCAAATAATGTGTAAATTATTAATAAGTGTGGAGAAAGAGTGCCTTTGTAATCAGAAACGTTTGCCGACACCAGGGGATAGGACTTGGACTTTTAAAGTCCACCACGGTGCTTTGATCACCAACCTAGTGGAAAGGTGCTGACCTGGTACACTGTGTTTATACTTCCCCCCCCCCCCCCCCATTCTCTTTTATTTGAGCGCTGCGACTTGAGGCGCCTGGCAGATATGCAGCACAGGCAAACCTGGTGACGACGCATCAACACCCAGCTGCACTCCAAAGAGGAGACGCTCCCATACCAGCCCGGAGAACCACATGTTTCTGCCTCAGAGGTCTACGGATCTCTCTCTCTCTCTGCCATCATTAGGCTGGTCCGCTTTGTGCAGCAGAAGCTGATAACAAGCCGGTATGTTCCCCCGTTGTGTTATTGTGCTAAACGCATTACTTGCCCACTCTGGAATATGTATGGCAAACAAATGCATTAGCAGCCCCTTGAATGTGCCCCCCCCCCCCCTTTCACAGCCTGTGAACACGAGGAACTGTAGCAGTGCTAATCGGCGCTGTGCAGTCAAATGTGAGTGCATTATCTGCATGGGAACAGAGACGAGAGAGAAAGGGGGTTGCAGCACAGCGCTTCTGTCCTCTTGTCTTCTTCCACCTTAGAGCTCCTTCCACCTCGGCTGTTCAACCTACCAAGATGGCCGTGCTCTCTGAAACACGAGGCTTTTAATAGCTAAATAAAAGAAACCATTAAAGCGGCATTAAGTAATCTATGACCTTTACCGGCAACCTACAATGCACACAAGTCTCTGGCACAGCCCTCACCAGGAGTTTCTGTTTCAAAACAGAGAGAGTTCGGGCCAGAGAGCCAGAAATCTCAGCACCTGGTGAAGTAATTGTTGAGTTAGTGCCGATCAATAACCCTTTCAAGCCCCTGCAGGTATAATATGATCATGTTGTGCTATGGGGGGCAGTAGAAATCTCACGCATTGCCTCTTTAACGGTGATATTATCGTGCCTGTTCGTCTCTTATGCGCCACCCTGCACGCTCCGCGACAGTGGTGTCGGCTGCGATAAGAGATCGATTCGGTTTAAAAGACACGGCGGCTGGGGTGTCAGTTCTCACGCCGCGATGGATACTGCGCCCTTCTGTCAGTGTGACACCAGCGGCCCCACGACGCTGGTCAGGATACCGGTAGCTTGGTCTGAGTCTAACCAACCTACAGCAAAAGCAGCCAGAGACCCTGAAATGTCAGTGACAATCGGAGGCGGTTGACTGAGGAGGTTGGTGCGCACGCCATAAAGCAGTGACCATTGGACTGCTGGACCTTCTGCATGGAAAGCTTTTCTGTCATCCTGTTGCTGCTGTCTCCCAATTTGATTTGCTTGGAAGCACTTACTAGCCGAAGTAGACAGAGTAGTGAATTATTGTAATCAAACAGAGTCAAAGTCGAAGAAAAACTCAATGCTGTACTCAATGTTGTACCTTCCACCTCCGCCTGCTGGGTAACCACTCTATCACGTATCACTCCACCAGGCAGGATGGAGCTGTGAAGGGTCAAGGGGCGAAAGACCTCCTGGGAGTGCATGCAGCAGTGGTTATGAAGCATCCCATCTCATTGCGCTCATGACTACAACCACCACCCCGCCATGACACACGGGCCAAGAAACCCTTTTTGATGTTTCTAGAGGACATCAATAATAGATTCCCGACTTGTGATGTGTTGCAGGATGAGCTCTGCAGCACACATGCAGTAATCTCACCGGATCCTCCTCCTCCTCCTCCTTGTCTTCAACCTGTCAGATGATCGGGGGGAGCCTGCGCAGCCCGTCTTTGGCAGGGAAAAACAAAAACACAAAGCCGATAAACGAGTCCTGATGGGCCTTTGGCTGTCAAACCGAAACAAAAATAGAAATCAATATCAATATCAAATGTCATATTCCTCTAGTAGTAGTTGCAGTTTCTGAATGGCATACAAACAAGACTCACGTAACGATAAAGGTAGATCTACTTTTTCCATAAATACTAGGAACATCCCATAATGCTTCCTATTCATCACCTCCTTTAAAGGAGCGTTATTAAGCCGAGACTACGAAATCATACTGCAACAAAGGAAAAGCATTCCCAGTGGAGGCAACAAAGGCTGTCACTGTTAAGGGAGTAAAAATAGCTTTTCCTCTCTACTTCCACCCACAAACCGAAAAACGTCCAGTCACCACAAGTCCAAGAAAGAACCGAGCATTACGTTTTCGCCGGCTCCGGATTGGCTGACGTGACCTCAATCCCCCCTGCCTTGCTGGCTGCCTACTTAGATCACGGTCGTCTAGGGCTGTAAGACCTTCTCCTTCATGAGGTCCGGCTAAAGCCTCACACACAGCGCCCATCATCGGCGTGGATTAGAGGGCTATTGCTAGCACATGTCTGAAGCACGTCTCCTCTCAAAGACTCACTAAGTCATTAGAGGCTGCAGCGGCTCTGCCCCGGCCCCAAAACATCACCTGAAAAACCCCTTGAAGACTCTTCGGTAGTTTTGGTGGAACTTATCCTCCTTTGAGTATAAGCCCTCAAATCCAGCACTCTATTAAGCGTTGAGTCAGAGTGGCGTGTATAATTCCTAGATGAACAAACTTAAGCTTTGCGGTGTTAACGGTATAAATAGAAAGATCAAGTCTGGGTTTTTTTTAAAGTTTTGCATGAAATAATGCAAGCCGGATCTTATTTTGATGAGAAATAATCCAGTGTGTTAACAACTTGGATGATTTTGGTGAATGATATCATGGTGATGACAAGGTAGCTGTTGGGATGTGCATTGTTTCAGTGATTGGGACCCGTAGTGGCCTAAAGGTTGTGAAAGGGCTTGTGGAAGGTTGTTGGTTTGAATCCCTGGACAGGAAAATGTAGTGTGTGAGATAGAGACAGATAGATACTCAATCGCCCTCCAACAGAGGTTTGTTTTCACAACCTGCACATGGAAACACAAAAACATTAACAATTCCCAGCACACAGACATAGAGACATGTTGACACGTGATATACAAAAGATCATTCCACCAGAAAGTAGTCCCTGATGTTCCTGAGACAGAGAGCTTCTGCTGGCAGCGTTCATACAGCGTGATGATGTGTTGATCAAAGCTCAGTTTATTGCCCAGGATGATTCCAAGATATTTGAAGCTCTCTAACATCTCAACCTCACCATTGATGATGGTGAAGTTGTGTGTGTGTTGAGGGAGCCAAAGATCTTCAGATCACTTCTTTAGTTTTGAAAACGTTCTAGTGCAGATAGTCGGTTGAATGAGTAATGCTCTCCTCGACTGGCCTTCAGCAACGCTCTTCTCTTACTGCAGCCCCGGCTGCTCGAGTGGAGCTGCTCAGGGACCGACAGGACAGGACTGGTTGTACTGGGGAGCTCCCAGTGGTTCATGTGTATGTGTATGAAAGCAAAGAAAAGCAAAGCAGTGCTCATCCAATCTTTCCTAGATGTTTTAAAAAAGTTAAAAAAGAATATGATAATAATTTGCGTTCTTGTTCTTTCGCTGTGTGCTCCTTGTTTCTTTTATTTTGAAGGGCTGCTCTAAAACCTTTGCACACCCATACAGCACGACAACACACGAGCAGCAGTGCATTCTTCCAACCAAGAGCATCTCGATATTGAAATAGGAAAGGTATACAAGCAACAGCTGATCCTGAGAATGTTTTTCATTTCGCCTTGAAATGCCATTGTGTCTCTGTCGGACCGCTCCGGCGGGACCTATATATATAGGCCTTTTCCCGGCAAATGAATAAACATCAGTGTGAGCCGTGACTGGCTGTTGGCGGGGCTGTCCTCAGTCACTCAGGTGGGTTGACACCGCTGTCACAGCAAAGACGCCTCAACTCTGCCTGTCACTCCCCGAAGCTGCTTAAAAGAGACGGGAGTCTTGCTCAGGTGTGTTTATGTGGAAAGAAATGAAAGTAAACATCTTTTTAAAATGTGTGTCACACCCAGGGAAAAAAAGCTTGAGATTTTCCCCATCTTTTTGGGTTATATCAGAGCTGTTTACAGACTGTAAGTCACTGGGTATGTTTACATACACATCCCTAATCTGATTTTAACCTGATTAAGGCAAGACTCAGACTGGAGCAACTGTCATGTAAATGCCGTAAGCTAGCAGCACGCTAGGCAAACTTTAAAATCCTAACCGATCATTTTATCACACACATACCGACGGATTTGACTGATTCATTCACCTCACACACACTAAACCACATGATTAGGAGTCCTGGACCGGTTCTTGACATGTCAGTCTCGCAGGAACTCACACTTGCTTCACACTTGCTACTCGGTCCAGACGAAGGCCTTAGATCGGGGAGTCGGCCCGATACTCGGGAGGGAAACCGGTTTCTGCTAAATCTTCGAGTTGCTTTTGGCCATGTGCACACCTTACTCTAATTGTAATTGTTTTTTAAAGCTGCACTAGGAAATGCACATTGGCGTCTCCAAATGGCTGCAAAATACCCAGAAATCCTGTAAGGTGACGTCAGTAAACTGAAGGCAGGTCTGCGATGCTTCATACCAAAGACACCAAAGGGAGTTGGAGTTCTCACGTTGGAGCGCTCCCTCGCCGCCATTCAGGAGACAGATTTGTGTATTGTTCTTACATTTGAAGCTTTCTGTGGGCAAAGTGTAGAAACGCAACGCCAGAATTTGAACAGTGAATCTAGACGGTCTCAATGAGTTGGGATGGCATGCTCTTCTCTCCTGCAGCCCCACATCGTGATTCAGACTCATACGACGGGTGTTTTTATACATAACAATCTTGCCTAGTGCGGCTTTAAATGCGCACGTGTCAAAAAGATCACAGGAGAAAGCTGACCTGGGTGCAGCAGTGGTCTGTTTGATTACGACTCTTCCGCCAGTCCTTGCTGCACATCAAACATCCCTGAGTGGTCGGGGTGGCATGAAAGATACAGCAACTCTCCAATTATAATGGGAGAGGATGCGTGCTGCGTGAGTGCATTACACTATTTTCTGCTTTCAACGGGAATAATACCGCTGGCATCGAGGTTCTGTGAGGCTCGTCGACGCAAAACAACAGAGTACAAAAGAAAAATGGACAAAATGTGCTGTCGTCCTTCATGTGACATTGAAGCGCTCACGTCCTCCTAATGAAACTCAGTCATGTGAACTTTCGTCTGATGATTCATCGTTACCAGAGCATTTTGTGCATGTGCTCTAAATGTACCCACTGACTCATGAGTTTATTTGCAAATAACAATTGAAAACAATCTGCAGAGAACTTGTGCAACAGGCAACAGAACCCGTTAAAAAAGATGATCAAGTAACCAGCGTCAAGACAAACACCTGTATGCTTTCTTTACTCAGCGATTCCAACTCTGAAAGTGGCGGATGAGAGAGTATGTGGCTCACACTGGTGTATGATGAATGAATCAATTCACCAATAAGAGTTAAATGTAAGGAAATCTGCATCTGAACAGACCCTGTGCAGCAGACAACACAGCCCGTAAAGAAGAACGATGCTTTTGGTAAGTAAAGAAAGTGCCTGACAGGTTGTTCACACTGTGAAGTATTTCTGGCTACATGGGAAAACGTGAACAAAGGTCCAGAGCTTTCCCCTGGGCAGCAGACTTTAGGCAGCAGAGCACAAGATCCATTTAGGTTTTTTCCACCACTTTGCCTCCCGTTGCTTTCGCTGTTCAAACGACAAGCACTCGGCCGGCGAGGCGACATTAAGTTTTAATCTGAGCGTGATGCATGCTTATCATTCCTGACAGGCCAAAATGAGCTCTCGTCATCGGCGGCCGCGGAGCGAAACAAAGCAAAAACAAAAGAGCAACGGTGCACTTTTTGCCGTCGGCGCTGTGCACAACGTAACGGCGTGATCTTGCAAAGCTTTCTCTCTCAGTTATAGGGAAATATTATGACTGTTGCCGGGCTGTTTGATTGGATACACACACTTAAGAAAGAAATGGGAAGTGATTAACAACTTGTGCATGTGTGCTGAGGCTGTCAACTGCTATTGGCCATGGTGCCGCCTGACGATGCCTTAATGGGCACAATTACATTAGAAGGGAGGGAAAAGAGGCTCGCTATCAGGCACACAAGCACTATCTAATGATCTCCCAACATAAAAGCACTTCAAATACCTAATTCTTCAATTAATGCCTTTCTGGAATTATACTATTGAGGGAAATCAAATTAAAATTACGTAATAATATGGAATCAACACGGGCTGCTGAACACTGAGATGCAGCTATAAATGCGTTGACTGTGAAAACAGAGTGATTCATTTTGATGGTAAAAATCAGCAATCATAACTGTTATTGATGCTCCAAGGCCTGATAAACTGTATGGGGAACAGTTTGAGGCAACGTAGACGGGCAATTCTGACAATAATCATGCCATTACATTTATTCCCCTTAGGCCACAGTGTTATCAACATTTTGTAATTTTGCTCCGGTTGCCAAGTCTCATCGCAGGTAATATTCAGCAAATAACCCAGAAAAGATTTGCTCACGACGTACGCTCTTCACAAGATGAAACTTGAATCGTCTTCATGGGGAAATGAGGTTGTTGCAGCAGCAAATAATAACAGGATGCAGCAAAGAAGAGTAGAGCTGAATTAAGAATATAACATGCAACTAAAACGTGTTGAGTAGGAGTGTATGAATGAAAAGTATGAAAAAAAGAATGAAAGTATCAGTAGAACATATTGGGACATGAAATAAGTGAATATAAGATATATGGGATATATATAACAGATAGAAATGAGAGTATGAATACAATCTGATATTGTATTCACCCTCCTTCAGTCACAGAGAAACCATAGTCTCCTCCTCCTCCTCCTTCTGGCTACTGAGGAGCCTCAATGGGGCAATCGGAGGTTAAGTGCCTTGCTCAAGGGCACTCAACGGCGTTTTTTCTGAAGAAGGAGAGAGTTTGTCTCATTCACTTCACTGACCGAGATTCTCCCAGTCAGAATTTGAACTGTGACCCTCTGGGCACGAGCTCACTCCTCCGACCGTGAGGCTGCCGCCGCCCGGCTCCACTGAGTCAGACGATGCCGGTGTACCAGGACCTTCAGGGGAGAGTGTGACGTGGTCAGCAGAGCAAACTTGGAACTGGACGGTTCAGTGTGTAGAGAATAACTGGAAGGCTGCTTTGTTTCAGTAATGATAGGCACTCAAAACAAAATACAACCACAAAACCACAACCCAGCTCACCACTGGCCACAAAACGTCACTCATCACTCAAAAGCCGATTTCAGGCAGAAGATGGGCTTTGGGCAAGTCCACACAGGGACACAGACAGACACAGACAGGATAACGATCATGTGTAATACATCACGTCACAAAATTAATGACTAAAATACTTGTTGATGAAGGCCTTTTTTCAATTTCGGTGAAGAATATTTATGACAAGTAAATATACTACGACATTATCAGAATCAGAAACAGGTTTAGTGCCAAATATTTTTTCAGAGTGTGGGGTACGTTTGATTTACTGGTCAGAGCGGGACGGCTCGCCTGTCTACACTTGTTATGTATGTGTGTGTGTGTATTTGGTGGGGGGGGGGGTGGGTTTGGTCGGCCTGTCAATCACCGTCATATAATTTGAGCGGAACTATAGAAATACATCATGTAGGATTTGAATGAAATGTTTCTGACAAAAAAAGTGATTAGGATTTATGAGGTTGAGCGAGTTCAAAAACACAAAAACAGGAAAATGTTTAAATGTTGCAAACGTAATGTACACTGAGAGTTTTTTTATTTAAGGGAGAACTGTTGAAGCCTGTTTAATCAATAAGCCAAGACTAAAATCTGACTAGGACGTATATATCCCAACCTTTAACTGGAAGGTTCACACCTCCGACCGTCCTCCCCCACTAGCGTTCCCCTGAGGGAGACTAAACTGGGCCAGACGGGCCACAGCGAGCTGCCTTGTGATGTCACATGAGAGACAGGTGCATGTGTGCTACTCTGCAGGACATTCATACTGCACAATCCAACAATGATCAGGAAGTAGCTGCTCTTACGTGCTTTCTCATGTATGTACACTAGTGTGAGGAACACACACATGCATCGGTAACTGTTGTACAAAAGCCATAAAATCGCTGATGGCGTTCAGTCTGATTACAGGCACTTCAGAGATGCCAGTGGTACTTGGCAGCCACAACGCTATCATAACCATAATAACCTCTGGTGTTATTGCTACATCACCATGTGTGCTATGTGGCAACTGAATACAGGAACGAAATTCCTACAAAAAAAATAAATAAATAAATAAACAAGATGCAATGGACTTTTATGGCTCATCATCGAGGAATAACCATTTCCACCAAAACACAAAACACAATTATAATCAAAGAATGATCAAAGAAAACAATCAAAGACTTCGGAGTGACGTTCCTGTTACCTGTGTGCAATGCGTCCTAACAGGTTCCTAAAGCGTGCACGGTGTCTTTGCTGAGAAGTGACCTGTTAGAGTGAGAATGCTGCAATTAAGTAGGTTAAACACAGTAATGCCTGAGGCCTATTTGCCTTTCATGCCAAGTTGATCTGATTAGCTGGGCTAAATCCAGGGACCTCCATACTCTCCTCACAGGCACCCTGGGAGCAACACCCTGCAATAAAGAAGTAAATGTGCTGTTCATATCCGCTGACAAGACTATATGTAGGAGGCCCATGGGAATAAAGAGCTGCATCTCTTTCATGCTAGTGAAATCTTCACAGGCTCTCTGGGAGAAATACCCAACAACAAGGAACTAATATGCAGAGGATTTCACTCTAAAACGCTGCATATCCATGTTTACCTTCAGAAATGCTCGAAATTCATCATTGTAGAGTTAAAAATAAGAGATGATTCCATCCTAAAAATAGATGCTAACTCAAATATCGTTTCCCCGACATTTTATTTACATGCCAACAATCATTTTGCAAGAGGAGATGCTGTAATGCTGAAATGATGGACATCTCATTCATGTAGTTCACATCTACAGACAAAACTGCAGGATGTGCCAGAATTGCTGTGTCCAGGCCTCCGAGCCGCCGGGGGCCCTGCATCAGGGAGATCCAGTGTGCGATTGTACACCAGGCAGTACGGTAGAAGTCACACAAGCAGATTATCTTGCTGGCTCCTGAAATGTCACTGATGTCACGACCTCTAATCTCGTGGGAACTTGCACGATCCAGCATGAATCGATATGTATTGATATGCACATTGATGCTGCGTGTATTCTCATGCACACAAAAAAACTAAGATAAAAACACATTTGAGTAAAGACATGGCTGGAGAGGCCCGGTCAACATGGGCTGAACACTTTTCAGTAGAGCTGCAGGTGAGTAGGCTCCATCAGGGAGAAGGTAATGGTAGTTAGTGTAGTTAGTTGCATTCACTGTAGGACAAATTATTATCCCTGCATTATTATCATTGATTCTTATCATTTTTATAATATCAGGACCGTCCAGAAATCAGGTGGCAAATATCTAACAGTTTGACGTGAGTCGATCGGTGTGGTTGAATGTGTCGCCACAGTAAGTGAGACCTCGCCCTTCCTTGTCTGAAACTGTGTTGTGGTCGGCTTCACCGCGCGCAACAACACCAACACAGATTAAAGAGAAGAAGACGAAGGGAGGGAGGGGTAGAAGAGTCTTTTCCTTTATTGCAAACAGTGGCTCTGCTGTGCTTCAGAGAGTCAACAGACAGCCAATCACAGCACAGATTCAGACAAGGGTGGGGCCTTTACAGTAATCAATGAAACGTAAGGAGATAATGGCCCGGCGCTGAGCTTGCCCCTGTCAAAACCAAACGAAACTTGAGCACTGAGGGGAAAAGGCTCGGAGAGTGCACAGCATGTGTGTGTGGCGAGCGAAGTTTGCGTACTTAAATATGGATTTCTGCTCGCAAGCTGTAATATTGCTCACCAAGACAAAGTTCCTTCTCGCACAACAGCTGTTACTACACGACGTGCACGCCGAAGACGGTGTGGGCGGTCCTCTTGCTCATGCTCACACCGTGCATCTTATTCTCATGGTTTTGTAGTATAGTTTTGTCATGGAAATGCCACCAAAATCTGTTTTTTCCCCCAAAGTGTGTCTATTGATAACAATCATTAAAGCACGTTTCAGGAATTATTCTTTATTAAAGATTCAGTTTTTTTTAGCAAATTGTAGGAACACCAAACTAATATCGACTAATACTGCAAACCACATCTCCTTTGTCTCGAGGCTGAAATCCTCCTTTAACTTGTTATTTAATCGGTGAAATCAATAAGTTCCCTTCGCTTTCACCTGATTGGCCTATTTTACGGAGATGATCCGTGTTTATTTTCTGAGACAGCGACAGGAGAGATGAGAGGGAAAGAGGATGCCAGGCGACGTGTCGGTGCGAGACGCAGACTAAAACCCTGCAACATCACAGGTCTTATGCATTTCAGCCCCCTGAGTCACGGAGCGCCCAAGCTGTGTATTTAATTTTTAATCGCTTCCGATGGGAATGAGTCATCAGAACAGTCTTCTTTCTTGCAAAATCTGGATGGTACATACATATGGGCTGAAGCTTAACTATAAGAGTAAGATAGCTACATGACGCAATTAAAGAGGCGATCTCACACTGCACACACACCCTTAAAGACACACACACACAGTAACACTTCCAACTACTGATTGATGACAGCCGCCTCCCACTTCTTTTCCTCAGCGTCTATCATCTCGTCTCCCAAATCCACCAGGAGCAGCACTTTATCAGTGATGTGTCTGTGCTTTCACACCAAATTGGGTTACGTTCTCACCCGGCGCAGGTCGCTGCCACTCCAGAGTGCTCTCGTTTTTTTTTCGGAGCGAGGCTTGTGTGGTCCTATTAGGGTCAAATGAACATCAAAAACCCAGGAAAGAGGGGCGTAAAACGTACGTCGTCATATGTATTATGGATCATTCTGCAAGATGGAGACATCCGGCTTTGTATTTGAAGGGTTTTATTCCACGCTTCGTATCCATTTGGAAAATTGTTAGAAATGAATTTGTCAATATTAACAGTGCAATTACTATGTAAGCAACGGCCTTGGGCTGTTTGGCCAACAACTTCAATAGTACTCCATGAGGGCTTTCTCTTTCATAGCGGCAATCATTTTCTATGGTTCCAGTTTTTTCAAGTGGTAGGTATCTTATTTTGGAATGATCCTCTTCTTTTAATGTGGAACTGCATCACATCCCTCGTCTCTCATCTTCCTGCCCCCCTGTAGCTAATGAAGCAAAAACGAACCTAAAGAAAAAACCTGCATGTGTACTTTCAATTGTTCTTACAGCACCGAAACTCCTTCCAAACCTGCTCCAAGGCTGAAGAGATATATTCAAAAATATTGTTTTTGTGTCCATTGAGTTTTTTAAATGCCAGGAATTAATGCTCAACGTCTCAAGTTGCTCAAATGCTCAAGTTTTATAAACAACAGCAGCAGAGTCCAAGACGGATTTCCCCATTGGGACAATAACGAGTATGATATAGAGAAAAACAAAGTACCCTGTCTTTTCTTTTCTCTTGCCTGTCATGTGAGTGTAATATGCTGCTAACCAGCATACGTCAAGGCTTACGGGGCTTGCTCTTAAGCCCCTTCATCCACGGCAGGCCGGCGCCGCGGTGCCTTCTCCCCACGCCACCTGGGACCAGCTCATCACCGGCGTCCATCTTAGCCGCTTCCACTCACTGTGCCTCTAAGCCCGGATCAGGGGTCAGGTTACACAGCGAGGACCTGCTGAGCCTATAGCGTTCAAAATGGAAGGTCAAGGCGAACGGGAAACTCACCGAGACCGTCCCGCAACCAAAAGGTCACAGGTGTTGTTCCCTGGAAAAAGCCAATGTGTCCATCCCTGTTAAAGTGCCCATGAGCCGTGACCTCTATGAGGCGATCTGGTGGAACGTTTTCTGAAACCGACCAACAAAAAACAAGGTGCAACACCGAGACGAAAATATCAACTCTCCATTCACTACTCTCATCTACAGGGCAGGAACAACGGAAGCAAAATGGGAAGGAGCTGCATGTTGAGCTGCAAGATTTGTTTACTGTTCATTTATTTCATCATTTATTAGCGGCAGTGAGCATTTCCACGGCCACAGGTTGAATGTCTGTGTTGTGCTGTGTGAAAAGCTTCATCTCAGGAGGAAAATTCAATAGAAGATACTTGAAGCTTTGCAACAGACACACATGGAGAGGTACAAAACAGACCTTCCTTGTGGTGCGTCTGTTTTGTATTGTTGTGGTGATGCTAGCTGGGTAATATCACATCCATATAGCCACATAACACAGTATAACTTCACATATAAAGTGGTACAAATGAATAACTGTGTGATGCTAACGGGCGTTCAGCAAGACTGGAGGCACCACTAGTTAGCTGAACCCTCCCAGTACCGGCGTGGCTTGTGGGAACCAATCAGTGGTGATTAGTGGCTCTTCCTGATGTTTTATCTCCTCCCCCCTGACCCCGAGAGGGAGTCTCCAACAGATGAGGGTCTCATCTTAAGGCTCTAAATTTAGACTTAAAAAGGGGCTTAAAGGAGAGTGTTAAGGCAGTGATTAAATCAGTACTGAGGACTTTGTCAGTCCACTTCATTTATCTTGATTAAGTGGAGTATTTTTCACCGAGTATTTCCAATATATCTTGACACGACCAAGTTTCAGTCATGGGAGGGTTTTCCCTCACCTCCTTTAATATACGGATGTACATGCCTACATATACATGCATTAAAAATAGCAGCCAGTCAGTGATGTGATGGATATGATGCAGTTTATATTATATAATTGATCATTACTGGTTGTCAATGGGAAGCCCTTGACTTGAATTGGAAATGTGAACCTCTAGTTTTAGAGGCCAAGAATAAAATAAAACACTGAAACTTTCTAAAATATTTGAAGATATTGAATATCGGCAGCTTCAATACAAAAATATTGATATCAGCCTTAAAAAACCTGATTGCATTATGGTCCCCTTTTAACCGTCAACCCTTTTTTGCACTGATGGTCTTTGGACCCCCATAGGGTCCTGGCCAGCCCCTTGCTCCCCCATTTAAAAATCCTAAAGTCTCTATTGGCATTTTAGTGATTTTATTTATATTCTAAGGTGCATGCCTGCCTCAATATCTACAAGAGGAGAGATTTGGCCATATTATGCCAATAGCTGTCTACTAGTTTTGGTTAGGAAAGTGCAATGTTATTATTATTATTACATTTGTAAAGCTGTTTTTAGTATTCTTATGCAGTAAAATTCAGGTTGCTCTGGCAGTCTATAGGATCACCTATATGAAAGCTCGAGAAAATTGCTTTGCTGTCCAATTCGTTCCTGCCGCTGATGTCGGACAGGGCTTTGAAGGGAATCCTATTTAGAAAATAATTCAATACAAATGGATCCGGCATGGAGCCACGGTGTACACACACCCTGCTAATTTAAACCACACAAACGTACAGAGGATGGTATTAAACACCATTTATAAAGTGGCCTGCTTTCCACAGGCAGGAATTCCATGATAAAGGGGATGAAAATACATTGATCTATTTAAAGTAATAATCTATGACATTCGTATAAATACATTCTGCTACTTTCTATCAACGACTGATCTAACACAATAGTGATTCAACCTATAGTCATGAAAGCTTTTACATTTATACAACCGGTGTCAGGTAGGTATTTGCTGGGAAAAATCCTCTGGTGCACAGGAAGTGATGCGTGGTTTGTTTGGAGTAAACAGAAGAAGAACTGGGTAGTTAGCATGAGCAGCGGTAGCCAGGAACAGACAAAGAAAAGAGCGCCACCTACAGGCACTCAAACTCCATCAACAGAGAATCCAAGGAAAGAAAAAAAAAAAGACACTGTTTGATTGACAGGTGATCTCTGAAACACCACAGCAACAGTCAGAGTAATATTGCACAGGAATTCAAGTGTAAGTGGGAGGTATCAATACGTTGATCAATTTTAACAGTTAGTTGGTAGGGTGTCTCCTTGGGTAGTTGGGGTGATCTCTACTCTTTAGGGTGCAGTGTACCAAGTGACACAACGAGGTAGTGGGCAGATTCAATTGGTAATGAGGCTACACACACACACACTCACACACTCACACACACTCACATGCTGCGCCACACTTCAGAGAAATCACTGCAGCCCTATAACCAAGCCATGAGACGGTGGAATTTTTGGATATTTTCAAACAACCCTGCTCTTGTTTTGAAAAATATCATGACCACTGGCACTTCTGATGCACAGAGAGTCTCATAAGTGGGTATTAATGTTAATAAGACATAAATAGCTGCATGGTCCAATCCGATGGGAATGCAGGCAATTTTTCACCTGAGAGGTAGCGAGGTGATTTGTATTCCCCCGACGCTCCCCTCCAGCCTCGGCGTTTTTTGTCAAGTCTGGGTTTAATTCAGGAAAGCTCCACTTAATTCTTAAGCAAATAAAAGTTATAAATATTACATCGGAATAGTATACGAACAGGCCTAAAACTGCTTAGCTGATTTTTGTGCTCACGGGCATCGTTGGTACAAATAAAAGTTATAAATATTGCATTGGAAAGTATACGAACAGGCCTGGAAACGCTGAGCTGATTCTGCTGCATATCGCCGGTTCTCATGAGTCACAGCCGACTGAAGCTCCTGGTTAACTGGATTAACAGGGACTGCTTTTCATTTGGTTTTAGTCATTAATAAAAACACACCGGGTGTCTTCAGGAGCACTTTAGTAATTTGTAATCAACATATCCAGGGGATATATGAAACATTATTCATTAGGATGTTTTTTTTTCGGAGGAGGTTCGGATGACTTTAATGCACTGAGATTTAATCAGCGAAGACTAATTTAATGGCAGTGAGTTATTAAATACCACAATCTGATGTTAATCTGCCTTTTAAAACCATGCACCGTACAGGGTGGAGTTTTTTTAAATTTCTATTTAGTTTGTATTTTTTTGTTCCAGATCCAGAGATTCATGGCGATCATGTAGAAATACACACGTTACTGTTATTTCATTTTTATTTTACAATAAACAAGCAACTAGTCAATAATCATTGAAGCATACAACCAACAGGAAAGATGATTTATCACTGTCATTTGATGTGGTTTCTATTTGCAGCCAACCTTGGTTGAATGCAAATACATCTACGATGACTTTTTACTTTTGAGTACTTTTACAATAAGAGTCATGTAATAAGATATTGAATTAAATTAATAGATGAAATGATAGGCAGAAGGACAAACTGACAAAGCTGCTTTTGACATCTGGCTCTGCAGGCGATCAGGGCCATTCAAAAGTCAGTGCATTCATCCATCATAGTCACGCTGACATCAAAGCAGGAACGACGGCAGAATTAAAAAGGCAATCAACAATTTTGTTCTAATGGATTTTAAACAAGAATAGTAGCGGCTGAGCAAATAATGTCTAAATATATAAAGGAACAGAGGCTGCTGTGGTGTGGATGTAGGTCAATCCAGTAACCTTCTCAGTAAAAGTGAACAGTGTGATCAGGTAGATTTGTCTCCAAATGTAGGTGTGAACTGTCTTGTCTTTAGCCCTAGTCTACGGTGGCCGACAAGGACAAACGTGCTACAACGGCCCAAAACATTTCCAGAAAAACGCTGCATATCCAGTCAACACAACGGAAGTTCTCCAGGCCTCCACCGTACCAGTCTCTACTCCAAAACTGTGATGGGGGGCAGGGTTGCAAAGCCAACCGCGAACAACCAGGGTTTCAAAAAGCTATTCTGAAGGCGAATAGCCACTAAATCTGCGTGAACAGACAATGGGAAGGGAACACAAAGGCGAAAAGGGAGAACTAAAATAATTCCGAGGTGCCCCTACAAGGAATAGAACGCTGAACGGAAAACAACCCACTACGGGCGATAGTCTCTTGAGAAACTAACGGAAAACTACCCTAAACAGGCGACAAAATTCCCCGAAAGAAAAGAGACAAAAGAGAATAGAGCAGAGTCAATAGACTTTCTTTAGAAAGCGAATGAGAGCGTACCAATACCGGCCAAGTGTAGTGTAAACTGACACTGAAGCGCTGAGCGCAGGGAGAGGCCGGTTTATAAAGGGCCTCATTACCGGGATGAGCGGCACCTGGTGTTAAAATGGTGAAGGGGGGAGATCCAAAGGGACCACCGCCCCCAGTGGCTGAGTCAGTTACTGCACCATGACAAAAACACTGAGTTGGCGCTGGAGAACTGTTAGCTAGCCAACTAGCCAGCAGGCTAGTTTAGTTACTGTTAACATGGGACTACTAGCCACTGCTAACGCTAGCTGCTACTAGATACATTAGCTAGTGTGCTAATCAGACAGTGATGGTTAGCTGACCAGATGCTTAGCTAGCTAACAAGCTACATGATCTAAACACTAAATCAATCAGTGGTGAAATGATCAGTTCAGTCAGTTTACACAAGTGGTACGTTCAAAAACAATCAGCTGTTCTATAAGCCACTGAGTCGGCCAAGAGCTGAGGACTTCCAATATGGCTGCAAAAAGATGCATTATGTCACCTGAAAATGTTTTTTGCTAAAGATGCTGCATAGAAACACTGAACTTTCTTGTTATGTTTTTTAAGATGCTCTTATTTGATAAAAGCACTGGAACTGGAAAACATTACATGTAGTCATCAAACCTGTGTGTTCCCTCTGTCCAGGTAGTGTCACCTTGGGGTGTTCCTGAGGTTGTGTCACCCACCCACCTTCACCAGCTGTACAGAGACGGCGCGGGACAGGAAGTAGCAAAGGAAAGGGCTGGGAGGACTACCTCCTCTTTGCCCCACCAGTGCAGTCTCTCTGCCTCTAATGGAAGCCTGCTGGGCCATGTTTAATGCATCGGACTGCATTAGTGCTCCGGGTCCTTCTGACATCAGTTTACTTCCCTTGTCACCCGGAGAGCCCCTACCCTCGCAGAGGTTAAGACTCATTTCAACCAAGAGAGGGAAAAATGCAAGGCGTAGTGTTACATTAAAAGCAAAATTGCAGTATGAAAGGGGGACTCCCATGGCGACAGTCTTCTCTTTGCTGAGCTCTAAAAGCTGATGGTGTTTTATTTTCTGTGATGTGTGATGGTGGAGCAAATGAACAATGTGCGTCAGTCTGGAGCTTCTTGTTTGACTTTTTGTTTGTGACTTCAGTCACACATACGACTCTCTGCCCCTACTGAAATAGACAACTAATGAAAAGCTAAAGTAGGAGACATTCGCTGCTACATTATGATCTAGTGAATGTCCAAACTGCCACTGAGCTGCACATCACTCGCAATGAAATATGTTGCAAAAAGTACAAAGAGTTGGTATATAAGAGAGGCCATATATGGAGGAGAGATGTGTCGCATTGCTAGAGAATTACCTGCATTACTGGTTGTTCTATCTATCGGCACCTGGACCTGAAATGCACCAGATATCAGCATGGAAACTAATTTGCTTACTCTGATGCTCCATTTATAGAAGTGACCATACAGGAGTGATCTGGGCCAAATCTGACAGAGGCAGGCGGCCAAAGTGTGACTGGACGGCGGGTCACGGCATGAGGGGGAAAAGGGACTAACCCCCGGGCCAGTCCTTAGCAATACGTCAGCGAAATGTTCAAAAGTCACTGAGGCTGAAATGCTGGACACCTAATGTGCTGCTGCCAGAGACAGAGGGGGGGGGGGGGCACAGTGAGGTCTACTCTCCAGAAAAACACTGAAATCTGCAGCACAAAACTGGCAACCAGCTAGTGATAACCGGTTCCTCAGGTCTTTACAGGCCGACAAAAATAAACAACGGTACGTTTTTCGCCTCAGCAACCTTTGCCTTTGCAGAGGGAGGGGGGTTATACATACATGTGGTCATCTCTGATCTAGTCATCTATAATAGTCATCATCAGAGCACTGGATGCAAAAACACAGCATGTGTGTGAACAAGCACGTGCCTCCTGCTTTGCTGTACTGTATGTAGGTTGATTTCCTCCTCCACCATTAGCTTCACTTCAAAGCCTTTTTCGCTGCTCCAGTCCCCTGGGCGCCTCCGTCCTCTTTTGCAGTGAGGAGATCAATTACACAATGCAATCTGTGGGAGCACAAAAATTAATACACACAAGCTACGGCTCCGGGTTAGTACTCCCACACACGGCGGTAACGCTTGGCGATGGCGCTCGCTTTATACGGCATCCTTAAGAACAGAAAGCAACCGAATCCAGAGGAGCCTGCAGATTGTTGCTGAAAAAGGTTGCGAGTCTTTAACCTGGACTTGAACAGTCGAGGCAGATGTTCAAGTTGTTTTAATGTGCGGTAGATGAAGGAGGAGAGAAGGGCTGAGCAGAACAAAGACGGACAGATTACCATCCAGTTGAAGTATATTTAGACCATCTGTTGAACTACATCTGTTATTTATGTTGGACAGTCTTACACGTTAGCCGCGTCGACGTCAATATAGCATGCGTTTCATTCCAAAATGAGGAAGTCAGATCTCTTCAAATGGTGTAAGACTCTTACAAAATGGTCGCAGGCATGAAAGGAAAGCACATTGTGGGTTACTACCAAAGTTGTGAGTCGTCTTAAGCAATAAGTCTAAAACTAAAAGACAAAAAAAGTCACTTCAGGTTGAGGCTACGACGAGTATGTGATCCACAACATTTGTCAGTCTCCTTCCTTCAGTGTCTTAGCTAACGCTGGGCCTCCACCATACAAGAGAGAACCGTCTGTACTCCACACAGACCCATACAGACGTCAAAGCTATACAGAGAAAACTCGTGAACCAGCCGGTCCTCCCGACTTCCTCCCAGGACGCAGCATCCCTCTCCGGCAGTGACGACGCGGTAGATTCCCGCTATGGAGTCAAGATGTGATTTGTGGCTTGCTTTATCAAACGACAACAAACGACTTCAATCCATAACCTCGACAATATTATCGCCACTTTCAGGACGTTTCACAGCATAATCTGACAGCTTCCGCAAGGTTGCAAAAGGCAGAGACGCTCATGTGGTGCAGCCGTCTTTAGGACTACGGGTGGAGGAAAATACAACTACAAAAATGTCACGACAAACATTTTCCTGTTCCAATTCATCGACGACAACTTGAAGTAAATATAAAACAAATTTCATAACTTGATTTTCTTGTTTTTCATGCATTTTAAATGATTGGAAAATGATGCACGCTATAGTGAAATATAGAAGAGGGTTAAGATCTTTACTTACTAAATAGTAACTGAATTGTTTTTGAAATCTTAATGGGATTTAAGGCAGCAAAGATTTACCAAAATGGACGTAAACAGAAAACATTTTGGGATGACATCCTTCATATTTGGTCGTCTCCGCTGCCAACGGACGTGAAACGGTGAGAACGGTTACGTTTTAAAATGCTAACAGGCGTAACTGGAAAGCGATAGCGGTGTTATCTGAAGCCCCTCAAGTCCCTGGATGGGCGGTATCAATCTGACGAGAGGGAGGCGTTAATTATGTCTAACAGCAAAGGAGGCCAGGCACTTTCAGATCATGACAGAGTATTTGTCACAGATGAGAAATGAAACGTTGGCGGAGAAAACAGAGGCGAGGCTGCCGGTGCTTAGAGAGACGTAACGACATTATCCCGGGGTGTGCTCCCTCCTGGCGAGGCGGCAGTATTACCTCCTCTCAGGACAGGCTCCTCTTACAAGGTGCTCATTGGAAAAGACAGTCTGGTAAAAATAGGGGCTAAAAATACCCAGAAGCCCGAGTGTCAGTGTTTATAAAATATGCCTGTGCAGTGTGTGTGTGTGTGTGTGTGTGTGTGTGTGGGGGGGGGAATCAGCTGGCTGATTGGGCAGCGGGGACAGAGCTCCATTCATTAGGGAGCAGGAACAACAGAGCCCAGACCCCCGAGAGTCGCTCCCGCTCTATTCCACCGAGGCGAAACGTGATGCGCCGTTACTGAAGATTTACCCGTTTTCCATTCGGTCAATTAAGAAACGTGGATTACGAGAGACAAAACAAACAAATATGAAAGCTCTCAGCCACTCAGCATGCAGGAGGACATGAGATAGGCCAGAGGAGGCTCTAATTGGCTCAAGGGCCGTGGTGCATTGTGTCAGGCGGCGGGTCAGCTGTGGCACGCCGCCGCCGACACAGTGCCCCTCTGATAGGCCTGTTAATGAAGGAGGCCGAAAATAACACTCCTCTCTTTCTTCTTCCTCCTCACTTCCTGCCCAGCACCTCACTCCTCTGCATGCCTCAGACTCTCTGACTCCTCTTGGGTTTTCTCACATCTCGCTTCTTCACACAGGCTGTCGTCATATAGGGAGATATGCTCACCGGCCATTTTATTAGGTACGCCTGCTCAAACAGCCAATCACGTTGCTGCAACTCAACATATAAAGCTATGTAGACGTGGTGAAGTGGTTTCCTGTTGGACCAAACATCAAGATGCTGATCTGAGAGACTTTGACCGTGGTGTGGTTGTTGGTTCAGCATCTCAGAACCAGCTGAACCCTCCTGGGGGTTTTCACCACTACAGTCTCTATGGTGGAGGAACAGAAACACCTTGTTGATGAGAGGTCAGAGGTCAGAGGAGGATGGGCAGACTGGTTCAAGATGCTCCAGTAACATCTTTACAACAGTGGTGAGCAGAAGGGAGCTTGGTGGATCCATGCTGGAAGGATTCAGGCTGTTCTGGAGGCAGAATGGTCCTATCGTACTAGATAGGTGTACCTAATAAAGTGGCCAGCTGAGTGCATGGAGCTCCATTTTGTGTTATCTGCTCCACAAATATGAAGACACCTCTGAGGAAGCACTTGACTGACTGCTGGCTCTACAATTAACATGGACTGTAATTGATCGCTGCGTCTCTCTGTGTGTGTGATCTGCTGATTGTCCTGTTAGTCATCAAAGGCTTTTAAATAAAGACGGGCAGAGGACTCTTTAGTCTTCTCAATAAAGTGTCTCTTTTCAGCGTCTCATGTCTTGTCGCTCCGTCTTTTCCCCCTTGGAGTCCGTCACCATTTGTCTCCACGCTGGTTGGAAGAGGGCCACCGACTCGCCGGCCCCCCTGTTGGATAAAATGAATCAAAGAAATTACAGAAAGGGCCAACTGGAGCAGCTGTAAATCTCATCAGTCGGGGTGTAATGTTTCACGGGCCACACGGAGGAAGAGCTGACGCAGGGCTTCTCCGGCTGCACAGCTCAATTTCTCTATTTTCATATCTCTTTACCCTCTCGGCCATTTTAACGTCCCGCGAGGAACGAACAACGCAGACAAACACCCCAGGTTATTTACTAGATACTGTGAAATATAAGAAATAGCAATCGCAGCCGGGGGAATAAGCAGCTTATGTTAAAGGCTGGTGATCTATTTAGATTCACAGCACATTCTGATTGTAAAAATGACATCTCAAAAGCTTCATTCTCGTGACCGCCTTTTTTTTTTTCTTCCCTCCTCCTGCAGTTGCGTGACCTCATTTCAGGAAACAAAGGGAGGTTTTCTAGTTAGCCTGGATAATCTGATTCGAGGAGATCCTGATGTTGCAGGAACGTTGCGGTAAAGGGAAGACGAAGCTGCAGGGGGACGGAGAGGCTGATCCGGACCGACGCGCAACATTTGGGTCCTTAATAGATTTATATGTGGGGGTTTTTTTGTCGATGCCGGGTGTGTGTGTGTGTGTGTGTGTGGGGGGGGGGTCATTTTGGTTCTGATACCCAGCACCGTTCCACCATCACTTCTCTAGTGGTGCAGTTTAACAATGACTGGATATTATTATGATGATAAATGGACAATTGTGCTGCAACTGCAATTGTTTTTGTGCAGGCTGACCAACGAGGCTGTGATCATTTTTCACTAATGTATTTACGTTTTCTGTCCGACCGTGCTGCGAAGGAAACCCTGTTCATTTTGTATCTTAGACGAGGCGTTAACTAATAGATAACAGTCCAAAGTTCAACATTCTGAATTGGTCAGACTGAAAGTGAAGCGACCGTCCTGGTGAACGCCGGCCCGGCAGAGCGGCGCTGGCCCGCCTCACCGCCACCGCACACAGTTCTGGCACTGAGAAGAGGGGGAAGGCGAGGAAGAGGGCAGGAAACGAGGCTCTGGCATCTTGTTTAGCACAATCCTTTGGGATTTGTGTCTGGCGCTGTAAGTGCTGACCTGTCAGAGCCAGGATTGGGTCGCCCATACGAGAAGGGATCAAAAATCCTGAATAAATGAGCAGGGGCTTCGGCCCCGGGGCCCCCGAGACTCAAGACACAGAAAGGATTAGGTTTTGTCCTCACACAATAGTGGACTGCACACGTCATTTAGCTGTCAGCCTATCTTGCATTAAACGTAAGCTACTCACAGCTGGATCATGGCTGCAGACGCTTCAATGTCTTGATACCCTCAGAGCCGTTCCCGCTGGAGGCCGAGCGATAGCACTGTTTTGAAGCAAAACTGGGTTGAACCCTCATTTAGGAACTTTGCCAATAAATATGTTTGTTTGTTTTGCCGTTTGAATGAGGACGGTGAAATCCTTCCTTCCGGTGCAACGGAGCACAAAATGCAGATGGTCATGTGTTGGTTTTGGGCAGGTGGAGGGCATATGGACCACAGACCACTAACCCAATTGCTGTCCAACCCCCACCTGGGATGCTACTTCCTCCCGGCCTGCCAGGCACACCCTCTGTCTACGGCAAATCAAGACGAAGCATGGACACTAGACTGTGATACATATCCACTTACGCAGCTTTTCTTGGGAGAAAATTGAGGTTGAAGAACTGGCAGGCGTGACTATCTAATCCCAGCTTTGGGGAATGTTCGTCCACGGGCACAACCGATGGCAAATGAGGCAACGCCGGAGCCACCCATAGCAACAGATGAGAGTGCAGTCTTGTCTGACATCAGGGAGGGAGGGGGAGGGGGGGTCCATGTTAGAGAGCCACGCTGTGCTCAGCCATTATACCTTGAGCCTTCCATTGCTTTTAGCCTGGTGCCATGCTGCTGCGGCTGACTCAGTGGCTGGTCCTTTGCTGACCGTCACAACAGCGGGTCAGGCTGCCTGTGACATTAAAGCAATACCGGACCCCGGGGCGCTGGAGGAGCGAGCGCTGTTCACATCACCGGCGAGACCCCCCTCAGGTGTGAGACAAGGGGGGTTTCTACAGCCTCTGAGTCAACAACAAACCTCCTTCTGTTTAACCCTTGGACAGTCATCTCCACCACGAGTGAATTTAGAAAAGGTAATGACACTAATTGTCATGAAAACCTATTCTGTTCACACCGTGCATATCGGTGTATTACGTTCCCGTTGTAACTCAACAGCCTGGAAACTGTGGGGCTCCGGTGCAGCCTGTGTTTGGAACAGTTTATTAGCCGTGATATTGCAGCCTTGTGGAAATATTGATGCTCGCCGGCTGTGAACTCCCTCCATGTTGAATGTGGTGTCAGACCTAAAACCATGATTCTTGTGCTAAGTGTGTACATGAGTCCCCCCCCTCGCGCCGTTATTTAAACTACTGCTGCCGTTTTCATGCTCTGCGTCTTCATTTGTCCCGGAGTGCCGCTACAGTCCCCCGGCGGCCCGGCAAGTATTTTGATTTCTCGCTGCAAATAAATCCCCCGCTAAACAAACAAGCCGCTACGAGCTGCTACCTCTTACGTCTCAATTCCTGCTAGCAGGAGAGGGGGGGGGGGGGGGGGTTGTGGTAGGTGGCTGACTCAATGAGAGAGGTGATGAGCAGAGAGACAAAATGAGGATGATGCTGAGAGGGATGTGGATGGAGCGCGAGGTGTGCTACCGTCCTCTCGGCCTCAGTCGGGAAAGACAGTCAAGACAGAAGCGCTCTGCTGGTCCCTATGGAGCTCAGGATGGGGCTTAGTGTACGTCAGCCAAGAGCACGGTGACATATGTGCCATTATTTATAGCCAGCAGATCCGCTGAGAGGCCCCAGGGCTGCTTAGAGAGGTATTATTTGAGAGCCCAAAGACCAACCTGGCTACCATCCAACCCACAGGACATTTACCAGCGAAAAGACCAATAATACCGAACACATGCACGAGGCAACAGATTTCCTCTCAGGAGAGGCGGTAATACAGTCATCTGGATACAATTACCGTAACGATAATCGACCGTGCGCTGAGACCGGTATTTACCAGATCCCGGGACACCGGAGACGAGAGCAGACAACAAGCACGAGATCCCAGACAGCGGCGAACAAGTTTGTCACTCTGGTGTTGCATTTTCTGCAATGTTGCGGCTAGATAAAAAAAACAGAATCAGCCCACTGATGGCGCTCGGTGAAACACTGAGAACATTTCATGCTTTGCAGTTGAGAAGTTTAGTACGGCGATGAGGTACAGCAAGTCATAGCACTGATGAATTTAATCTATGATTACCAAGGGATTAGCAGTGTCACTGGCGCTGGTCTGGGAGGTGTTTCAGAGCCAACTCACTGATGGACAAAGAGGTAGATTAATGTCCCCTCCCCCAACAATGGTTCAATCTGGACATGGTGCGTTCCTTCACTTCATTTGTCTGAAGCAGTGATCTCTAGCAGGAGTGTCACTATGATGTCAATATGTGTGTAATGTGCAGAATGATTAATGGTAAGTCAATTAGGGGCATAGCTGTAATCCCTGAGAGGCAAAGGTCGTCTCTTAGTAGACAGTGGGATTAGGCTGGAGGTTCCCCGGCCTAGCGTGCTACACGGCTGCAGGTCTTCGCCTGACTCCAGAGGGCTTCCCGCCTATACATTACGGCTGCTAAATCCTCTGCAGCAAGCTGCACAGCGAGCTGCAGCGATGTAAACAGCCTGGACCCATCAGCCCCATCTGTGGCCATCTCATATCTAGGGTCTGAATAAGGCAGCAGCATCCAAGCAATTTATAATGTAAGGCTTATCCCTTCTCTGATCAAGAGCCACTGGGAAAGTCAAGGTCATGAACTCTGAAGCTTCTCGGTGAGCCCACACACCTTCGTGGCCCTTATCTCTGAGGCCAAAACAGGACGAACCAGGTGAATCTCACTGAAATGCAATCCCTGTGCACACACACTGGTCAATAACCAACGCAAACATTATGCTGGCCTCAGGCCGACTCATCCATGTCCAATATTTTCTGCAAAGGGTTTGTTGCATTTTCAGGTCAGGCTGTTTTTACACATAGTGAATCAATTGATAAGACACATACAACTCAAGTTTCACGCGCCTTTCCAGCCCTTCAGCCATGAAAGCCACTGAGCTGCACCTCTCTGAGTGGCAACACGATGTGAAAGAGGAATACAAAAAAAACTACAATAGATGCGGAGCGGAGGTAAAGTGAATATTGACCTACGATGCTGATTAAACACTGCAGTACAGTACAGCAGTACTCCTTTCGTCAGGCAACAGTAAGTTCAACAGAATGAAGGGTGCCTGAGAGCTGTAATGGAAGCGAAGTAGCTGAGAGGAAATTTAACATCAGCGGATCTTGGTGAAATAACCGAAATGCTCCGTTTGATGAGGCTGAATCCTAAATAGGGCAGTGCGATAGGGAGAATGGGGGAAACGGATCGGATCGGAACAGAAAATAAAATACATCCTACACACAACAGTTTGGCCCAACTAACACATGCGCAAAACTCACATTGGTGCCTTCTGCTCGCGATTCACTGAGTATTGAGCGCGACATAAAATGGTGCGTAACCTACTTTAAGTAGGTTGCATGCGCAGACAATTCAACATTTGGCAGGCAGTTTAAAAACGTGTACCGGGTAATAAATACGTAGGTTATCACGTTAATCTGTAAGCCTCGGTATTTAAAAAGGACTCGTTTTACATCCAAGGCTACAATACGACTCAAATCCACTTCTTACCTTTTCCACCAGGTGTTTCCAAACGCGTTGTCTTATCCGGGAGACGTTGGTATCAAGGCATCCTAGTTTTCTCTCGAACGTTATTCCAATACCGGGTTTTAATTTCCATTTGCCCCGAGTTGGTTCCCCGGTCTCCTCGCCTCGCTCACTCGTTTGGTTTGCGCGTAAAAACGACCGCGGCGCGCGGCTGTCCAGCCGCCTCGGGCAGCACTAGAGGCGACTACACCGCCACACTGGCATCCCGCACACATCAACTCAAAAACGGGGCTTATTTCAAGTTTGCCAACGTTAAACATACATTAGCTCTGACTTCCACCGAGTCAGACATTTCTATTCTGATAAGCGCTGACATAAAAATCCTCTAAAAGATTAAAAAGAAAAATCAGGAATCAAACTTACTAGTACGCTGGCGAAAAGAAACAGAACATAATATCCCTTCAGAGCAGAATGACAATGATTTTTTTTTTCCGAGGTTTGTTGGTCTTTAGTCTGCGTTTTGATCTGGCTGCAGCCGCCAGTCCTACACTAACACCGAGCACCGGTGACTGCGCCGCAGCGTCAGACGGCAGACGAACTGAAAATTCATGAACATGTGACACGTTTAAAATGCAAACACTGGAGGTTTCAAATCACACGGAGATGCCTCATTAATGGTGGCAGTAGAAGTAATGATGGTGATGATGATGATGATGATGATGAAGATGACGATGATGAGAACGGCTCTAACGAGACATCACCATAATTCACCTATAGGGACATAGTGTTTCTGTGGTGCTGATTAGTGAGGCTATAGTGACCTTATCGCACTTTATCATGTATGGTATGACTGTAATATTCCTATAACACTCCTATGGTATCCTTCTAAACTGTACTAGGACTACAATAGGGGATGAGGGGATGTAACCCAAAGTGAAAGAAAAGCCAAAATATAAAGCCAATAACAGAAAGAAGATAACCAACCATATAAAGTATGGTTGAAAAACGTCACAAGCAGCAGTAAAAAGGTGTTTAAGTGTTCTCTTAAAACCCCTCAGGGAAACGGGTACTTCTGATGTGATGTGATGATCTTGATCATATCATGAGGAAGGAGGAAAATCCATTTAATAGAAGAAGAGAGTTGCAGTTGCCCCTCCTATCTCGGGGTGTGGAGGAGAGAGGCTACAGATATGTTCATTGATCCAGCCTCTAATCACTCAGCATGTTTAAAAAGTAAAGAATGGTGAGTTATGTGCTCAGATGTATGAAGTCTCCAGGTGGCTCAGCCTCCTTGCATCTCCCATAAGACATCACTGGAGCATGCCTGTGCTTTTGCAATATTCAGACTCTCAGAATCACTTAATTCACCAAGTACAATAAATGTAAAGGAATTTGCCTCTGTGGCATTGGTGCACCAACTGTACACAGCGAGTGCATTTACTGAAACATGGACCGGCAAGTCGGCTGTGCAGCTCATGCTAAAAAAAACATTGATGTTCAACCCCTATGTGCATTCAGACAGCATGGCAACTAGCAGATTCGGACCTTTTGAGTTTCGAAAAGGTCCACTTCCTTTTGAAACATATTTTCTGTTGATAGCATTTGTTTGCACGCCGTGGCTTATAGGCTAGTGCAACTACTTACCTCAGCAAAACTAGTGAGTTAGAAGAAAAACTGAAGGTTTTGTATTGTGCAAGAAAAAGATGCACTTTTACTTGACAATATACCACGGTAGGACAAAGAACCATTGAGTTCCCAAGCTCTGCTAGTGTGGCTCCAAAGGTCTTTGAATTCAGTCCTTTAGGTAGAGTGCCACAAAAATTTGAAACCTCTTACACAAACAGAAATGGTCCAAACGCTCAGAAATCCTGGAGCAGCCTGAAGGGAATTGCACGAACTCTCCATATCCGCACAGGCTTATTCCTCTTGCCTGAGCAGGGGTTGATTAAAGTGTAGTTGTCATAGTTTGTCACCATCAAACCTAATGTCTTGGGTGATTGCTGGCAGTCCATATTCTCACTGAACTCAGTGCAAAGGAACATACTTCATGGTATTAGGCATTAGGTATTATCTACTTTATGTGATGCATTATGGGTTGTGGATTGTCCTTTGAAGACATGGAAGGTGGCACCAAATATGCCACCTTCCACAAAAAAAACACAATGAAGTTCGTATTGAAACGTTTGAACCAACAATGTTCTTGCTATTGGACAGTCGATCCACATCATTTGGAGTTTGAGTTTTCCACACCTCTGAGAGAATAAAGCTCTATTGTCAGTAAAGGAAAAATCCAAACATGTTTAAAAACAGCTATTGGCGATGTACCTTGTATATCTGGGTCCATTTTGTTGGTTGGTTTGTTGTCAGAAAATGTTTTAGCGATCCAACACATCAACGGTAAACGTCGGGTTTTGGTGTCAGGGCTCCTTTCTTTCCATTTTGCACCGACGTTCAACAATCATACAGGGAGAAATCCATCATAGAAGAGGCAGAGGCACCCAATTTCTCCACCGGCAGTAGCCTCAATAGACCAGAATGTAATGCAGCCACACGTCTGGAAAACCTCTGGTCTTGCTCTCTTGCTCTATCTCTATCACTGCTGCTCTCTCCACCTGCATGTAAAAGCCAGTAGACGAGGCAGGTTGAAGGAAAGCAAATACAGCAAAAAAATGCATTGATTGTTTTTTAACTTTAACAACCTCTACTGCCTTTCACTCAGAATACACAAACTTTCATTTCTTTAACTATGAAAGCGCTCAGACTGACAGTTCTTAGATAATGGCGCTTGACAACATCAGTCATCTGAAAAGCAAAAAGCCACTTACACAGTATGCCTCTCCATGTGAAGGCTGATTTGGATTCTGTGAGCGTTCTGTTTCTGGAAGTGTACAGGAGCTAAGAGTTGGCTCTACTGGCATTACTTCAAACTTTTGAGTGGGGTTAAAATCCTCTCTGACTCTTAGGTGTTTTCACTGCAATGAGTCAATGCAATTTCACAGATGAACTCCAGACTCCAAGGACGTTGAAGTTCTAGAGATGCCCTCTTCCTCTATAGGGGTCTGGAGTCAATGTTCTGTCTGTTGCAGCCTTATAGAGACTGTTCTACTTTAAATGCCAATGATTTTCTCCAAGTTTCATGCTAAGCCCTCTCTGGGTGGGTAGGGTCCCTGGTGATGCTGAGCCCTCTTCGTAGACAGCGCCTTCGGTAGATGTCCCGGATGGCTGGGAGCTGGGTGCCAGTGATGTGCTGGGGAGGTTTAACTACCCGCTGCAGGGATTTCTGGAAGGAGGTGGTGCAGTTGCCGTACCACACTGAGATGCAGTCGGTCAGGATGCTTTCAGTGGTGCAGTGGTAGAAGTTGACCAGGATCTTAGGTGACAGATGGGCCCTCTTCAGGAAGTAGAAAATTGCAGTTCCCATACCGGGAGTTGAACCCGGGCCGCCTGGGTGAAAACCAGGAATCCTAACCGCTAGACCATATGGGACTGTGCTCCTTACCTTGCCAAGCCCTGGACCAAACATCAGTGGGAATCTGTGTTAGCATGGCTACAATACAATGGGTGTAGCTAACAAGCTAGCCATCTGTTTTATCCTCTTTTGAGCGTTACATTTAAATCATATGTTTTCTTTCAAATGTTTCTCATGTTCTTGTTTTGTTCTATATCTATGCTGCATGTCTTGGTTATCGGACAGCAAAGACAGAGATTATTTTGCTTTGTACTAGTTTGTCTGCTGTAACCAAAATAACACTCATTCACTCATTATCTCTTTCCTGAAATACCTAAGTACAAATTTTACAGCTGCAAGGAAATAATTAGCTGTTCTTTTCAGTGAGGATTCCTTAATCCATAATTGTGTTGTTATGAGATACCTGTGGTAGTGGAGAAGACGTGCACCTTCCCTGATGAAAACATCAATGTTCTCATCAACTGTTTGTTCTGCTTGGGGGAGATTGCATCCCGCAGCATGTGCTGCCAGCTATTAACAAACACCTGCCTTCCAATCAAATTATTTAACGGATGACTTCAACTCCTTTTTGCCTCGAGGCAAGCTGTGATTTTTCCAACATCTTTCTGCGGTCTTCACAGCTTCGGGTTTTTAGATGTTCATTAGCTGTCAGGTTTTATAGCTGAGCCGAGGAAGCCCTTCAGTCAACTATTTTTGAGCTTGAACGTTTGTGATTTAATAAAGCAATAACACGTGTATGGTTTTATTACCGAGATCACTCAAATAATCGATTGTACTGCCTGTGTTGAAAGTTATTCACACTGTTGGTTTTCTCAGTGCAACAAGCTATTCATGCTACTGAGCGCATTAGTGCTGAAACACTCTTGACTGTATACAGTGTAATGGGGTTATTTAAGTTAGTCTCTTCGGTCTTCACTAGTCTTACTATTACTATTTATTTAAGTCTCATATCTATATTGAGTTGTTCTTTAATTAACACAAACCACACAGTTCTGCACCATTTAAAAGCATTAACTCGTATGATGTCTTGATTCCTGAACACAAGATATGATATTCCTTTAATATTAGATGTCATCTGCTCGTATGTCCCTTGTACTAATGGAATCTGTTGCATTTCATGTAAGCAAAGTTCGACCGGACAATTTATTTTGCCCTCAGCTCTGTGGCATTACACAAAACAGATGGTGGATTTGTGTGATTAAGACGTGGTAGTGTACAGTAGGATCTGTGTATTGTTAAGACCACAGCAGGGGCTTACATTCTAATGCACATGGAAAGGAGCTTTTGATCGCATAAAGCGCATAAACCAGGCAAAAGTATAGCATGTCTGATGTCATGACCTGACCCCGCGGCTATACGTATGATCCCTGGCATCCCCTACTCTGACGCGACCTCTGTGTAATCCTCAACTCTGTATTGCCTCAGCGCCGCTTCTGGATACCGCGTGTTTACCCAGCATCCTCCAGGCCTGCCTTCTATCATGGTTTCCATCAGTGGCAAGGTGCCAGGAAAAACAGCCTCCTGCAAACACCGCAGTCCCCCCGGTGTCACAGTAGCTCTGTTCCAAAAAAGCCGGCCTCACTTTGATGCCGCTTGGCTCAATATGAGAGTGCCGCTGCCAGCCTGCTACCTGACTGACTGCTTGTGCAAACGGGGGAGGGGGGGAGGTAGCCGCACCGCTGGCCATCTGCGGACACCTTGGCATTCTGCACATGGAGTCTTCAGATGATACGGGGAATAATTACGATGCATCCAGCGTCCAGCGCGTTCTTAATGGAGGAAATGAGATGGAAGTGCGGTGATATCTACATTGAATTACATGCTGGCCCAGAACCCAGCGTGGGCTCGGCCCGGCCTTGGAGGGACTCCAGTAGCAGTGCAGGAAATATTCATATTAACAGGTGATTGAATCCTGTATCCAGACTTAATAGAATGCTGAATGTCTATATATAGAGAGATATATATGTATGTCTGTGAAGCATTTTGGTGTGCATCCAATCACATACAGACAAATTCCTGCACATTTGGACAGTTGAACATCTTTAAATGACACGTGAGCATGCAATTAAATGTTGTGTTCATTCTTGTATTCACTCTTAAAATCAGATTTTTCATAAACCAAGTGAGGGGTCTTCAACGCAGCTCTTCTCTAGACCTTGAACGTGACTAGAGGGGTACTCTTATTTTTAAATAATGCCACTTGACTGAGGGAAAAATCTCTAAAACGAAAGAGATGGAACTGAAATCAGCACTTGGCCAGATCTCTTCACTTATTTTAGTTGGAATTTACTACTGATGCATTATTAAACGTTAGGATGGAAGATGTTTTACAGTGTGTGGATTAGCAGAACAGCCTCATTAAAAGCGAACAGCGGTGACAGCGCTGTGCCCTGTCTCGTTACGCAGCAGCTGCACAGCGGGGGTGTCAGGTCTAGACCGACATGAAGGGTCAGGTTGACTGACCGAGCGCTGGTAGGAAACGTTAGTCAACTCTATGTCTTCTTTTTCACGATTCCCATTGGTTTAGCTGTTCGCAGCAGCAGCCACCGTTTGTCAGCCTTAAGCCGTGGCCAGAGCAGTTTCAGAACCAGCGCTCCGTTGGGGCAAACAATAGGAATTTAAGATCTAGGGAGGAACGAGTGGGGGGGGCATAGGGAGTCTGTCCTAAGCCGTTTTAAGTAAGTAATAAATCTGTCATGCCACTTGGAATGAGGCTGCTTGTTTGTGAAAGAACAGCGGGGGACTGTTGAGATTTAGTGGGAAAGCCCCCAAACCCAAACCACCCACTGATTACAAAGCTCTGCAGGGAGGTTGGCAGTTCAAAAGCTCAGTAAAGCAGCACACAGCGCAGGGTACGGGCTCTTTCATCACAGCACTGAAGAAGGAGGTTTGAATTACGGGTGTGAAATACTAAACAATATTATCTCGGCAAAATGCTTTAACATGAAATGGTGAAAATGGTGTTTTTAGTCTCTTGGCTGTCTGTGTTGCTGTCCCCGGTGCTTAAAACCAGAGGCTGAGCAGCGTTCACTGAACCGCTGTCCGTGGTGCTGAAATACACAAACCTTGCAAAGAGCTCACCCCTCTGGAGCAACACAAAAGCATTTCTTTGGGATTTTCTTTTTTTGTGGTAATCTGCGAGATTCTTTAGTTTTATTTAGCTCAGCCTCGTTGCTGTGGTGTCCCTCACTGTGGTGTTCCTCACTGTGGTGTTCCTCACTGTAGTGTTCTTCACTGTGGTGTTCCTCACTGTGGCGTTCCTCACTGTGGTGTTCCTCATTGTGGTGTTCCTCACTGTGGTGTTCCTCACTGTAGTGTTCTTCACTGTGGTGTTCTTTACTGTGGTGTTCCTCACTGCGGTGTTCCTCACTGTGGTGTTCCTCACTGTGGTGTTCCTCACTGTGGTGTTCCTCACTGCTCTTCCCAGAGATCACCTGTCAATCAAACAGTGTGTCCAGTACTCTGACGTCTTTCTCCTTGGATTTCCTGTTGATGGAGTTTGAGTTCCTGTAGGTGGCGCTCTTTTCTCTGTCTGTTCAGCCATGGTGGCTATCGCTGCTCATGCTAACTACCCAGTTCTTCTTCTCTTTATTCCAAATAAACTGGAGGAGCGCACCAATCACCCCTGGCAGCTCTGCTCTGGATTGGGCTTCATCCTTGATGTGATGAATGATGATAGATGGATATTTATATGAAAAGGTCACAGATTATTACTTTGAATCTGAAAGTTATATCCAATCAGTATGAAAAGGAAATGCCAGAAATCTAAATTGAGGTGTGAAATTAAACAAAGCAAAATGAAATTAACCCCCAATCCAGTGGGTCTGCCTCTGCTGGCTGGCAGTGATGGAAAACTGGTCTAATCATTGTCAAAGTAGTAAGAAGCAAACACATTACTGATGGATGCCAGAAGGACGATACTCACCAGAGGATGTTTGTGCACGTTTAGAAACCCTTGAGATTGATTACTGAAGCTACAGAACGTTACCTGCTGCAACAAGGTACGTCTTCTAGCATTCTGGGACATCTGTGTATTAGTACATGGACTGATCTAGGATCACTATTTAATTCATATGATAAGATAGACTTTACCACTGACTGACGGGGCAAACTGGTCTCAGATTAAGCACTTCTACTGTGAAGTTGTTTTGTACCCATCAGGGCCACCTGCTCCGATAAAACCATCACTGGCCTGCATGTAAAACTCAATATGAAAACACAACACAGCACCCACCAAACAGCAACATGTTTAAAAGTGGACTCATCTAGATTTCTGAATTATTGAATGATGATTGTCAGGCAACAATTGTTCTCAAATATGGTTCAAGCTTTCACATAGGCCCTGACCTTTTGTGTCTTGAAACAATTTCCAAATCATAGACAAACGAGATGCACTGCGCGAAGAATAAAGGGGAAATGACTTCTCAGCAGGTGGTCTTTATCCCTCCCGTCTAGTTTCTCTCTGTGTTTCTCTGCATTGCACCCTCGCTCCCTTCTAGCAGATGGTTGTAGTTTCCATTTATACTTTTAACGAGCGTTGGAACAGATGTGGCAGGTGTCATTCATCTGCTGAAAGAAGATACAAGGTTCAGAGGGAATAATGATGATTATGATCTTGTCTCCATCTTTGGTGCTGTGGTGTTCCTCACTGTGGTGTTCTTCACTGTGGTGTTCTTCACTGTGGTGTTCCTCACTGTGGTGTTCCACACTGTGGTGTTCTTCACTGTGGTGTTCCTCACTGTGGTGTTCCTCACTGAGGTGTTCCTCACTGTGGTGTTCTTCACTGTGGTGTTCCTCACTGTGGTGTTCCTCACTGAGGTGTTCCTCACTGTGGTGTTCCTCACTGTGGTGTTCCTCACTGCTCTTCCCAGAGATCACCTGTCAATCAAACAGTGTGTCCAGTACTGTGACGTCTTTCTCCTTGGATATTCTGTTGATGGAGTTTTAGTTCCTGTAGGTGGCGCTCTTTTCTTTGTCTGTTCAGCCGGGGTGGCTATCCCTGCTCATGCTAACTACCCAGTTCTTCTTCTGGTTATTTCAAACAAACCGCTGTTGCTGCGTCCAGTCACATAAAATGCATCACTTCATGTGCACCCAAGGACTACGTGACACCGGGTGTTTAAAACAGCAGATGTAAAAGCTTTCATTAGCTGGCTAGAGGTTGACTCACTCGGCAAAACGGAAATGTATTTCTATGAAAATGTTTCAAATGATTACTTTAAGTGATCCTGATTCAGTTGGCTATGTGGTGTGCACATGCGTGTGTGTGTGGTTTAGTACTTACTTACCTGTGTTTGTGTATTTGACAGTAAATCCATCCTCAGGCACAAACACACAATCACACACAATCACATGGGAGGCCCAGGCTGACCCGGGAGGAGAGCACCAATCACCCCTGCCAGCTCTGCTCTGGATTGGGCTTTATCCTTGATAATTTGGCTCCTGGAGTGTCTCTCTCTCTCCCTGGGTTTACAGCCCCGGACTCAGGAGAAGGTAGTGCAATAAACAAGTCCAATGACAGCGAAGGTGAGAGGAAACACAGTCCTTAGAGAGAACAGCTTTTGGGATTTTCTTTATTGCTGTTTTCCTATGTTAGGTTACACAGGAGGGTTCAAATCAGTGGAGAAGCAACATCCCCTGTCTAAACCTAACAAGGGTGATTAACTGTCAAAAAGATTTCTTCCTCCATCCCATAGTTGAACTGTTTTTTTAACGGACCCAGTTTACTGAGCTAAATGGACTTAGGAGAGGCTGTAACCAGGTGATCCTCTTTATCTTTGACTCGGTTGCTTAAGTTGACCTATCAGACTTTGCAATTGTGGCAACGTGGCGGATCAATGACTCGACGGGATCTGACTCTGCTAAGTTCCTTCTAAAACCACCGCAGAAATGAGAAGCTAATGGAGCGGAGAGACACAAACTCCTGTGTCCGACTCAGGCTTTGCAATTAGCTTATTTGTCCCAACTGTAATTACAACCAAATCAGGCCATTAGCCGACCAGAGTGGCTTGACCAAGATGTTGAAAATCCTCTACATGCTTAGCGAGACATTTCTGCTCCAGCAAATGATGAACAGCGTTGCACTGCAATGCCGGGACAGTGGACATGCATTAATATATGAAGTGCACATTCTATGCTTGGGTTGTAATCACCCTCATAAATTCTCCCGTTATTTTCATACCTCACCGTCGCCTAGATATGAAATCGCCTCACAAAAATACCCATAACACCATGAGCCAGTGAAGTAAATACCTTCCTTTGTTCAAATAAACCTAATTTCCCAAGTGAAGCGCACGTGTACTGTTTGTTCAGCGGCCATGCTGTTAGTTTGCTGTCATCAAAAGTCCTTTATGTGTGCAGGTTTAAGTTTAATAAGGCACTTTATATGGCGCTGCCTGTCAGGGATGATAAAACAACCTTTGTGTGCTTCATGAGGAACAATGATGCGAGGCAGATGATTTTCCCCAGCAAATCGCTTATCAGTGCAACAACTGTGTACCTCCTAACAAAGAAAGATAAGGAGTTTGTAATTTCCCCCGCAACTGATTTGTATTAATCAAGTGAATTATATGATAACCGCGCTATGGTTCAGGCTTTGTGCTGTGACGTGGGAGGCTCGGGAAAAGTGCTGTATCATTTTTAGAGGCATATTAGCATGCAGTATAAATCTCTCTCGCAGTATTAAGCAGACAGATCCATTAATTATGAGGCCTATCAGGAGCGTACACCATCAGATCCACTGACCTGTGTGGTCGGGAGCAAGCTGACCCACTTTCCCGACAGTGCTTTTTATCACCTCGTTTTTCATGAGGTCCACTGCCAGCCCCAGCAAGCTGGACTTTGTCGACTGTCTGAGACGTGATAGATTGTTAGCAGGGTGGTGATACTGTAGTCTATCTGTGTGTGTGTGTGTGTGTGTGTGTGTGTGTGTGTGTGTGTGTGTGTGTGTGTGTGGCAGGGGCATGAGGCAGATTAAAAAGGTATAACTTGACTGATTGCGTGACACTGCTAAAGGACTGTTCTTGTAACTTCCTTCACCTCCCGTCTCCTCCGCATCGTCATCCTCTCCCCCCTTTCCACATAGTCTTCCTCGTCCTCCTCCTTCTCTTCATCCTCGACTTCATCATGGTCACACTCGCCGAATCATAGTTATTATCAAAAAGTTCAAGGTCAACGAGTTGCATGTCATATTTCTCCTGATAGTACTGTAACTCCTCGATAAACATCGCTGTGCTGCCGCATTTAATAACAAAAAAGGAGTCGGTCTTACCGGGCTATCAGTTGGAGCCGCTGCACATTTCAGGCTTCGCTGAGTGCCAAGTCATGCAAAGACATGCTATCTGTGGGAGGAGAAGAGAACCCTGAAATAGCCGACGCATGTGGAAATCCATTCATGTTGATGTGTGTGTGCCAACGTAAACTCCCGGGACTTGATTTTGATTTGAATTCACATGTGCAAGCTGCTGAGCCGGCCCCGGCCACCTGTACACCACGCGCTAACATGCTCCTCACATCTAGATAGCATCCAGATATCAATTAGCAGCATTCAATTCACACCTGGCGTCAAAAAAGGTGGATCCACACACAGCTGGATTGTGCTGCCCCTCGCAAAATGCAAAAAAAATCATCAGCGGGCACTTGGGAGGTTGCAACCCTGCAGTACTTTTACTTCAAAAGTTGTACTGAGTGATCACGTACCGCAGGCATCAGCTGGTCCTCCAACCCAGATAGCAACAGCCTGTGTTCGTTATTGTTGTTCCTCTGTAAGTTTCAAATCAATTTTTATTGCAAACACAAGCAAAAAAAACCCCCAACCTGGCAGAACAACCTCTGATGACCTTGACTGCATGGTCATGAATTCATTATTAACTTCTGCTGCTGCTGCTGCAAAAAAACTGTGGTTCTTTGGCTCCGCCCATTGAGGTTTAACTCAACCAATGAGATAATTTGTGCCTCCAACTCTGTTTCTGCTCATTGATTTTGCTCATAAACCAATCAATTAGAAATGGCACTAACAAAATGAAATGGTCAAACTGGAGTGAACAAAGGATCAAAGGATTGAGGTAATACCAGAACCAAAGATCCTTCCACCAAACAAAACAAGAACACAGAACAAAAAGAACAAAATGAGTCCTTGAAGCACCCTTTATCTTTAGAGTGTCGGGATGAAGTAGACACGTAAAGCTTTGCAAAAAAGGGTAGACACAAATAAAATCACATTACTGTGAGATGAAATTGAGGCTGGCTTCGCTCACTCCAATGAGAGTTTCTGAATGATTCATCTGCTATATACAACAAACAAACAGCTAGTACCAAACAAGTGTACGGTGCTATACGATTGTGGGCTTTGCTAAGAAACCTTGAAAGTGATGTCACTGAAATTGATATCAGCGCCTGATTTCTATCAACTAAATGTTTCAAACGTTGACATTTCCACTGCAGGTGCGGGAGATGCGCCGGTCCCCACACTTGTTTAAAAATGAATTAGAGACATGAAGCTTGATGAATTATGAATAGAAACCGGATAGATCATCAACACGATGATGAATTCTACGCCCGACCATATCTGCAGAGGTCGTGCGATATCTCAAACTGTGCAGTCAGGGGGTTATGACACCAGATGTCTGTTAATGTCAGGACTTTGATGCTAACAAAGTGTGGGTATGACCTCACTAGGGGCTCCATACCATACAGGCAGGGAGTAAAACTAGTAATTGAACGTTTATTGACAAGGATCAAATTGTTGGCCGATACATGAGGGAGTAGCTTTTAAATGGAACGTGAGCTCCTTCAACACAACCGGTGAAAATACATCAAGAGACCAAACTCTACTGTACAAGTACAATGTACCGACTGTACAGGAAGGTCACCAGCACAATGCATGTTGACAGTACAAATAAAGAAATGTACAGTACTGGCAAATAACCAGGAGCAAACACCAAGTTCAGGAAACGTTCAAATGTTCAGCAATCCTTTTGAATCGTTTTGGACAAACTAGCAAGCAACAACATTGCACAGATCGCTAAAACAAATACAGCAGAGATCTTTAGCCAGCGTGCTCTCGTTGAGTTATGAAACACAGAAAACAATAGAAATATGGGTTTCTTTCCTGGAAAGAAGAAGCCGGTGCACTTTAGGCAGGGTGAAGAATCCAGTTAGTCTGGGAAATTTGTTTTCAGTGCACTATTTGAAGGAACCAATCACAAAATGAAATGGTGTGGCCAATGTGTACAAGGTAAACTGAATCAAGTTGAACAAGGAGCCTTCCTCCGCCCCATTTTCAAGTTACCAGAGAGAGGAGGACCCATAAGGATACGTAGTTCCTGTAGAGGAGAATGCAACCTCAGTTGATTTTAACCATCCATCTGGCATTGTAAAGTCTGTCACAACATTTCCTGCAAATATTATTTGATGATCCATCAAGAGTTGCTGGTTTAAAATCTAGCATTGTGCTGTTAAGTGATGATAACACTTTGTTTTAAACCCGAGAGCAATACATCATGACACCCGTCCTCCGTCATCCATCTATCATTTTTCTTATCAATAACAGCACTCAAGCACACTATTCAATATTTGTGGAGCAGATTCTACATGTTTAATAAATGCTATCACTGCCAAGGAAGAAGATAAAGTGGTTATTATAAGACAGTAATGCAATAATAAAGCTACTCAGGAAAAGGGAAGCCTGTACTAGAGAGAGCGCCTTGCACTCGGAGACACAATACTACCTCTTGCTTCGAGGTGGGCTTATCAACGGTAACAGAGTTTGTGGTCGCTGCAGGAATGATGTGTTGAGGTTATGGAATTAAAGGCGACGCCAGAATTGGAGGATGTGGTTGCCAGACATCATCTTTTGTAATAAGCGTAGGAAATAACTAACTTGCAAACTGTATTTTTCCCAGCAGTGTTCCTCTGTGAGGCCGCGGCGTGTGCAATTTCTTCATTTTCCTCATTTCACTGAGCTGTTTTTATCACCATGTGAAATAAACTGTCCTCCATACGACATCGTCCAAATTCAAACTCATCATCTGTCAATAATCCTCAAAGACGGTCGACAGTTTTGGGATTATGTGTGAGATTACATGCTTTAAGTGCTTCTTTAACATGCAGAGCCTGTCCGTCTGAGAGCCTGGTGATCATCCAACAACAGAGATGATAATTGAGATGATAATTTAGGGGTGTTGCAACTCATGCTTTTGCTGTTCGTACAGTATTTCCAACAGTTGATAAATATAACGACATGAAGTGATTTTTTTTACATGGACGAATTTGACATAAACCACATCAACAGAGAAATATAACATGATTTACTTATAAATGAAGTTTAAATCTACATTCTTGCCACTTTACATTTCACTGCACACCTCGTGTGTGTATGTGACAAATAAACTTCTTGAATCTTGAATCTTGAATCTTTTTCTTCCAATTGAATTTATTCACTTGGTGAAAATGGTGAATGGAGTTTGATTTTCTCTCAATAATGAATAAAGACATTAAAACGTATATATGGTTCATTTATTGTACAGGACAACATCCAGGGGAATGCATCCTGTCAAAGAGTATGAAGCTGAAGAAAGGTCACACTGGCGGCCCCAGAGGGAAGCAAGAGGTGACTGCTTGAGTTTTGCAGACTAAAAAACCCAGAAATCATGTAACGTGATGTGAATGAACTGCGTGCTACTCGTACCTACGTGTCCTCTTCTTATTGGCTGATGGGGATGGAGGTGGTGAAGACGTTCAGCCTTTGTTCATGAGTCCAGCTTTCTCTTTCCCGCCAGTGACCAAACCCGATACCTGAAATTTATTTGGGTAAATGGGATCTCAACTAGCGGGGTTGGGACTTCCTTCTCCTTCTCCTTTGCAGCCCCGTTTCTTTATTTCGGCTCATGAAGTTTTGAATTTTCACATTTTGCCTAGTGCAGATTTAATCAATCTGCCCAGTGATGATGAATAGCCTATATTTTGTATCAAGCTCAGTAGACACACAGCATGGCGTTGCAGGCCTGTAGGAACATCTTCATCAATAACGTTCCTGTCATGTTGTGACTTTCAACCAATGGCTTTTAAATTACAGCCTGCTCACCCCCCAGTTAAAGCCTCTAAGTAGATATTCACCTATCTCCGGGCAGTCGCCTGCGGGAGGCTCCAAAGTTTGGCTTCCACAATTTGGTTTAAAAGCGTTTCATTATTTTCATGTTCCGTCTACTTGTCGGAAGGCAGGCCACAGCGCCCTTTCAAGCTGAGTGCAAAACCAATTATTTCAGAGGTTCACAGAGTGACCCAGCCACAGTCTGCACTGTTTCCCCCGATCCTGGTGTAGCCGACTTTCCACGGAAAAGGCCTGCGAGCCTGTAGGCCCTCGCCCCGGCTGAGCACTCAATTCATTAGGCTTGATCAAACTGTCAACTGTGCAGTGGTCTGAAGCTGAGGCTCCCAGAACACACCCCACTGAAGGTCAGGAGTGACAAGAATATCGATTTGCAGGCAGAAACGGAGGCATACAGCAATTTCATCTCACTTCTGTATTCTCTGCTCATCATCTGTCACCGCAGGGGGGCCATTGTTCAAGCATTTGTTTTATCGCGGTGCAAGGCCAGAGAGCTCCTGGCTGCTCCTCCCTTGGACTTCCCGACGATGCTTCTTATGATGTCTTACTGATTACATACACTTTGCTATTTGACACATGAGAAAAGCCCTGTTTCAAAGGGTTATACAGGAGGAAAATCTGCAGGAACAGTGTATTTACAGTATAACATAATGTAGCCTCGTATCTCCCCCAATCTCTGCAGTAAGTCCAGTAAGTACACTCTTAAATCTAAGGGTTCATTGGGAGTTTTTCTAAGATCCAAAGGGAGCCAATCAGCACCTTAGGGTTCCTCACTAGAAAAAAGCTTTATCCTGCAAAGTAACTTTCAAGTCATGGTAACTTTAAATCAATACTCCACAGGGGTGATTGGTGCTCTCCTCCCGGGTCAGCCTGGGCCTCCCGTGTGATTCTGTGTGATTCTGTGTTTGTGCCTGAGGATGGATTTACTGTCAAATACACAAGCACAGGTAAGTAAGTACTAAACCACACACACTTGGGCACGTGCACGCCACATAGCCAACTGAATCACGATCACTTAAAGTAATCATTTGAAACATTTTCATAGAAATACATTTCCGTTTTGCTGAGTGAGTCAAGCTCTAGCCAGCTAATGAAAGCTTTTACATCTACATTACATTACATTACATTACATTACATTACAGTGATTTAGCAGACGCTTTTATCCAAAGCGACTTACAATAAGTGCATTCAACATAGGTAGGTAGAGAACTACTAGTCACCAGAAATCATAAGTGCATTTCCTTCCTCAACAAGCATCTAACAGCAGAACCAGTGCTGAGATAAAAGAGCAATAAGTTATCTACCTACTTTTTATTAAACAAATGAGACAGAAACGTAAATCAAATAAACAAGAGCTAAGACAAATAACCGAGTGCTAAGAGAACATCTGCTGTTCTACACACCCGGTGTCAGGTACTTTGTCAGGATTTGGCTGGGAGAAATCCTCGGGTGCACAGGAAGTGAAGCGTTTGATGTTACTGGAAGCAGCAACCGTGGCTTGTTTGGAATCAATAGAAGAAGAACTGGGTAGTTAGCATGAGCAGCGATAGCCACCAGATATCGGCACCTACAGAAACTCAAACTCCATCAACAGAAAACCCAAGAAGAGAGACGTCACAGTACTGGACAGTACTGGAATTTAAGATATCTTAAATTCTTGCCTACTTATAGCTGTTTTTCTACAAATGACTGTAGAGAATCCCCTTTCCTGCTGGATGCTCCATATCTCGCCTCACAGTTCAGTTGAAAGTGAATGTTAGTGCCATCAGGGTTCTTCAAGGAATCCTTACGGTTTGCAAACTGAAGAACCCCTAGAGTTCCTCGAGGTTCTCTTCCACTTCAGAGTCAATCTTGAACAGGTTCCAACTCAACTGTAATAAAAACAGGCTGCCTCCAAACGTTGAGTCACTGGTGAGTAATAGGCTAGTTCAGCCTCTCCCTCATGTGGAAACACAAGCCATCCCCCAGGCAGGATTTATGAGTGGGGGTCTAGTGGACATATCGATGCAGCTACAGGATACTGTAGCACTGATGTCGGATGAAAACCTTATATCTTCCAGAACTTTTTCAGGAATTCAGAAAAACTGCCTTGTTTTCACATTGATGAGCATTTCTTTCTTCTCAATGTATCATGGGCTTTGAGAAGGCGTGGGGCTCTGGGTGCACAAAAATTGCTCCACCTATAAAAAGGTCCACGTAAACTTTCAGCTGAAGTAAAAAAAAAAGCATGACAATCACCCAAATTGGAGTTACAAGGTTCTCCCGTCTCACCAGCGATAGAATGAGGCTAGGTGGTCGCCATGCTAGCAGGCAGGATAGGGAGCTAATCAGATGATGGATGCCTTGCTTGCAGAAAGCCTCACATCAGGTAAAGCAGTGGAGCTAAGGTATAGATTGTGGGGGGGGGATGGTTTTCTCATTGTTCTTTGTTCTCCTTCATGGCAGGTGATTTACAATGGAAACAGAGGCAACTGTGATAGGGGAGCTTAGTTTAATTGCGGTTCTGTGAGTATCTATCATCATCCCAACACACATGAGGATGAGTTCGGATGAGGAAAGATAGTCATGCGAGAACTTTTAAAAGAATAGAGGAGACCTGCCATTGTAACGACAAGAGCACTTTGTTAAGCGTGGCCCCCGGTTGCTCGGTGTTTCACAGGATGTACAACCTTATTAGGCAAAGGAGGACTCGGAGGAGACGAGCGCAGAGCTCACAGCAGAGATTAACTCACTTTAATGCAACACAGGTGGAAGTTTTCATGCAGGCATACATTTTTTTATGTGCAATATGGATGTTATAGAGCAAAGTGCATTAAAGTTTCAGATCCTAATCGCCCTGTTTATTTAGTCAATGGCTCCTCATGGGATCCTCGGCAGAGAGTAGGTATCAGCAGCTTCATATCATCCTATCTTTCCTCGCTATTGAATTATTTCAGAAAAGGCGTGTCCTTGGGGCGCATTCGACTGCTGGAGACCGTCAAGGACTCCATAGATTGGAATGTTATTCATGGTATTCAGTCACTCCTCTTTCTCTTTGTGTCTTCACTGCAGCATGTAGCAAAAAAAAAAAAAAATCCACTCGAGAACAGTGCAGGAAAAAATAGCAGCAAATAAGATGACCTCCTACCTTGACACTCTCAGCGCCGCTAGAGGAAGAGAGCTGAGCTTATTCTGCACGTAGTATAGCAGCCCGTCGCTGTGTTCGCTGATTGCTCTTTGTCTTATTGTTTGCGCCTACTAAGCAATTAACACATTTTCACTCTCTGCATTGAAGTGGCTTCCAACCTTTTCATTTTATTTCATGTATAAAAAACTAAATTGCCGCAGGGGAGGGGGGACAAATGGCTATAATCTCAATTCTCCCTGCGCTGGTGTAGAGTGGAATCTGGAGTTTGGACTCATTCGGAAAAAAAATCAAATGCCTAGGTGAATTTATGCAGCTTGCCTGAACGGTGGATTTTATTGCATGAAATCCCTCTGGGAAACAAGCCAGGACAATTGGCATTTATTTGTTGGGAATGAAGGATATTGGAAGCACCGGGCTATGTAGTGAAAAAACCCTTTGCAGGTCGGGGCCAAGCCGGGAGCCGGGAGAGTGGAGAGAGACAGTGTCAAATAAAACACCTAGGGACTTTAGACCGGGGCGCCACCGAGACAAAGCTCCCGTTTTCTTCGTCACCCAATTATCAAGGCGGAGAGGAGAGGGGAGAGGCTGGGTAAAAATAGCAGACCCTTGCTTGTTCTTCTAGGCCAGCACAGCACCGTCTCAGATTACTGCTCAGTGACAGCCGGCTGATTAAGTGTTTCTGCATCTGTGCTTTGAAGAGCGACAGACAGAGAGAGACAGAGAGAGAGAGAGAGAGAGAGAGAGAGAGAGACAGAAGAGAGAGAGACAGAGAGAGAGAGAGACAGAGAGAGAGAGAGAGACAGAGAAACAGACAGAGAGAGAGAGAGAGAGAGAGAGAGAGAGAGACAGAGAGAGAGAGAGAGAGAGAGAGAGAGAGAGAGAGAGAGAGACAGAGAGAGAGAGAGAGAGAGAGAGAGAGAGAGAGAGAGAGACAGAGAAACAGACAGAGAGAGAGAGAGAGAGAGAGAGACAGAGAGAGAGACAGAGAGAGAGAGAGAGAGAGAGAGAGAGAGAGAGACAGAGAGAGAGAGAGAGAGAGAGAGAGAGAGAGAGAGAGAGACAGAGAAACAGACAGAGAGAGAGAGAGAGAGAGAGAGAGAGAGAGAGAGAGACAGCATCTGAATTTAAAATGAGTGCCGGCGCCAAACGAGACGTCTGGAAACAGGAATCGCTCTGGGCATGAAAACAACCACACCTTTGAGAGGAAGAGGAAATGAGAAGCAAAATGAAACAAAGCAAAACAAGACGACACCTTCCTGACGAGGAGGAGACGGGCGGCCGCATGGAACAAATTAGCCGTTTGACAAAGTGCAGTGGTGGCCAGCAAAGAATAAAAAAACTTTCCGCTGTCCAATTGGGGTCACTGGACTGTAGCGTAAACAAGACCCTGTGGGGAGTGCAGACCGCCGACCAGATGCTTTAGCGCCCCGTGGGGTATAGGACGTACAGCAGCAGAGCGTTCATGCCGACGGACAACATTTTTTTGTTTTATTTCCGGACGCTCAGCCTCTTACTTCAGATATCCAGGGATGTGAACTCGGGTTAAAATTATCTTCAGGATGATAAAAATTAATTCACCACAAAGTAATAACACTGATAAAAAAAAAAACCCTCACATCCACGGAGGACATTGAGCTAATAAGCAATACTATTGCGGCTGTTACTTTTTAATTTACACTCCTAGTTTCCCCCTCCGCTCTCAACCTAATGAATTATGTTCGATAAGGAACAGACTGTCTGTCCGCTTGACTGAATCCTGACGTAAATGTTTACCAACTTCAGTTGTCCAACACTGTTCCCGAGTTCAGAGAAGCAATTAGCTTTCTGATTAAAAGTCCATCAGAATTAATAAGCAGGCGAGTGCATCCAAGCAAGAGCAAAGTTGTCAACACTTCAGTTCTAAGGAGAGGTGCAAGAGTCCGGGGGAGCTGTTCAGTGTGGTGGCAGTGTCCAAGTTTGGCATTAATATTAATCTGAAACGTTTTTGCAGAAAGTCGGCGGAGAAACTACATAAAGTTGCATGGTGCTGAAGTGGGCCATTTCCCGGAGCTCAGGGGTCACGCTGGATGAGGCGGTGTCCCCTCAGGACAGCGAGCCACGAGAGCTCTCGGGCTGAAACATTTCGGGAACAGTCCTCGTCCAAGTGAGTAATTATTCTGGGGTGGCTGAGTCCCTGTGGGAAGGAGGGGGGGGGGGACCAGAGATGGTGTAAAGGATAACCTAGGAGACTAGTATTTCTGGGACCCTGTAAAATTGTGGCTCAGTGACACCAAGAGATATTGTTCACGAGACTTCCTTCTTATTTCCAAGCTCTGGCGGCTTTTTTTTTCCAGTTGTTTTGAACGCCGGAAAGGCCAAGCGCTCATTTGACTGCTGTTTGGAGTTTTTGCATTGAAATATCTCAGTTTCCCTCTCAAATGTGCAAACCCTTTTACAGAAAATGGGTTTGCTTTCCTCGTATTTTCTACATCACTTCAATAATAAGTTGTTATAATTATATCAACTTCCTTCAATTGACGGGTTTCTTTTAAACCTACAAAATCCATCGGCCTTTCTAGTTTCTTTCTAATACGAGTAGTAGAGAGTAGATATGCACCTGTGTGAAAAAGCGGTGCACCCTGTGTCTTTTTCCACCGCGCTCTGGGTTTTTTTGTGCAGCTGCTCCAGGCACTTCAAGCTGAAAATATTCTCACTTTTCAGGAAAGAGCTTCACTTTTCTCGCTGGAATGACGCTGCCACAGATATAAAACCCACATGCAGCACTTCGTCCCAGCAACCCGCCGGTGTTTTTCAGTCCTAGTGGACTCCCTAAACTCTCCCACGGCCTGAGAGCATCCCCGAACTGATGCAGATATCCTGTAAGGTCCGCCTATAGCAACGATAGGTGTGTAATCAGTCTGGTCTTTGTCTTAGCTCTTCAAAGGAATACGTTTCCCCAGCATGAAATGATTACGAGGAGTAGACACGACTAGAAACAGGAAGTCATTTGCCATTGAAATAGTGCGGCGGTCAATAAGGGTGTGTGTGTGTGTGTGTGTGTGTGCATTTGCCTTCAACTCTGACAATCCGGGTTCAATTCCCAACTCACAAGAAGAAGATTTCTACTGTGAGTGAAGTTTTAATTGTCAGTAAAAGTTTTACTAACCACGGCCGAAATCTCACCATTTTAGTTGCCACATTACCTGTGCACGTAACAAACAGGTAAAGATGTACACTCATCCCCCCTCACGGTGGGAACATAAACTTCACATATTCCTGGTACATTTCCCTGCATGAATGAAGGTCAAAAGACATCATGGAGTCTAATATGTTGCCATAACCACTGCAGGCATTTCTAAATGTGGTCTCAGTAAACCTAGCACTCACAGGGCATCACTATCCCAGCCAGGCAACAAGCCAAAGGCAAGTGTGAGGATGCCTGCCAAATAACACCACCACTCAGGTACAGCTGTTCAAAGAGATGCACTAATAACTACATACAGTCGCTGCAGGCCAGCTATCGAGGAGGTCTTCATGTGGGGCCCTTGTCATCAGTAGACCCGTAATTAAACCGGAGGAGGCCGATTCAGCAGACTGAGGGATGATGGTGTGTGAATTGGCTGGATGCCCCGTCTGTAGAGACCGATTGGAAACGCATAGGAGGTCCTTGCAAAGCTGCACAGAAATCTCACAGCTCTGTTTGAGCTTCTGAAGGTCTTGAGAAAAACACTCAGTCGGCTGATGTTTCTACGTCACGCGGCCTCTGGGTGAGAAGGATGTGGTGAAAACCAGCAGGGGATCTCCCCTTCACACCGAGGCTAAGGTAAGGGTCGAAAAGGGGGTAATCTTTAAGATCCTCGACATCTTCGGCGCTAAGCGGTCATGGCTGTGGTGTTTTTCCCCCAAGAGATCACTTGGCAATCAAACAGCGGGGCCAGTACCGTGACGTCTTTTTTTCCTTTCCACTTCCCGTGCGTCAGAGGATTTTTTCCCCAGGAATAACCGAGTGCGTAAAACAGCAAATGTAAAAAGCTTTCATGAATTGTGAATCCGGATGAGATCTGGCGCTGCAGCTTGCCCAGAACGTCACAACCACTTCACAGATAACACACCAGCAACAGCCAAGTTTAATTAGGCTGGTGCCTCAACGCCCAGGGACGCATGAGGAGGGAATCAGGGGGGGGAACACAAGATCCATAAACGAGTTCAACACCAAAACACCATGGACGAAATGGAAGAAAAGAATCACTTCATGTTCATCATTCAGGAGCTCTTCAATATAAAGGCTCATTCTTTAAATAGTAGCAGAATTTATGTTTTTTTAAATGTTATTTGTGCTATCAATCATTTTACCATTAAATGATGGATAGTTCATTCAAGCTCGTCATTCATTCAAGGTCTGTTCTTGTATGACTTAACAAACAGCAGCACAGAACAGAATATGCTAGCTGTCAGCTGCAGGCTACGATGTGTGTTGAGGTGGTGTGATGCTCTGAGTGGCAGAGACCAAAGAGAAAATGCGTCTGGCATGATAAAGCAGAGTGCGGCGGCATCGTGGTGGCACGCCGCGTCTTCACACCGCGGTGGGTTTGAACCCGACTCCCGACCTCTGCCACACGTCGAGCCCCCTTCTCCTTTTTTTTGCAATCTTTCCTGTCACTCACAGCGTGCAATCGAGCAAAAGCATGAAATGCCTCGCAGGGTCTGTCAAACAACCTTGGCTGGAGGCTGTTCGGAAAAAGCAACGCACATTCATTTGAATCACTTCTGTTTCATAACACGTAATAATTCATAATGTTGACACTGATCATCGGTTGTTCCCGTCTCTTCACCTAGGAGAGTGAAGCAAACGCGTATGACACTTCCCACGCAGCGATTTTTACATTGATTAGCCATTTAAAAGACATGAGCAAGGTTTAAGAGTGAAGGTTTAGTGACGTCTATGAAAATGAAAGCATCGTCTTTTACATTTGGACTTTTTTGGTGTGTATTTACAGCCGTTTATACATTTTTAAGTACTTAATAATGTATTTACTGCTCGGTCTAAAATGCTGCTAAACGCAAAGCTAACAAGCTGAAAAGATCGTGTGCGATTTGAGAGCTGAAGCATAGATGTGACGAACCCATGTCTAGTGCTCAGCGGGCTCTGTTCACAGTGCATGCGGGGTATTGATGTGGATTATCATACAGTACCTACAGATTGAGTGTCATGTTTACTGTGAACTGGGCGAGGCGCCACCGACACCGATATCTTTAATCAGCTCAAGTGACACATCATCATGTAAACCTGCTAGGAGTCTTGTTGACTTCTCTCTAATAAACCGTGGTCACAGTGGGGATAGTGGAAGCATGTGCATGCCTGTGACTAACATGCAGGTGCACATGCATGTGTACTGGTGACAGAGAATGATGTCAGTGTGCATGTGTGTGTGTGTGTGTGTACATGTGATGTATGATGTCATGCATGCAGTACAAGCTGGGAAAGCAGAGACGTATACAGACGTACACACTGACGTGATGACGTGACTCTCTAGCCCGTGGAAAAGCAAACCGGTTCTTAGAAGGTTCGCAAGTTGAACCAACGCCGAACCGGCACTAGCACCAGCCCAGAACCAGAACTAGGTTGGAAAGTGATGTCATGCCTTCTTTATTTTTTGAAAAGAAACTTACTTGATGCAACGATTAAGAAACAATATATATTTCTGTTTACTCAGCCAGCTCGCTCCTCCAGATAGTGAACTACATATACTAGTTATGTATAGTTATGCATCCCCCTCCCACACACACACACAAGTTTCGCCAAAATCCAATCAGCGGTGTCTGAGATATCACACACAAACAAATGAACGACCAAACACCCCCCCTTTGGGTCACTCAGTGTAATTCTGAAAATGTCACAGCGCAGAGTTTCATCAAGACCTGACCAGCATGTGTCATTTGTGACGGACAGGAAGGAGACTAATTTCATCGTGGGAGACACAAAAAAAAAAAAAAGGATAATCATTTCTGCCGCCATTGAAATGATTCATGCCAGTCAAGGCTTTTTCAGACTTACTCCCTTATTGTAGAGTTCATCAGCGCAGCCACCGATCCCATTAGTATGACTTTTAATCTGAAGGGAATCGATCTACAGTCCGCCGTGAAAGACCGCGGCCCCCGAGGTGTAAAGCCTTGAAAGTGATAATGAATTGCTCGTTAATTACACTCTATTTTGACAGCAACCTGTAAAATTAACTTTACTAACATGACTTTACTGAAACCACTCCGACAGAGTGCGTCTTTATTAGTCACCTTGATGCCGGTGTCATCGGCAAAGTTTAATAGATAATACCTACCTGCAAGAAGAGTTTGTTATGATCTCTCCTTTTGATGATGTCAGACATCCCAAGGTGCTTTGCTGCCTGAGTGGAGTTTAATGAGTGCCTCATCCTTGAGAATGAGCCTGCATGGCATTTGCTCTTGAGAAGGTGTTTATTTCTGGTTCAGGGGATGCAATGCAAGTGCCCTCTGCCCTTTGACGAAGTTGAAAATACAACAGTGGCACATGTGCAACTTTAACAGTAACCTGTTGTCTGCTTTACTTTCATGCCAGGCAATCATTTTGAAGACTAGGTGTCGATATTTTCAAGTAGTCGGTAACCCATTTTAGAATGACTGGGCTTTTTTCAATCCAGTGATATTTCAATCCATGAAAATGAAAATGTGAAACTGCCGGCGCGATTGCCGTGCGCACTCCCTGCATGAGCTCCCATAATTGAACGACGACAATTTAATTGACTGGGTTTGTTGTTTCTCCCCACTTAAGAGATGAGAGTAATGTCACGCTGTGCGACACATACCGTATGGGTACAATATGGGCCAATGTGACTGAATTTTACGCTCTGACAAGCACTTCTGATGCAAAATATGTATGTTCAAATTATAGTGCTCATGATGATTGAGTTGATGGAAATGGACGTGAGAAAACGATAACCTGGGAGAAACACAACACAAATTAAGTTCCATGTTACAAGTATCTGTATCTATTACAGCCCTGCAGTGATGGCTGGGATTCTTATTATTACATTGGTGACAACAATAGAAGCAATATGATAAAATGGGATTTTCAGATGCACAGAGGACCACTAGCTCATTTCATATCCACACACACACACACACACACACACACACACACACACACACACACACATAATACACAGCATTGAGGCAGGCTAGCAGCCCGGTCAACCATTAGTCATTGCTTGTCAACTACCTGCCATGCTGGAAGCCGTCTTTTGACAGAAGCCGTCCTCAGCGTCCAGGTAATGAGCTCATAGGTGAGATTTCAGCGGTGCAGATTCCTCTTCGGCTACCGCGAGATGGCCTCGGCTCCTCCCCTTTGGTTGACCTCGTCAACCTTCCCCGCGTTAATCCTCCTTACAGGTCGGAGGAGGTTAGAATAATCCCATGAAAGACACTGGCCCCGGGCTGAGGATTATATAAAGCCCTATCTTCAGCATTTTGTTTAATTCCTACCCACATAGAATAGAATTGATAAAGGCCCAGTGTCGTAGTAATCACCTCCTTAAATCAACACGGCTGGGCACACACACACACACACACACACGCACACACACACACGCACACACACACACACACACAGACACACACACACACACACATATACAAATACTACTATATTTAAAAGGAAAAAATGGATATTGCTGATGAATACAACACACTGTGGATTTCCCAATGTAACTGTAACTTGCAAGACGATGGGACACTGAACCAAAACAGTCAAAAAAAGACAAATTCCTCAAAATTCCAGTACTGCTGCAGAAATAGTGACTCATCGTTTTCGCTTGGCTCTCTCCTCATCTGTGGACACACTAAAAATACACAAAATATCAGCTACTCCAGTTGCAGACAAGCTGCTAAAACTTCTTCAAGCTGCAATTTCTTCTGTTCTATATACACTCATGTATTACAACCGTGCTCACAATTTAGTCCTTAAACTGAGTGCAAAAAAATATTGCACATACTGAAATATGGAAATCAAGGACTGGAATAGATGAGCATTCGGGGGAGCCAGGGTGGCAACGTGACGAGAGAGCACCGCTGAAGTGTCCTTGGACAATACACTGATTCCCTACCGCTAGCTGCTGCATAGCATGTTGAATGCCTTGTGCTGCTCCTTTTGCATGGTATGTGAGGTCATGTTGTGCTTCTGCCATTAGCCAGTAGGCGCCTGGAAACGAATTCCCTCACATTTATTTAAAGGACACCTTTCTTTTGCCATAAATGCCGATAATCGATTCTGATCCAAATTTTGCCAGTTACTTCACTGTAGAGATCTACGTACCTCTCAGCTTGCAGGAAACGCTGCTCTCCAATACAAACTAACGGGATCAAACTCAAACCCCCCCCCTCATGAAGACCGGCAGCCAGAAGAGTAAACAAGGAAGTGTGTGAGCAATGCCAAAAAGTGTCAAATGGACCATTACAACTGAAATGTGAGTGTTATTGTGTTTTAACTGCTTTTTCAGTTCAAACTGTGTTTCCTTTGGCCCCAATGGTTTGCATTGGAGAGTAGAGCTCTACAGTGAAGTAACTGACAACATTTTGATCAGAATCGATTGGCATGATGGCAAAAAGTAGATAAATATGGTTAGAAATTACCAGAATTATCCTTTAACCTTTAAGCAATTAAACTGTTTTGGACTGTGACGTGTGCTAGCTGAGAGCAGCATTTTGCAGCGTTTGATTTGTCCTGATTTTGTTTGATTGCATTTGCATGTCTGAGATCTGAGAACTTGCTTGAAGGAAGATACAGAAATGCAGACTGGAAAACGAGGATACAGCTTTACTGCCTAGAGAGTTATCAATATTCTACACAGCACACAATGAAATAAAGATAGCCTGAATAGCCTCAGTATCTCTAGAGTGTTACAAGTATATTTTAAAAGACCCATAGATGGTTAGAGTAGTTCAATATGTGTTTGGAGACAGAACAAGAACAAAGATAAATATAGATTTCACAAAAGTGCCAGTGTGGTGAGTTTTATCTCTTAGTTTTTATCTCTTACTGCTGAAAGTTATCGGGTGGTACCGAGTTAAATTCCATTATATTTCATATGGAAATGTCAATAAACTTTGAAACTGTTCCGTTCAGCACATAACTTGACTCTTTCACTTCCACTCAACACTTCCAACTTCCGTCATAATATGGATCACAGTAGAAATTAACTTGTTAAAAGTGTTGAAAGTGTTACCTTTGACTGCGTTCTTCTCAATCAATTAATACGTCAATCAATTAATTCAGTCAGCACATAAATTGATACATGGTACAAATACCTTCAGTTTCCACAGCAACTCTGAGGCTTCCTGGAATCCGAGCAGATCAGCGATAATGGAAAATTAAGGAGCCACAAGCTCTCCCTTCCTGTTTCATTTGTTAATGGCTTCCCCACGTCAGGAGGCTCATGATAATAGCGCTGCTAATGACAGCAGGCTTGTTATCTCTTCTCTACCTTTTAGCATAATTTCAGGACTACCTCTCCTGCTGGGAAGCTCCACTAAATGATGTGCAACAATCCTCTTTCTCTAGTGATAATGTGTTACTATTATCACCTAAACATATCAGATTATCTTTAATGATGTCTGCGGTATTTGGCGGATGTGAACATGTTGGTGCTGGGTAAAACTTGTTGACCGCAAAAAGTAATTCAAAGAGGAGTTCAAAAAGGCAGGGCTAAAAATACCACAGCTAGTAAAGATTCAAGTTACTTGAGGCTGTCTTCTTTCCAATTTCTACAAACTGAAAATAATTTATTTCACAGAGAAGTTAAAGTATACTGCAGGTTTGAATCCTGCTCCAGCAGGGCCTACAATACATCTCTCATTCTGACCCAAGGCACAGATTGAAATGAAGTGAAGAAAGCCAGCAGGCTATGTCCGTGCAGTTCATAAATGAATAAGTCAACACATCTTTCTCTGCAGGACTGATGGGTTGTGATGCAACACAGCCCCAAAATATATCCCCCACCAATGGCATGCTAGATTCTGCCTAAAACAGACTGTTTACTAATCCTCCTCCAGTAAACCTTTTTAATGAATTCATTGCATTAGTGCCATGATGCCATGCAGATGGTCTGGTTGGGTTATGGCCTAGTCGCCAATCAGAGCAACCTCCTAAGTGGCATCCTAGACTTGGTGACAAACAAACACACTTTATAGACAAAAGGAGCACACACATGCAGAAATGCTTTGTTGAAAAGAAAGTGACATCTCAACATGCAGATTGGTGTTTTAGTTATACAAACATTTCTTAAACCGCAATGGGCAAGTGTGCAAGTTAGCTAACTGGCAACTAGCTAGCAAGGGAACATCATCTTACCTAATGATTAACTTAGCTAGTTAAGTAGTCCGCCCCTTGAGGTTTCTGCCTCCGGAGCAGCTCTGCCTCTGACAAATGTTTGGATAACTAAACTGCAGTTTTTCTTTTCTGCTCTCAAATTCTCTTCAACAATCTCCTGACCTCAGTATTTATCTGTGACGAAAACCAATCCATGTTATCTGGCGTTGCTTTGATTACCATCTTGACTATTTTGGTGGTTCATCGTCATATAAAATCCCCGTTTCAGCAGATTGACATTAAAGAAAATGATTCGCCACCCACACTATTCATACATCTACTAACAGAACGTAGAAAGGGCGGAACAGCCCTTGGCAAGGAATGTCATCACACTGACGAGTATAATAATTGTTTTAAAAGACTCTTTCTTGTGGTTTGTGTTGAAAGTTGCTGCAGTGTGGGAACTTATCTAACAGACGTCTTATCACTCTAAATGACTTTTTATGATGCAGCATTCAAAAAATGACTTTGTAGAGAATTTGTGTGACTGCAGATAAGGAATAGTAGAGAAATATAGATTTTGACTGTGTTCTCAATCCATTTGAGCTGCAGTGCTACACCTGATTACATAAATTGTGTGTAGAATACTTAAATTGACATTTTTGGGCCTATCATTTATTCAATACAGACAGCTCAACGTGTCTACCCAAGGCCATTGTTGTAGAGATACATAGGTAGACCACCGCCTGATTGCACATATTATCTGTTCAGTAATAGCTGAGCCGAAAGCACAATAACCATCGCACACCTCAGCCCCCCTGGTGATCTGCTGTCAAATCGATGTCACCCTTTCACAGAGCTAGGAATGATCAGTCATCGTTCCTCATTTCACAGGCTGGCGTTACAGCTGAAGTAGCAGATGAGGCTGAGGAACGAGAGGCAGGAGAACGTGATTTCTCTTTCAGGATTTCTTCACCTTATCTTTTTATTAAACACGTTCAAGTCCAGTCGTTCTCTCATTGTATTTCAATGTCTCTTGTTTCCTTTCCAAAGTATAGAAAATCTGGTAACATGGCTTCATAAAAAAATAAAATTCCATAATAAAGAGTATCAAAAATAAGACTTGAACAGATGAATAGATGTTGATATTACGGCCTGCACCAACGATGAAAAGACGTGTAAATACAGACGTCCGTAGTTGTCCATCTCTGCTACCTGCATCATTTCGTGACATCAGCACCTAAATATCTTTCTGATATCAGTTGGAAACAGTTTCCAAATATGATATGACATAATATGAATTTGCACTGCGCCATAATATATAATATAGTGAAAATGTGTTTGTTTGGGCCACCTCCTTCATGCCACCTGTCTGTGAAATGCATGCTGGGATATTAGCGTTCCAATACATTCTCTCATATTCTGTACCATTACGGTTAAATTTCAAAAATGCTGCATTTCTGAAAAACATGCAAGGTTTTCATCTGACAGCGGTGATGTGTTGCTTCCCTTCATTTGATTACATTTGGTTTGGGTCACTGCACGGAGACAGATTGAATTCAGGAGGAGCTCCTTTCTGTTCTGGCTCTAATGCCTTGGGATGATTGCCAACTGCTGGGGGGGGAAACCGTAAAAAACTGAACAAAGTCTGACACCTAACGCCTGAACTCTGCCTCGTCCCGGGATCAACTCAACATTCAGCTTTGCATCAACGGGCCTTGAAATGTGATTACAAGCCCACCGTGGCTATCTGACAGGTCCCTGCGACTCGAGACGCTAGCGTTATCCAGACAAAATATTTATCACCTTAGGTATGAGAAACCTGGAGGTAGAACCAAAGGGTAATGGAGATTACTCATGTGAAAATCCTGAGTGTCACCTTGACGTCTGCAAAAAAGGTTTACAGGACAACCGCATTTCCGCCCCCCCCTACATTTTCAGGCGTCTCGGTTTCAGTTATTTGGTGCCGCCCAAATTGAAACGGTGTTGTTCTCACCTGCCCAGACGGACCAAACTAAAGTTCAAATAAACCTCTCCAGACATACTTGGTGTTTTTGGTGAGGCTTTTCAAGAATTACCTGAGTGAAACATCTGCTGTGGTCCGAGCAGAAACACAGTCTTCATGTCAGCACTACAGTATGTCCAAACAACATCCAGCTGTCACTCTGCTGGTATGCTTAAATGAAAATGTTCAAACTCTAATTACAACCCCCCCCCCTCAGTATTTCACCTCAGAGGACAAACATAATAATGTTACATTAGCTGTCACATATTGTCTGTTTCTGTTTGTCTGCCTCTTAAAGCTCTCTAATGGAGAGCAGTGATGACTAATGAATCTAAGCACTCTGGGGTTTATTCACCAGGGTTTCACGCTTCGTCTACAAAAAGCGCCGCAAGAATTGATTGCAGCTCTCATTGTTGATTACAGCGAAAATAGCACAGAATCAGTAGTGCACTGGAAACCAAAAAGATATAACGTTCATTTTCTAAAGCATCATGTATCCATATAGGGGGGGGGGACATCATTCAATATTTCCAATATTGACACTGTCTGTATCAATTTGCCAACCAAGGAATGAAGTTACCCACTATCCTCCCCAAAGCAGCATAAATTGTTTTCATTCTGTGCTGTCAATCATGTTGTGAGAGTAGGTGTCACTTCTTTCAAATGGCAGATTTCTCATTTTGAAATGAAACTCTTCATATGCAACAACAACAGCGCAGGCGGCTTCCCGTTCCATTGTTGGCCACAGATGTGTGTCTGCCCGTAGTATGAAAATCACTTCAGATTCTCCACCACAGTGCTCTATTGTCCCTGTGCCTGCAAGGCTGAATACAAATGTGATTGGTCTTGTCATTTCAAGTGAGTCTGGATCTGGGATTGTATTTTCCTGCCCCCCAGCCCCCCACCCCCCCCACCCCCCCCTGCAGCAGTCCCTGAACAGACAAATTATTTTCAGCTGCAGGTGATGCAAGGTGATGCCAAATATAATGGCAAAAGAAGTTTAGTGTGGGGAAAGTTAAGAAGGACGCAAGCACTTTGCTGTAATCAAGAGAGCATGTGCCTTTGGAGAATCTCCAAAACAAGCAGACACCAATGTCACGTCTTTGATGGAATAGTACCAGTCATCACTCATCACTATAGAAACACCATCACTCACTGCTTCATTATAAAAGTGACAGAGGGAAACCAATGTCGTAATTACACGCTCATATTTCACACCGTCGTTTTAATAATTTAGTTATTTGATTATTTGATTATCTTGATTTGAACCTCTCAGCGTGTCACATCATAGAGGTCATCAAAGCCAAACGGAGCTCTTCCTGTCTGGGCCTTACATTTTCAATTTCAAGATAAAGTACATATACACATAACACAAACTACTGCAGAACTGAACTCCTCCTCCTCCAGTGCTCCTAATCTCCTAATATCATCTCATTATGGCAAAAAACAGCATTCTGATAATAATCTGATCCATATCTGTCTGGCTCTAGAGTAGCTCTGTGCTCCATTAAAAGCTCATAGGAAATGGTCCTAGCTAGACAGATCATGGTTTAACGTTAAGTGCAAGTGGTTATGGAGAATGATAAATAACCTTTAATCCTTTAAAATCTATGCACACATGCCTTCGTGCTCAATTCTGAATTGCTGCTCATATCTGATTTATTTCAGTATTTTAGGATGTAACCTAATACCATATCTGATACCAATATGAACAGACATACTGACTGAAGCCTGGACTGAATTGAGGCGTCTCCCCAAATACCAATCTAGTTGACTAGTTCACTTTCTTTCCATTGTCGTCTCTCGTTGTCCTCCATGCTAACGCTGGCTAAGCCAAGCTGCCATGGTGCCAGCGTCATGACAATATCTCAGGTGAACATTCACTTGTTGTCATGGCAATGCTGACAAATTCCAATTTGAGCATTCTGATAAACGTCACACGCAGTCACATCCATGTGCAATTCAAGAACTTGTGACTCCATGCAGCTTTTTGCTGGTCACATGTATTAGAAAACATCGAATCTGAATTGGGACGCTTTCATCCGCAGTGTGAAAATAGTCACAAGCTCATATAATAACATTCCCATTGAAAATAATATGCCTTCCCATCCAATATACACTACATGGCCAAAAGCACGTGGACACCTGCTCATCTAGCATCTCATTCCAAAACCATGGGCATTAATATGGAGTTGCTGCTATAACAGCCTCCACTCCTCTGGGGAGGCTTTCCACTAGATGTTGAAGCGTTGCTGCTGATTTGCTTCCATTCAGCCACAAGAGCATCAGTGAGGTCGGGTACTGATGTTGGGCGATGAGGCCTGGCTCGCAGTCGGCGGTCCAGTTCACCCCGAAGGTGTTGGATGGGGTTGAGATCAGGGTTCTCAAGTTCTTCCACACCGATCTCCACAAATCATTTCTGTATGGACCTCGCTTTGTGCATGTGGGCGTCGTCATGCTGAAACAGGAAAGGACCTTCCCCAAACTGCTGCCATAAAGTTGGAAGCAAAGAATGTCAACTTAACTGGAACTAAGAACCATGAAAAACAGCCCAGACCATTATTCCCCCTCCTCCAAACTTTACAGTTGGCATTCGGGCGTTTTCCTGGCATCCACCAAACCCAGACTCGTCCGCCGGACTGCCAGATGGTGAAGCAAGAGTCATCACTCCAGAGAACGCTTTGTCACTGCTCCAGAGTCCGATAGCGGCGAGCTTTACGCCACTCCGCCGACGCTTGGCACTGCAACGTGGTGATCTCAGGCTTGTGTGCGGCGGCTGCTCGGCCATGGAAACCCTTTTCATGAAGCTCCCGACGCACAGTTCTTGTGCTGAGATTTGCTTCCGGAGGCAGCGTGGAAGTCGGTAGCGAGGACAGACGATTTTTTTGACGCACTACAAACACCACTTACAGTTGACCGGGGCAGCTCTAGCAGGGTAGAAACATGACGGACTGGCTTGTTGGAAAGGTGGCATCCTATGACGGTGCCACGTTTAAAGTCACGGAGCTCTTCAGCACGGCCCATTCTACTGCCAGTGTTTGTCTGTGGAGGTTGCATGGCTGTGTCAGCAGCTGAATCCACTCATAAGAAGGGGTGTCTGCATACCTTTGGCCATGTAGTGTATCAGTAGTTTCGGCTTGACTGGGGAGGCTGATCTTCCTCTCTATAAGGGTTTCTATAGTGGAGAAAGAAGACGCCCTACTGGCTCTACTGAAGCGTCACATCATTTCCAGTGGTTGGCGGTGAATTCAATAATAATTACACAGCTGCGGCACCGTTCTCTCAGTGAGGTGGTAAAAGACTTTGTTTTCATTATGCATGTAAACTGCATTCGATCCCAGTACGCGACGCAAGCAACCCCCCAGCAACAACGCAGAAACCTTCAAGTAATTAGACCGATTCACAATGAGGTTTCCATTTGATGATAATAACGGTTCTAAAGACACTGAGGCGCAATAAGTGGTTTCAATATGGGAGATTCATTATTCTGTGCAGTTTTGTAACCTTCAGTCTTTTCGTGCGCTCTAATACGATTTTTCACCTCCTCAAGTTCACTCATACAGATTTAATGGTATTCACACCTACCTTTGACAGTAGGATATTGAACAGTGGTCCCTTGAAGTTTAACACACATCAAACACTTTGTGACAAAATCCAAAGACAGCAGGATCTGGCCACTGGCATGGACACTGGGAAAATGTGGATTTTACATTTCCTCATATTGTCAAAACCATCCATTTTCACTAACAACATCCGTTGCCTTGTGGCCCAACAAAATCATGAAAATGATGATGTCAAGCCCTGAGATTACAAAGTAGGTTTGGAAATCACACGCTGGCCAAAACTCGCAAAATAATCAGCAAATGGATTAAATACCGACGTGACTCACGACCGTCAAAACCAGTTTCCGCTTCACTGTCAAACCTTTGCCAACTGATACAGTATCACAAGTGCAATAATATAATTTCCTGCACCTTGTGAGCCAGCAAAAAATAAATAAAATCACACACATTATCACTCTCGGCTGTGAGATTATAAAGTGCACACTAGCCAAAATGTGAAAATAATCAGCAAATGGCTGAAGTATTGATGTTTACTCTATTCGGTCCAGATCTGCACAGCAGTGTGCTCGCCCTCGGAGGAGGAGGGGAGGGGGGGGGGGGTGGGGGGGCGGCCGGGCACACAACACAATCACCACACCATCTGTCACTGCAGAGGAAACCTGGGCCAGCGCTGCTCTGCTTTACTGTACGCTGCTCTACAAATGTGTCCACGTGGGGCCGTGCAGATGTGAACGCCGCAGACAGATGTTTACCCTTTCTACGCCAAAATCAGTGGAGAGAAGATAAAAGGGATAAACAAATGCAGATTAACACGGAAAAATCCAGCGGGAGAATGACATCATATATTTATCCATTTTATAGATGTTCCTGCTTTGTGTGAGATTATACACTAGGTTATGTTGAAGGCATTTTGAACTCTGATTCAGTGGGATGATTGATGATTATGTAGCATGAAAGAATAAAAGTCATCTATCTTTACTTTAGTTGGTCTGATATTGGCCTTTTAATAAATATTGGATATTGTTGTTCACCACCGATATGATATGAGGGTTCATTGAAAAAACGAATAAAACTGTCAGTAAAACCTACAATTTTATTTTCTTTGCACATTATATTCTTTCATTTAATTGTTCAGCTATGCTTTTTGTAAATTACTGTCTGTCTTGAGGAAAACACTGATTACTTGTACTTTCTTTTTCAAATATAAAGATGTTGACTATTGGCACTACATGTTGGCTATCAGCAACTTTAAAGATGTTGTTATCGGTCTTCAAAAATCCATATTGGTTGAAACCTAGTTCAGTTATTCTTCTTCTGCAGATTCTTTGCACATCATGCAAAAATTTCACAAGACCAGTTGTCGTGGTTTGCATCCCTCAGCAAAACTAGCTGGTATCAACACTAATAAGCCATTTTAGAAAAGTCAGAGGACAAATGTAGAACCTTGTCTGATGAAAAAGTGTCTGAAGATGAAATATGATGACCTACAATTCAAAATGATAAAAGATATCCCCTTAAAATACAAACCAAAATAAAAACCAAAAAAAAACGTAAAGTGAAAGATTTATAGCAGTGTGTCCGTCCACTGACTTCTTGGATGATGCTTTGGCTTGAACGCTTGACTGGGTAGTGTTCAATGGCCTGAGGTGAGCAATGGATCCACTGGCAGAGGTATAGTGATGTGTTATTGATGCTGGGTGAGAGCTTCACCACAGGCAGAGCCCAAACTCGACAGTTTGAGCTCAGACAGGTAGAAAAACTGACAAAAGTGCAGAGGTGGTGAGTGGAAGCAAGAAAGAGAGGAAAAGATACAGTTTTAGATATTCAGCCGATGCTCTCATCCAGAGTGACTTACAACGAGAGCTTACTTATTCAACTTCCATTACAGACAGCCTATATACTGTTGGCACAACTCAAATGTAGAAATGCACGCACAAGCATCAGCTCACATCTCAAGGTGATCACAAGGTGTAGAACTCGCACACGTGGTGGATTTAGTGACTCACTGTCAGCGCATGCCATATCTCCTATACTCGTCATGCCAAGTCTGACACGTTGCCTTCAAGCTCATCATTTTGAGAATGTCGTTGCGTTATGAAAGGACTTCAGGAGTTTCGGCGTGATGGATATTCAAGGGTTTATTGCGGAAAAGTAGTTTAAAGTAGAAAGTTAAGTGGGGCTGAGACAGTGAGAGTTGCTCCTGTGGCTCCTTTGGTGCAGTAACAGTCCATCCTGCTGGTGCTTTTATAGCCTTTTCACCCTCGCTACACTCCCTCATAGCTCATACATAAGCTAAATCTACACACGACAACACCGTGATTTATCTTCACATGAATCTCCCTGGATAGCGAGACACCTCTGCAGTGCACTGAAGAACAAATCAGGGTTTGAGCGCAGAAGAGGGTCTGTCAGTCCTCAGCACACGGCGACACAAAATACCCATTAAATCACAAACAAGCCCAAGTCCTAGAGCCAGAATGGAGCTGCTGGAGCTGGAAATGACATTTCTTTGACGCACTGCATGCCGTCTCCGCCTTCTACTATGAATAGCAGATGACAACAAGCCAGGCCCAATGGTCTCTGGGAACCAGCAAACAGCAGCATTCGTCTGTCTGATTCAGCCCACACTGATTTATAGCTCCTTTAATCCTTTCACATCTGGAGCCCCGGCAACAATCTGCAATGGAGCAGCACAGTGCTGGCTCTCAGTGTTCCCGAGGCCCCGATCACATAGGACACATTCCTCTTATGCTCTAACGAATAGTGCAGCTGTGAGCATCGCTAGTACCAGACAGAGCAAGAGTTTGAGGGGAGCGTTACATCATTCTGGTTGCTATGCAACACAAAGATTGACAACTTGCGAGCAATTTAATGAGTGTTAATTAGCTAACCTGAAGTAACAGAGGGGATAACACTGCTGAAAATAAAATGGACCTGAGAAAGTTAGCGAATGCTCTGTTTGGATGAGACGGAGGATGTGTGTTCAGTTAATGTTGCTCACTTCCCTCCAGGCTCTGCTCATCTTTTCTCTCTCATGATAATATTTATTTGCTTGATTGTACAAACAAGGATGTTCTGAAATGACTAAAATTAACTTCTCCATTTCTCCATTTTCACTTATTTTTTTATGTTTCCTCCACCTCAGATTTAGTCCCTCCTCTTGGATGATTTGATTGGTCTGTCGACCAGAGAATGACATTGACGTGATTCACCTGCAGTGGCCAGGGCAGCACCTCAAAACACGCCGCATCCAATGAAAAGAACTGAAATAAACAGTACAGGCGCTTTTCAATCATGAAGGCCATGCTTGCATAGGACTCTTGGTGCAGCACAGAGGTTTAGATGATTATTTTCATAAGAAAATAATCTAGGTGGGAAAAGTGAACAACAACCTCCTGTTCCAGTGGAGCAGCTCAGTTACTACAATAGATTTGGACGTTACTAGGCAGTGCTCAGGTGTGAATGTATGTACATAACTATATCAGTGAGTGAGAAGAATATGACTAACCCTTCTCTAGATAAAAAAAATGATGGCAGGATTATTAATAATGAAATGGAGTGCTAGAGTGATGAGAAGCCAACCACCCTCAGCTGTTCAGACAGACAGACTTTTGTGTGTCTTTTTCACATCAAGTTCCTGCTGAGCTCTTCTGAGACATACACACAGAAGCCATCTCTACCAGTAGTAGCTCCCCTTAAAGGGGAATTCCGGTATTTTTAAACCTGGGCTCTATTTCTACAAATTTGTCATTTATACAGCAAAATAGGTACAAAACGTTTTGGAACTGCTCCGGTAGATCGCCTCAGTCGGCAGTCGCGAAACGGGCAACATAATCTGTTGGGGCAAGTGCACCGATCAAAGTACGTCCACTAAAAGTGCTTGTTTTTGCCACTGACAAGCTCAAATTGTTATTAAAAAAAAATAATTAATAGATTAATACTTATAATTTGCCATTTCATGGATCCTTTTATCCAAAGCATTTGTTTTAGCATTGAAATGCCAAATGGGAATCAAATGTTACTGCCATGCTCTACCTATTGGGCTGTACAGGATTGCTGCTTTCCATGAAAATGCAATTAATTACAACAATCCATATTGTTACAAACACGGGATAAAAGACCGACGGGGATAAAACATCAATGCAATATAGTGCATGTACTGTATAATATAGGCGATGCTCATTCATGCATTTATGCAGTATAGGTTTTAGAGAGTAATGAATTGAGCCAGGCACTACAGTGTAGTCCCTTCTTCACATTGGACCAGGTTCTTACTAAGATGAACTCTCCAACTCTTGTTTAACCAGGAAAATTCACTAAGAACACATTGGTGGCAGAGGGATGGAGCAATGCTGCAGTCATGGCCACTGTAGAGTCCAAGTTCCAGTTCCAAGACCAGGTCCAGTCAAGTTCAAGTCAACACCAGGTCCAAAGAAAAGAGCAAATCAAGTCCAAATTCGATTTTCTGAAGAATGAACAGAGATGTAGATCTTTCTGAACTAGACCCTTCAACATCCAACTAGTTAATGTGTAGGAGTTTGAGGACCATTAAAATGTTGTATTGAAGTGGGGAGAAAATAACCGAAGGTGGAGGAAGGTGTATATTTGAAAACCTTTAGATAGGCGGGAAACAGTCTCGAAAAATGGTCTCGAGACCGGACTCAAGCTCTACAGCCCTGGGATGGAGGGCTTCACTCACTGGCCCCTGGGAGCTGCCCAGTACGACTACAGCCTTGTACTGCTGGACACAGAGAAATCCCCCCTGGAACAGCTAGGGGGCTTCAATGACTTCCTCAAGGACACATGGGCAGTGTCCTTGAGGAAGGAAGCGAGAATGGTCCTCATTCACGTTCATTTTCTCAGCCAGTCCCTCTGTAACCTTCAGACTCCCGTTGCCTGTTGTCTGATGTGCACAGCAATCAGAAGAACAAACCAGCCTGCATGCTAATACATGATTTTCAGTGGGAGATTGGGAGATAATTGTGATGAGCAATCTGTTACAACTAGTATAAGTCATGTAGTTTATTAGTTGTCCATTCAGTTCACTGGAAGTCTTCTTAAATTCCCCGTCCCTGCAAATACCAATAATTTGGACTCACTTGTTGTGCTTTTCTATAGTCAAGATTGTTTGAGAAGATAGTTGGACCACTTTACATGACGTGGTATACTGTGCACTATCCAGTACAATGCACTGTTTGACTTGGACTATGGTTAATGGTTATACTGGTTATAATGACACATAAAGATAAGAGCAATGCTTTGACACATTCTTGTAAGATGAAGGAAATGAAACCATCTCCATTATCCTGTAATGTCTGTCAGGCTGCTGCTGCCAAACCAAAGGTCACACTTAACTTTACAATGGCCTTATTCCAGTGTGTATTAAGTACACAGTAAGAATATTATATGTACAAATGTGTTGTTACTTGCTACACCCTTGTAAGTACATCATGTATTAGGGAAACAGTATTATTACATACTAGCAGCACCTTACCACAGAAAAAGACACTGGAAAACAGCAAGTCAAGTTAGCAAAAAAAGAAAAACACAAAAAAACATTATTCAGTTTCTGAATTACAAAAAAAATAACATGATTGCTGCATTTGATGCATAATCAGAAAGTTGGCTCTTAAAAAGCTCACAAAACTTTACAGGATAATAAAGACCTTTGCAATTACAAAAACTCCCTAGGTCAGCTGCTTTTTGTGCTCTTGCGGTATCGCAACCCTGCAAAAGCCAATAACCCTTATCCTATGATCTCTTTGACTGATGTTGTCAGCACACAACAAAATGATCCAATAAAATGCATGTTTATGAAACGGCAAAGATCAAATCTAGACAATGATGAGTTCTGCACTTTAATCAGAAAAAAGGTGGAGGTGTCTCTAAACTCAAAAATATTGGAAACCAACAAGTTTTTAAGTACTTCCAGGCCTGTAGAAATTCACCTATTCCCTTACTGAAATAATCACATATAAATAGTATTAGTAACAAAGATGAATTACATATAAGTGACAAAACCTTATGCATCAATGACTATGCAATTACTGCTTAACACGGATTGGTTGATTTTTGCTCTCAGCTGCTCACCTTAGTGAGCATTTATTAAATAGTGGTTTTTTTTGTTTATATACTACAACTTGACCATCATGGTGAATAAACGACTCGCTTGTAATTGGAGAGTGTGAACCTAAATGAGTACAAAAGTACAAAAAATGCAATATTTCTTCAAAATTTCTTCTGGACAGTCAGACGAAGAACCACCCCTCTAACATGCAAGCATAGCTTCATGGTGCTTACATCAGATACTGGTTCTGTAAATTGGGAAATACTCAAAATGGCTGATGAGCTAGGGCTTGCAGCTTGAAGCCTGGCGTCTTACTGTAAACTGTCTGTGTCCTTTTTTAGGCTTGGAGTGCTGATTGAGTTCCTTCTATTATTCTGGAGATCAGCAGTTTACTATCAGGGCCCTATACCAGCCTGCCAGCTTGTTTCACCTGGGTTCACTTTCAATTGAATGAACTTTTAACAGCCCAATTCTCAAACCTCTCACCCCTCCACCTGTGAAGATAAAGAGGCAATCACTGCCGGGGTGACAAGAGGAGGCTTCATAAACCCAAAGAAATGTGAGGTGATTAAATGTAACCTTTCGTATGCCGCAAAAGACGGGAACGCCGCTGTTTCCGTTTTCTGCTGTATCATTCGAAAACAAACTGCCTCCCAGTGAGAAGGCTGCTTCAGTCGCTCGTGGATTGTCGGTAAAATAATGGAAATAGTGCAACAAATTGGCACAGTCATGGAAAGAAAAACACATAAACACGTAAAATACCATAAGTGTTCCCTACCAGCTGCAGGGGGGCTGTTCGGTGGCTGAGCCTGACCTCTGACCTCCCTATCGGGGGGCAAGGGAAGAGAGAATCCCCCTACAGGAAGCAATAAAGTACATTATTATTATGACCCTTGGGTCCTTGAAAGTCGTTAAAACTGTCCAGATTTATTTATTTTTTGCTCTTGAAGCGATGTGGCAATCGGGTATCGGGTGAGGGACAACATACATTTAAGCTCCTTTTCAACACATAATATGCTAATAACATCCTTTGTTGTTGTTTGTTGTTTTGGGTTGAAAAGTAACACATGCGGCAGAGCTGCACTGGAGGCACAAATAATCTCACTGGTTGATTTAAACCTCAGTGGGCGGAGTCAGAGAACCACAGTTTTACTGGCTAAGTAATGTTGAAAAAGGAAAGAGCTAAGGGAAGAGCTAGCTAACATTATGGAAAAAAATCAATCCATAATAATCTAGGTTAGCTAGTTAGCCTAGCTGACCTTCCCAGTTCAAACTAGCCGTACTAGCCAATAGCTATCTAGGTAAGCTAGTTAGCTAGCCTGCTGATCTTCCAAGCTCACGAATGCCATGGTCATGAATGAAAAAATAAGTCATTGCCATTTATATTATGTATTTATATTTTGTCCAGAGTTCCTTCTTTGCCATTCAGGTTTTCCAGTTCGCTAACTTGCACTGCAAAAAATTATTATTATTATTATTATTAATTATATGGCTCTGCCCACTGAGGCTTAACTCAACCAATGAGATGTTTTGTGCCTGGAGAGCCGCTCTGCTTCCCAGCAATATTTGTAGAGCTAAAACTTCAATCTGCACAAAGCAGGCTTGTCCCAAACCAGACACATCCATACGTTGCACATGGTTAAATCCTTTTCAACAGTGTAGTGACCCAAACTGGAGAGTAGAAGACAAAACAGTGTTCAGAAAGACAAAAACGAGATAGAGACAAAAGCAGAATTGAATAATCTTATTTTAGAAAGTGCTACAGTAGATCATTCAATCAACGCTAACAAAAGCTGTCACACTCATCGCTTTCATGCAGACACAATTTGGCTGTCAATCCTACCAAACAATGGGATGTATCAGTCGTTGGGGGGGCCTGGAAACATCTACAGTATCTATTAATGTCAGATTGCCTCTTTCATTTTGGTCATCTCACTTTACTGTATCATATGTAAAGCTAATAATATACTAGAGTAGACAGACAGACAGACAGACAGACTACATTGCATGTATCTGGATCTCTTTTTCTAACATCAAGTGGAAACAGGCTGTGGAAACAGATGTTGCTTTCACTTTGGCAGTACTGTCAACAACACAAAAAATGGAAACAAACATTGCTTTTGGAAAAAGTTTTTTCCTCCTTGCTCATTTCTGAGTTTTGTTCAGAGAATGTTATGCCTGCCCACCGACTTCTATTTTCTCCCCGTTACAATACCCTGCTTGTCTCAAGGCAATTATACACTCAGGCATAAACATGTGGCCCACAACAATCTAATTGTTGCATTACAATTCATGTATCATTCATGTAACACATGAAATCCTCGCAGGCAATCACCGACTCCCTTTCCAATCTGAGACTCCCAGCTCACTCCCACATGGCTGCACCATGCAAGCAGCCGTTCCAATCACACGGTCAAGGGTGACTGGCTCTTCTCATCAGCCGTGACCCCCCCCCCCGTCAGCCAAAGGGATCAATTGTTTTGCCTGTCAATTCCCTGTGTACTCTCCCACCAACGAATGGAGCTGATGGCCCCCCCCTCACCTCCGCACTGTCTCTGTTTATTGATTCAGATCTAGTATGTCAACGCTGGGAGGGCAGATAAGACCCGGGCCGGCTCATAAACACTACTTGGCGGTTCCAATCAGGTGAAGAGATAAGGCCACAGAGGACAGTAACTAAGCCAGGGGTTTGTAAACCTCCGCGACTGTCCATCCTCTCTCCATCTGCACCAAACAGACCTGTCTCATTGGTGGGTAATGTTATGAACTATTCCAGTCTATCATACTGAACATTTATTGGCTCCTTTATTGTCAGGTTGATACAGACTTGCGGATTTAATATTTGTCAGAGTTGTGGACACAGAGTTTTGCAACAAATGTAAGGGCAAGCGTCTTCTCTGTTTGTGCAGTAATTCACTTTCATTTCATCCAGTTCAGGAAGTGGGCAGCAGGGTGGCATAGTGCTTAAGGAGACTGGCCTTCATCCATGAGGCCCCATGACAGCAAGGATCCACCCTGATGAAACATCCTTGAGCAAGACACTGAATCCCTCCATATCCAATCTGAGATCGAATGAAAGCTGCAGATGTAGCCATTGTAGCACTTCCACTCTTTGATGGTTGAAAAAAAACATCCTCTTTCTAGACATCAAAAGCTCCAAGGAACACTCTATTAAATAGTTAGCTGAGAGAGTTTTATTTTACAATATACTCATTTTGTTGTACTATGTAACATCCAGTACTGATGCAGGTTCAGAAGCGGGATAGCTGCATGAAGGGCGACTTCTGCAACGGCTGCTACTACATACTGAATCATTAACCAACAAATGGCAATTTCGTGTGACATGAATTAGTAGAAATTGATCACCGTGTGAAGGCCTGTATTTATTACCTCTTTTGTACTTGGCGAGCTCCTTTCACAGCCCTCTGCAGAGCTTTATCTACGATACTAATCCTTTACTAGACCTCTTCAGCGCTTGTGTTATTCCTGCCACAGATTTCAATCAAGACCTAAGAGACATTTATGGCGCCCGTTCACAACAGGTCAGCTGCTTTAACCTTCCAAGGTCATCTAGAGGTCGGCCTCCAGTTTTATCCAATACAGTGAATAAGCTTTAATTTCTAGATTGTCAACATTGCAGGCAAAAGGATGGACTCCACAGCATGCAGACAATGTGTTCACATCTCTCTCCTGCTGACCATCCTCTTTCACCTTAGATACCTTTCCACGGACAAATCCATTCACAGAGGATGAAAAACACCTCTGACAACTGCAATTTCATGAAGACAGTTTTTACACGTATTTTTTTTTATGAAATGCAGGCATGAAATCATTTTTAACGTTTGGACCACAGCTCCAGATGAGGCGCCTGCTCCTTGTCCCCCACAAATTCTCCTCGTGTCAGAAAAGCTCACATTAAACCCATTCATTGAGGAAGAGAGCGTGCCGCCATCACACATCCAACTAACACCAGCAATTTAAAACCATGCTGACGTGACATTTGGAACGCTGTCAAGGGGAGAATCACTTCCTCTGCCCACCAAACACAATTGTCAATTTTCAAAGGTCTGACGACACATTCAATTGTCAGCCGTTTTTTTTCATCAAACAGATTGGCTGGCGCAGATGTTAGCAAGACACTGTTTTCTTCTATAAATCATCTCAACATGGCGACGGTATCGCACCAGTCTCATTAGATGTGATATGTGACTCAAAAGCTTGTTCTTTCATTCACCTCAGGCAGACTACTGCTCCCTATGTTTTATCAAAGAGATTGTATTTCCCCTATATTTATTGTACCATGGTGGCCCACCCTGACATCATTACCCACCCTGCTAAAAATATTATTACAATATATATAATTAATTGTATTTTTACGCTAAATGGTCTCTTTAAGCAACGAGGCAGGCGTTATATTTATTTTTCACATAGCAGTAAAGTCGACTTGGTCTAAATGTATTCTGAGACCAAGTTATATTTACTAACAGTAATTTTAATAAGACTTAATAACATTAAATAACACCTAATAACACTTTATTTTTATTATATAATATTTATATATTTATATAATATTTTTATTAATTTTATTTTATTATATGTATTTTAATTAAAAAAAAAATCTGGGATACATGATGTGCCTTTGGGCTTCCCACCACCATAGCTGGAACAACAAGCAAGGGGAAACACTGGTAAGCTGATATTACAGTCCTTGGAATAAAACACCATCCATTTCCTTGTCAAAATATCCCTCCTCCCCCGAAGATGAGGCATCAAGGCATCACAAATTTACTTTAAGAAATCCTCTCTTGCCCAACAATGTGAATGTATGGAGCATCTTCAATATTTCATGCACCTTTGATAGTAAACTCTAAATAAGAGAACAGTGTTTTAAATAATCATGCTTCTCGTGGTCTCCTCCTTGCTCTTCTGAGGTCTTCAAGGAGATTCACAGTCTCGTGATGACCCACAGATGTGCAGCATATGATAGAACAACACAGGAAGAAATATATGCCATATCTTGTACGAGGGGGAAATGCAGAGTTGATCCTCTTTAACTGCTTTCATCAGCTACAGTGAATCCAGATATTCATCTGATCAAAGCTCCTCCTCCACTCAGTGTGAGAGAAGAGTTTCTTCTCCTTCTTCCATTGTCATTTCCCTTGAAATCTTTTTATTGCAATACCCAACGGTGACAAATATTGAATTTGAATGTTTACAAATTAATATCCCTGCATGAATTCTACCATTACGGGCCCATCACAGACCGCCAGGAGAGACGCTACCACTAGTTATGAGGGACACGTCAGGGAAGAGGCCATGACAGTCTGTGACAGGCCTCAACCTTGGTTATTTTATTTTGTAATAGAGAAAGAGACAAAATGGATGTCAGACATGGGCCTTAGTGATTTGAGTTAAAGGGGCACTAAGCAAGATTTTTTTCTTCCCCATAGCACAAAATAACCATGATATATCTGTGGGGGTTCAAAGCAGCATTATTATTAGAGTGTTACATAATGATTTATTACCTCTTCACTATGTATCAGATATCTGCTCTATTTAGCAGCTAGCTTACTCGTCTTTAGTGTGAAAAGGTGACTTACAATCTTATTTATCTCTCTGTGTCCATCCAGCACTGCAGCCAGTCTAAAAAACACAAACAGAGTCTGTGGCTGCACAGCAGAGAGGTTAGGAGTCAAAATAGAGCAAATAATTGAACTATTAGAGCGTGAGTTCATGTAATGTACTTGTCCTAAAATCAGTTTGCGATTAGCAGTGAACTACAGCCAGTCGACGCTGAATAACAGCAACATCAGTGACATCTGAGCATCTCTTTTTAAAGGTAAAGTTGTTCTAGGCAGCTCTGCTCTAACAGTTTGACACCGGAGAGCAGAGTTGGATTTCTTCTCCACGGGAAGCATGTCCACAGACTAATGCCTTACGACATACAGGCATGCACGCTAGCATGCACACAATACACACACAGACAGACACACACACACACACACACACACAGAGCATATAGAGCACAATTGCACTGCATCACAGACTTCTAACAGGCTAATGCTCATTGCCCAAACATCCAAACATCATCTGATCAAGCCTGTGTAACTGATGTTCACGAAGCATTTGGCTAATATGCACAACACTTCTGATGTGACAGGAAAAATCTTGGGGTAATTCTCAAGTTCTCATCCACTTCCCGGGCTGTGTCACAAGACAGAGGAATGTGATATGGTCGGACCGAGTGCAAATTAATTATGAATTATCTGAGAACACAATGGATGATCTGCTCGAATCCACTGGAACACAAAAGCTCAAAGCATATTCTCATTAGAACAACCAACTCTCTTTTTCCTTTCAGCCCATGAAGCGATTCCAAGTTCCTTTGTCCGGCGCAGATTGGAGCCGTGCTGTACGGACCTGGCGTGGGTAAGGTGGCTGAATATACTTTTTTTTGAGATCCGGAGTCGACCGGTAGGGATGATCGGCGACAACCAAGCAGAGGGGTGTGGTGAGCTGTGCACCGCGGCAGCATCCTCACAGACAAAGCGCCATGACGCATGATGACAGCAGTGAGGCCGGCCAGCATTTATCCTCTTTAGCACTTGTCAGGGTCCATCTCGCCGTGGCCGCTGCCATGCGTCGACAGGACACTCGGCGGACCACCGGCAATGCAAGAACGGCTGCCGCTTGGTGCTGGGGCGCTCCTTTAATGGCTTCTAATGACCTCTGACCCATGTTGACATCTCAGTGACAATCTGTGGCACTTTCGTATAAATAAATGTCTGTTTTGCCGCTCTCTATCGCTGATTGATATAACACAACAGTGATTAAACACCCAGTTGCAAGTGACGCGTTTTAAATTTCAACAGCAGCAGCGGTTTGTTTGGCGTAAGCAGAAGAAGAACTGGGTAGTTATCATGAGCAGCGATAGCCAGAAAAGAGAAGAGCGCCACCTACAGGAACTCAAACTCCATCAACAGAAAATCCAAGGAGGAAGACGTCACAGTGCTGGACACACTGTTTGATTGATGGGGTCCAATGCAAAAACACCACAGCAATGACAGATTACCACTTATTGTTAGGGAGTGTGTTCTAGTGGGTACTGACACTGTCTGTGCACTATACATGTTGTTCATCATTTCATTTCTACTGAGGCACCTTTTCCTGAAACAGGTATTGCCGCCATGGCGATGAAGATGGAAACCTCTGCAAAAAGAAGACAGCCTTGGCCTCTTTTCTTTAAAATGAGTGCTATTATTGTAGGTGCAATAACAGGATCTGTGAGGTCTAGGTACTATCCAAGATTGTTTGTATTTTCAGTACGACTGCATTAGTTGAACAATGTTATCACACCTAGCTGTAATTGAGCACGCCTTGGAATAAGTAGAGGCCAGGACATTGGTACGCAATCATGTCTGCCGTCCAACAGCAAAATAAACTTGTGGAATGAGCTGGAGAATGCCGTCAATCTCAACCGGCATATACACCGCACATACGCATCCATATTTATGTACACAGGTACGTGATGGACATAAATCTAGGCAGAACAAAAGGCTAATAAATTCAGTACCATGCTTCTGCACACCCTGAGCATGGCTGCCAAAGAGCGGCGAGTGGCGCCGGCCCGGCACTGCTTCCAGTCGATGGTAAATGAGCACAGGCAATTCATCCAGAAAGACAAACAGGGCGAGCGCCTCGACCTCACGTTGGGGATAACAGGGAAAATGCAACACAAACATGTTCACATTGGTTATCCTTTATTTACTGGTCCAGTTGAGAGAGTTTCCTCACCCTCTTCCCGCTGCACTCTTCATACTGACGGGAACAAACCCAGCCTCAGGAGAGCGCTAGTGGAGAATACATTATTGTCTCCCCGGCGGGGGTCCACTTCCTGTCTCTTGTTTTCTGTGAAGTGCTGTGCTTCAGATAGATGTTATTGACTGTCCTTGCTCTCCAGAGAGCTGACTGTGCCTGGATACTTGGACATTTAGTGAGTGTTAGTGCTTCTCCACCAGGTAGTGTTATCAACATATTGAAAGTTGATACACACTATGGACAGGCTGCTATCCATAGTAGGTCTAGATCCCTTGGTATGTAAACTCCAGTACATTTACTGCACTAGATGATGAAAGTAATTCAAATAAAGCTATCAATGAATAACATTTGTTAAATATTTCTCAGCATAATCATTTGGTGCTTGAATGGTTTCAGTGTTAATTAGTAATCTGCGACATTTTCATATTAAGAAATGTCAGCTTTGCAACTCTCTGTAATTGATTGATACAACACAATAGTGATTAAGCTTTTTCCATTTGTTCAAATCACCCGGTGTCAGGAAGTGATGCGTTTTACATTTCCAGCAGCAGCAACAGCCGTTTGTTTACAATAAACAGAAGAAGAACTGGGTAATTAGCATGAGCAGCGATAGCCACCCCGGCTGAACAGACAAAGAAAAGAGCGCCACCTTCAGAAACTCAAACTCCCATCAACAGAAAATCCAAGGAGAAAGACGTCACAGTGCTGGACACACTGTTTGATTGACAGGTGATCTCTGTGAAGGGCAGTGCAGGAACCTCATAGTGAGGCTGAGAGACAAAGATGGAGACTCAGTAAGAACAAACAGATCTTGCAGATTACCACTTCAGCTGTGTTCAGGTCTGAGAGCAGCTAGCGATTAAAGCTGGTTAGACAAATGCCACTTCATCCAGGTCCTTGCATAAAACATGTTCCAGCACACTAGGACTAACAATACATTAGGCTGACGTGATTCAGAAAGGTTACATAAATGTTTTATTACTTTATTTATATCTCCAGGAAGCTATTTTAGGATATTGTGTCTCTCTTTGCTGAGCCCACTTTCTGTTTTCCACACGTCTGTATAGATGGACGCCCCGCCGTGCACCCGGAGTGGCCGCCTCGCCAGCAGCTCGCCAGTCTCCCGGTCACAGTGTGTGTACAATGTGAACCGCTCACGTTCGCTGCAGTAGGCGGTCTCCATCTAATTTCAAAATAATTTCTTATCCAATTTCATGTCTGGTCTGTTATCTTGTGAGTATAAATGAGAACCAATCATGCGTTGGCATCTAAATAAGCAGTTTTGTTGAGCAGGCCGGGTTCAGTTTCTCTCCTGTAGACTATTAACATAACATATGTTGTTTGTGGACACTTTCATCCAAATTCTCGCAGTGCCATGAAAGCAGACATTTCTAGCATGGGTAATCCCAGTGGGAATCGAACCTCTAACCCTGACATCACAAGATGTACATACTAGACCATTCTGTGGAAGATGAATCAGTCTCTGTCTCAAGATCACAACAACAGACCTGGATCAAGTAGAAATTGTAAATATTGGTGGGGTTTGTGGCATCAGGATAACTCAGACGATGTCAAGTGTTCAATCATGGACTAGTATATTAAAATGCTATATAGGCTGAAGGATGAAAGGTATGGCATTTTTCAAATACTCAATACTGAATAGTGGTGTACAAAGAATAGAAGGGGACTTGAAAGCAGCTGCAGACGGAGCTGTTTATAGATCTCGGTTGATCTTTTTGGATTTAACCCCTCTAACAAAGCTCCTCTTAAGTCCACTGATCAAAAGGCTCAATAAGCAAGACCCTCCATCTTAGAGCAGCCATATTAAAAAGTGAACTTTCACAAATAGTGCATACGTGAAAAATATCCATTTGTGTTCTAGTTTGTATTATTATTATTATTTGGATATATAAAATGTACTGCCCAGATCCAAACTATCCAGACGATCTCAAGTGATTTACATTTAAATTCCCGGATCACCGACATTACAAGCAACCGACAGTGAAGAGGGCAAGGGTCAAAACAACCACGCCTCCACCACAGGACAACAAATAGTAACCAAAACGTTTCCTGGAATTAAAATGTCTTCCTTTTCGCATAGCTTTTATTCCAAGTATGGCTGAATCCTGGTTCTTTGGTTCTGCCCAGTGAGGTTTAACCAATAAGATTATCTCTCATGTTTGTATAACTGAAACTCCAATCTGCCCATCAACAGCCGATGTGTCCCGAAGCAACACTGAACCAACAAACTGTAAATGCAGTAATAAACATGGTAATCGCATTAACAAAAATCTAAAGTGTTGAAGTTTATGAAATAAGCACGCCAGTTACATCGTCTCTGTACAACCCAGCAGCTGTCTTACATGTCTCAGGACTAGAACAGAAACATATACGTCTGTGACAGCAATCTACTGTCCAATCTCCTCACCACAGAGCTCCTTACACGGGTCTTCAGAGACTCAAATATGTGCTGAACATGATGTCTTTGCTGCCGATGGGTCCTCATAAATAACTGAGTGTCTTTGACTATGGTACATATTCAGTCTCAGCCAATCAGAGCCAAAGAGAGCACACTCTCTGTATATGCTGCATCACAACTGGAAGGTTAAAGGTTTTGATCTCTACAACATCCACTGTGTCCATCCTTGAGCAAGACGCTGCCCCCTGCTGCCCCATGTACACTGACCCCTCTGCTAATAACACAGTGTGTAATATGGCGATTGAATGCTCTAAAATCCCCCCAAAAGAGAAAATCCCAAGCTCTCAGTATGTTCACCCAACTCCTTTACAGTACCTCGTGCTCTTCTGCCCAAATCACTTCATCTGTTTTCTCTGTAATCGGATAATCTCCGACTCTGTACTGGGAATTATGGGATTATTTACGCTCAATCCAATTTCCCAACCTTCAGGACAAAAGCATAATTTCTCAAAAGTGATGACTGCAAAAAAGTCAGTAGCTTGACGTACAGCTTTTGCCAGCGTAACACGTCAATCAAGTTGATCTAAAAAGCCATATGAATGACAACCTTGCCAAAACACGTACAGTGGGGTAGACCTAGCAATAAAGGCTTTTAACTTGGGGGAAGATAAAAGAGTGTCTGGGCTTTGTTTTGTTAAAAGCGTATTCATGATATTGAGCGCAGACAAACAAGATTTGATCTAAATAATCAGGAAATAAGAGAGAGATTAATGGGATTTGAACACTAACTGCAGTTTCAGTGTCTCTTTATGAAAGAGAATTCAATCTGTAAGCGCGTTACTATTTTGTCAGCTAATGGATTTGGGTTACAAACACGTTACCCTGTGAATTTCGTCACAAGAAATCCAAAAACACCTCGTCTGATTTTGGCCACAGAACACAGAAACAACACTTCATTTTGTCAGATTTTGGGCGTGTGGGCTTTTACACTCAGCATCCACTTTATTAGGTACGCTTCTCCATTTCCGCAAATAGCTCGCTCCTCTAGCTATAATATAAATATAGCAGGAGTATGAAGCATGCAGTCAGGGTTGAAAAGTTAATTTACTGTTTGACTAAACGTTACAATGTGTGCTGATTTATGAAATTATGAAATGCAGGGTTTCAGCCCGTCTCCACCCAGCAGATAATATTGAAAAATGTCAATTTGAGTGGTGGAGAGAGGGAAGAAGGGGGTGTGTCTGTCAAGCTGGGGGGTGGTGTGGTGTGCACCTCCGACATTCATTTGGCAATATATTGTAGATTAGCCTACTAGCTAGCTAACATAATGGAGAGTGGGCACTTTGGTGACGGGTCTTTTGAAGTGGAGGATTTCTCTCCACAGTGCCTCCACCCAGTCGGCGGCATCAACATTTAAAAAACTCTCTGCCCACTCAGCTCATACGACCCCTAAATCTTTGGTATTTCATCACCGATCCTGGTGGAGCCGGCAGTGCAGCAGAGCTGAAACTTTCAACCAAAGGAAGAGACAAATACATTTTTTGGCCCTGAAAGCCGCCTGTTGCAATGTTGAATTCATGTCCAGCATTGATCGGTTTCACCATATAGAAGTCATACAAATACGTTTACAGCTCAAAAAACCTGATTTAATGTTGAACATCTTTTTAAGCGACTGTGAATGTGATATGACGGTTGCCTGGAGTTGAAGGCTGACTGGTGGATAAACAAAAAACATCCAGTCAGTGGCGGTCCTGAGGGAGAAAATGCCTTGTTGATGGGAGAGGTCAGAGGAGAATGGCAAGACTCATTCATGCTAGCAGGCAAGTATATACACATAACAGCTCAGTGCAACAGTGATTTGCAGAAGGGCATCTCAGAAGTCACAACTCATCAAACTTTGAAGTGGATGGGCAGCAGCAGAAGACCTTGCCGGGTTCCACTCCTGTCAGCACAGAGTAGAAAGAAGAGGCTGCAGTGGGCATGTGATGAACTGCAGAGTGGACAAACATCACCTGTTGGGAGAAAGCCTTGTCTCTGTAGCAACATACGCTGAGAGAAGAGTCAGCGTTTGACGTAAACAGCATGAATCCATTGCGCCTGGTGTCAGGTGTGGTAATGGTGTGGTGAATGGTTTCTTGGCACCTTTCAGACCCCTCAGTACCATATGAACCCAATAGAGACCTTTGGGATGTTTGCAGCGTGATTGTGCTGCCGAAAACTCTGCACGAACTGAGTGACACTATCGAGTCTTCGTGGCGCTACGTCCACGTGGTAGGTCTCTATCATCTTGTTGGATCCAGGCCTTGAAGAATTTAGGCTGTGCTTGATGCAAAGGGGGGGGGGGGGTACTACCTGGTGGTAGGTCAGTGTACCTTATAAATACTAACCCTGCTTTCACACTGTGAGCAACACAGTGTGAAAGCAGGGTTATGACAGGTCCTGAACGGGGATCGAAGATTCAAACTAAGAATGGAGACGCCAATAGCCAATGAGAGGCGAGTTTACAGTGAGGTGAGGCGGAAGAATTAAAAAAAGATATAAATGATAATAATGATGATAAAGCCTACTCACCTCCAGCTCAACTGAAAAATGTTCAGCCAATGTTGAACGAGTCTCTCCAGCTTTACCCAATTCTCTTCATGTGTTTTTTTCAGTGTGTATTAATACATGTTGCATTCATGTGTATATTAATAGATATTGATGGATTACACATGATGTCCCAAATGTCAGGATAATCTCAGTTATATTGTTAAGAATGTGGTACCACGTCCTTGCCCAATCGTCTCGTGTGAGCGGATTTATGACAGAAAACTCAGTGAGATCTGTCCTTATGTGTGTGATGCAATGCGTTTTCAAAATCGGTCTGGATCTTCAAAGTCTTCTAGTGTAACTGAAAGAATAATAGCAAACGCCACCGGGCTGATAGGGTCCTCATTTTACATCTAAAGCCATAAATAATCATGATCATTGACGAAATGACTCATGAAATCAGTACGTCCCCGTAGTCCTCTGCATCCTGGAGTGAAGATCAATGGTCCCATCCTCCCTGAGCTCTTCACAGATGATTGGGTAATGCATGAGAATAAATATATCATAAATCCCAAATAAATCATAATACACATATGGTATGTACATATGGCTGAAATATAAATATTTAGCAAAACAACGCACATTCACACCTGGAAGCTGCAGGCACAACCACGGCCTTCTGCTGTTTTCTGCTGAGCAGCTCCAGTAGAGCCGTGAGAGGTGAAGTGGCTTTCTGAAGGGCATGTTCAGGGTCAGTGTTGAGGTAGGTAAGAGGGTCACTCATTCACTTATCCCAGCTCGATTTTCCCAGTTGGTCCAGGGATTCATATCAGTGACCTTCTGTCCACAAACACACATACAGATAATGTGCTAGTCTTGTATAACAGGAGGATAACAATGTGTAGCAGTAATACTATATTTGTGGTAGCTATGGTGTGTGGTATGTGGTAGCTTTCTTGATCAATGTTGCAATGAAAAATGCAGCAGTATGAACGGGTGATTATGAACTGGTACCCGTTGCATCACCGCCGTACCCATAATCAAAGTGAAGAGGGTTTTTTTTTGCTCTATCATTGAGCTGCGGATGATCTATCAACACTGAGGATGGACTGAGCTCTGTAGCGGGGCAGTTCCCCAGTAGCACTGTCGGAAGAGATGTCTTTGAATTTCAGTCATGGGCCTCCTATCATACCATCGTGTCAAATCCTTCTCAGGCACTTTGGAAATGGAGGTTTGGTCACTGCACTCACGATATTTAATCACTGGTATTGGACAAAACCATGTATCTGCAAAAAGCGCCTTTTTCAGGGCAAGAATGTTTGTTTTCTTATTCACACTCGTGTCATTTAGAAAATATACTATGGGGTTTGAACAGTTTTCAATTATCTCAGGACACAAATGACAATGTAAGCATTCAATTCTAACAAGTAAAAGAAAATCTCCAAAATTGCAGTTATGTGGTTTTTCAATGACAACAGTGAAATGGCTGCTATTGCATGTCACAGATATCTGCCTAGACAGCTTCTAGGCAAGTTAAGAGAATCTCTTTGACTTTTATATATTTCCTTGAGTCGTAAGTCAAAAGCTTGAGTCAAATATAGCTGATGTAGAAGTCCTGAATAAGTACCACAGGTTTGAAGTATTTCCTCTCGGGGATAGCAGTATAATTTTAGTGATGGCGGTTCCAATGGTTTTCCCCTAATCAATAGCTTTTAATTGAATTCCAACTTGACTATTTCTGTCCTTTTGTTTACCCTGTGAAGCACTTTGTGACAAATTTGTGTCATAAAAAGCACTTTATGAATGTGATTGGACTTGACTTAGTCGTGGATTAGTGTGCCGGCACTAGAATTTGCTTGTCACTGTTTGTGATTAGTACAATTACCTCTCGCAACACTGCTACTGAATTATTTTGTTATTCTGAAGAATACGATTTTTCATTCAATCACATTTTCTGAAAAGATTTAACTGAAGGGATGTTCCAAATATCAATGTGGTGAATAAAAATGAGTGATTGAAGCCTTTAGGTGCCATACTAAAATACTAGAAATGTCTTTTCACAGTGTGTGTGTGTGTGTGTGTGTGTGTGTGTGTGTTTGTTCTCTTTCTCTTGATAGACTATGTTTTGTTGTGCACTTTACCTCCACCTGCCTCGTCTACTCCCATTTCAGTTAAGTGATTTCCCAGAATGACTTTCTCCCCTTACTGAAAACAAAACATGCCTTGTTCATTTCCCCTCATTAACCACATCTATCTTTACTTGGTCCCTGACCGCTCAAAGCAAGGGAGGTTATGACATTATTTGAACAGTTTTAAATAAATATAGCAAGTCAGGTTTCAAGTAAAGTCAAGTTAATTTATACTGTATAGCCTCAAGACAATCAGATTTATGACACAATCACTATCAATTATCAATCAAATTATGACAATTAAGATGTCTACAGAATACAATCAGAACAAAATCACACAGATAAACTGCGGAAGTGTTAATAAAGAGAATTTGTTAATAAAGGACAGTCTCGCTCTGAAAGATGAGGTGAGTTGTTGCATGAAGAGGTTAAACTGTGATGGGGGGGGCGGGGTTGCAAATCCAACCACGGACAACCAGGGTTTCAAAAAGCTATTCTATAAGTGAATAGCCATTAAATCTGCCTAAAACAGACTAAGGGAAGGGAACACAAAGGCGAAAAGGGAGAACTGAAATACTTCCGAGGTGCCCCTACAAGGAATCTAAAGGTGAACAGAAAACAACCCACTACGGGCGATAGTGATGGGCACGTCATTCCCCGACCAACCACAAAGTCCCCCATGGATGTAGCAGCCGAGCGTGAGAGGGACACAAAAAAGGTGTAACTCAGTTTCTAATTGCACCATCACCATCACATAAGGGTGGGCAGGCAGAATAGTCTGATAGAGTGATATGGAGCCAGCTGATCAAGCCTGCGATTACCATGGAAATGCATTAAAATTGCATTAGCCACGGAGTACCCCCCCCCCCCCCTTCCTCCTCCCCCCCATGCCCTCGGGGAAGAGGAAGCGATTAACCCTACTCACTTGTCAAATTGTTTTCTGTCTAAACAGAATAGTGCTGAGTCAGGCTCTTCTCCCACCAACCACCTGCTGTTTCTAGCTGCCAGTTATGTAACTTTACTGGAACCGTCTCGTAAAAAAAAACAACCCAAATATCGCCTCAGGCAAGGACAGACTTCAACCTTCGCCGAAATCCTCCGAGAGCCCAGTTGAAAAATCTGGGCTCTGTCCTTTAGCATCTGAGGGGTTGTGTCCACAAATGAGATCCAGCATTTGGAAATAAAAAATGACAGGCTGTGGGAAGTTGAAACAAATTGCTCACTTTTTAAAGGACAGCAGGTAACTTGCCTGGGTGACAACGCTTGATTGACAAAATAATAACACTTTTACAGACTGGATCCCTCGTGACGCAGAATAAAATACACATCTCAGAGTATATTCAGTGAAAGAATTAGTTCCACAAGCATCATCGCCATTGCAGCTTTTGTACCATCTAATGCAGTTATTCTTTGACTGAAAATGGAAGCATGTCAAAGGGAATCGCACGGCATGGCCCTCCTTCATTTCACTTCCCATGTAAGAATTCCATTAAACATTATTGTTTGTAATCCTCCAAGCTGAAAATTACAGTGTTCAGAAAAAATAATTGGATTTCAACACCAGTGAATTGCTAATAGCTATCTATTTGTATAAGCTTTTCAGTTGCGTGATTGTGCTTTTTTCACAGCTCAGCGGCACACTCTGAGTTCACTAATTGTGGTATTAGGCTAAAGTCCTATTCATTTTTCATAGTCTAGATGCCTCATTAATGGCTGGGGATGAGGGGCGGTCCCACGTCCTCTTCAAAGTTCACGGTGGTTGGTCTTTATCGCCGAGGCGCTGTCATTTAAGAGTTCTGGCTTTTAATTCAGTGACAGGTTTTAAATGAACCCCCCCCGGCCCATTAACAGCACTACCCCGCGCACTGTAGCAGAAACATGAGCCCTATTAAAACCAATGGAAGGATGACAGTGTGTGTAATGATTTTCCTATCATATTGCAGTCAAAGCTACACCGATGCAAGTTCTTGATTGGCTTAGATTGTAAGCATATGTAGAGAAGAAAGGATGACAAAAACAGAACAGATCTAACGGACATTTATTTTGAAATTTTCAATCAGTAAATTGACACCGTGCTCTGCCCCCCCACCCATATTACATGGGCACCTAATATATTGTGACATAAGTTTGAAATGCCCCAGTTCAGGTGTTATTAATATGTCATAACTCTGAAATGTCAAGAATAACCAACATGCTATCAACATCTATTGGTTTTCTGTGTCACCCAGCTTTCCAAGTGCTCTTATCCAGACGTGCATTGATTCAGGTGTTGTTCCATCTGAGAGTGTTTGAAGGGAAAATCCACTCTGAGATACTCGTCTATTTTCAATCGTGGGCTGAAGTGTTGGAATTTACTTCTTACTGTACTCACTTTCCCTTCTACTTCAACTAGTGGTTTCCTTGCTCTTTGATCGACTGACACCAAAACCGTTGATGTTTTAGATCAATGGAACATTTTCTGTGTTAAAGTGTTTTAAGGTGGATTTTCCTTTAATAAAATGCAACATATAATAGGAGCATCTTCCTTGTATAGTTACACAGAGTTAGTTAACCTGTCTCTTCTCATTCATTTACAGCTCCCCTTCGTGACTGAAGTGGATTTAATAGGTGAAGTCAATAATCGATCGATCAATCACAGCTTTCACCTGGATTCACTGGCCAGGCTATTTCATGGAAAGTGAAGGTGGTCTCTTTTATAATCTCAGTGTAGGTAAATGTTCACACCCGATGTGCGTTTCAAGCTATTCAGGTGCATTTGGAGGTATAGCACCTGAATGGGCCACGATGTGGGACTCAACTGACACGAACAAGCTCGCCTTGTTTCATCCCATCCAGGAAAATCACAGTGATGGGTGAGAAGGTTAAAAAAAACATAATATTAATAATTAGCAGCAAAACATCTTTTTCAGACTTTTTGTACAACTGGAAAAGAAAACCTTCTAATGTTTTTTTCAGATTGAAGGAGATGCTCTAGAAGGAATGGAGGCTCTTAACACTATGAAGCGGTCCTGTCTAGCTGAATGGGTCGAGGTTAGGGATCTCGTGGTGCTGCACAGCGCTTGAGATAAAAGCAGCTACCAAAATGTATATTTCCATGCAGTGTTAAGGCATATAGCGTGGAATAAACAGAATAGAACAAAGTGGAATTTCAATCTCTGCTGTAGTTTTTTTTTTTGCAAGCTCATTTTATTTCAGGGGCCTGCAACTTCAGAAACATCAAAAAGAAATGAATCTATTAAGACAGTACTTTCAATATGGGCGATAAATATTCAGCAGGAGGAGTTGCCTTCCCACCTGAACCTGTGAGGCGAAGTAGAGGAGAGACCACACACATTTAATCATTGTTTTCATTTTGCATTATCCACTAACTGGGGCTATATTCATCATGCCATGGTTTGATGGATGGCCGAATTTTCATCCCATTTCCCCCGGACCCTTGAAAGGTTTTGAAACGTCATCTTTGATAGTAAAAATAAATATGATAAGAATTACCACTGTCAAGGGTGGAGAAGAACAGCTTCAATCTCTCCCCACAAAATTAAATTATACAAGTCAAACAAGGATTCACGTATTACTCAAAAAAAAAAAAGAGGCACTCTCGCCTTTGGCTGATTAAAACCATCAGTTTGAATATCTGTTTCCTCTTCTGAGGCTGTGTGTGTGTGTGTGTGTGTGTGTGTGTGTGTGTGTGTGTGTGTGGGGTCATTGTTAACAAAAGGTTGCACTTGGGATGGCTGTCTGCCACTGCCAGGATTACAGCCCATTAAAATGTGCTCATCAGTGGAGGTCAAGAAAGGAAAGCCCTGTGCAAAGCCAGCCTGATGTAATTAAGGAGAAGTGATGATATCCCTTCTCCCGTCTCCCTCTCCAGTTGCATCCCTCTTTCTCATCCTACCTGCTGCTGAAGGGAACGCTGCATTATTCCCCGTCTGTGGAATTCAGGCTTTTCCGCAAGGTCAAGGATTTTGTTGCCGGGGAAGTACGGAGTATGACATCTCTGCGATGCCTGGGATACTAATGAAAGATTTAGTGCTGCCGAAGAGATTCTTCACAAAGTTGAACTAAAGGTGCTTAAGTTTACAGCCGAGGTCGACGTGACCTTTCAGGCCACGGTGACATTACAAAGCTGCACGCCGAAGGTACAAAATACTAAAATAACCTTCTGATGAAATCCACTGACCAGGTGAATCCCTCTTTGCTGATTGGCTGCTCTGTGATTCCTCCTACCTTAAGTGGTAGAGCAATGTGAGGACGGCTCGTGAGATCCCGCCCCCTTCCCGATCCTTCATAACTTCTGAATGGTAGGCACAGAGAGTTGGCAGACGCCTCATGAGACTCAGTAGAGGGCTGACTGTCAATGCCCGGAGGCCCCGCCCTTCCCTTTCTTGATTGGCTGTTCTTTAATGCTTTATATCTTTTCAGTAGTTAGATAGTTGGTGCGCGGCTCATTACACTCAGGAGAGGGCTGTCTATCTAAGCGTGATGTCTGGAAACTCCACCCCTTTTGCTGATTAGCCAGTTTTTGACCCTTCATAACTTGTAATAATAATGAATCGTTTCTCACAGAGGATTTTGGAATGGCTTGTCCCACCCTATTTCCTGATTGGCCATTGTTCCATCCTTTATAATTCTTTTACCATTTGTAGTAGAGAGTTGAGGGTCAGCTCGTTGGGCTCATCAGACGTGGAGGTGAGGCATGACAGGAAAGGAGACACTGATTAGATTATTAGATTATTTAGTATCACTGTTGAAAGTGAGGCGAAGAGAATGGATGAGATAACTTGCAATGCAGTACGGCACTTAGACGCGAGCAGAACGCTATGCACAGGAGGTCTTCCAGGGAATGAGCAACATACCGACATGGGCCCAGAAATTGGCCCGCTGCGATGGATCCGCCTCCCGTAAGGTTTTATTGGCAGCAGCCTCCTCCCGGTAGTTAGCATCCTGGTGGTTCATGCTAGCATGCCGGATGGCATACTACAAGATAAGACACAGTGGATCACAACAGATCGGGGCAGGACGGCCATCAGGAGTACTCAGCTAAAAAACAAGGTAAAAGGTCACTTTCAGTTAACAAAGTACTCACTACTCGTATCTGTTCTGAAAAGCTGGTATCGGTGCATCTCTGGTTAAATATATACTGTATATATATAAATAAGTTCAGCAGCACAGTCCTTTACAGAATAATGGTCAGTTCTATCACTTTTAGGCAGACGAGACATCATGACCCGTCTCTAATGACAGCCTGTCTCTAATAAAAGCCTGCTGCTCTCTTTTGTTGAGCTGAATAAAAGGACCCAGCCATTATTGGAGGTTTCACGATAGATTCCCATTACACCATTGTTAACCAACATCTACTTTAGTCATGGCACTCTTGCCAGTGAAAGTGATCGAACAGTTATTTCCTCTGTCATCTCTTACACCTTCATTATTGCCCTAATAGTAAGGAAGAGTTGAACGGAGGAATGAATACTGAGAGACCTGCAGATGGTTTCATGTTGTTAAGATGATGCTGGGGAGAGATAAAAGGGCTGGATGGGTCAAGACTGAATATCCATTTCCGTGCATCAAGAAGCTTCCCGTAGTGCCATCCATCCTTGTACAACAGTACCACTTCCATTTCATGCGTACTCAGTCACTGGGAGCCTATCGCCTCCTCTATTCTCCACATCAGTCACAGGAGACTGAACCCCGACTCTGAATCCTTTTATTCACACACACACACACACACGAACACGCGCACGCACGCACACACACACACACACACACACACACACACACACACACACACATGCTGCATGCATGCAAGCACAGATTCACAAATAGATTCATGCACACACACACACACACCCATGCAAACACATGCATGTGCAGACAGTCACACTGAGGTATGCACATATGCACACACAAAAACAGACACATGCACGCATGCACAGACGCATGCACGTACATACTCTGCATGCACCTATACACAAACACAAACAAGCTGGCGTTTTAGGAAATGCTGCAAACACATTCAAGTTATAATTTTTCCCTGGCTCTGCAATCTTGTTTATGCAGAGGCAGAAGCCGGTGCTTTTGTGCCTTTATTTACCCTTAGGTATGCTGACTGAGCAAACTTGTTATTTTTCAGCAACACCGTGCTTCACATCCATACACGAACACACAGGGAGCTGCCCAGTGCAGCCGCAGTCTTATACTGTGTAGTTCCACTGGAATAATTGAGGCTTGTTGCTTTGATTAAGGACACATCAACAAAAGTCTTCACAAGCTCACTTCTCTTCCCGTCACACATCAAAAAAACAAATTTGTCTTAGTCCATGAAGTCCCCACTGCAATGAATTAAACAGTGAGAAATTACCCACGTTGTTGTTTATGAGAAAAGACAACAGACCTAATCATTCCAAAGCCAAATGATTCTGAATCTGGTAATAAGAATTTGTGGCATTTACTTGGAAAAAATAGCCAAGTAAAATTCCTACAAGCTGTCTCATGACACAAAAGCCTCCCTAACGTAATGTGACTGCATGTCTACTATACTTATACCAAATGTGACCCTCAAAAAAACACAGAACAGGACCACTGTTCTGCTCAGGCCATACACATTTAATTTAATAGATCTTTTTTTTTTTTTAGAAAAGTGAGGCGAGTGAGCTAAAAAGAATAAAACTAGGTTGGACCCTTTCTGCCATAAAATGGGGAGCAGGAATAACATAGGTACTTTATGGATGTTTTAAAGCTTCAACAGATTTTTATATTTCCACATAAAGCCTGCAGGGATAACCTTCACATGTGACATTTTGATAGAAAATGTAGATCATGTTACAATGTTGTTGCCATCATTAAAATGTGACCACAGTGGCAAGTATATCTTGTCTTTATTCTAAACATGCACTTTACTAACCTTCACAACACATAATATCTGGACATCAACACCGCTTTGGTGCATACTGGAACTGCAGACACTGCTAAAAGAAAATATTAAGAAAATATTAATAAGGTTTGGAGCTGGGAAGCGTCCTGAGACTTTGGTGCTCTGTGGCTGACCTGGCGGGTCGGAAGCGAGGTGCGCCGGCCAGGAGAGAGGCCGTCAAGGTCGTGTCGTCTTATGTTGTCGTGTACAAATAAAGTGAACTCTCCTCATCCTGACTCGCTACAGTGCTACAGTCTACAACTCACTGAAGTCAGACAGAGACACAGGCAGGATGAGGAGGGAGATCTTGACGGCCGCTGGTCTCTCTCGGCCGACGCACCTCCCTTCCGTCCCGCCAGGTCAGCCGCGGAGCGCCGAAGCTGCCTCAGGACGTTTTCCAGCTCCATTTTCTTTTAGCAGGTGTCTGCAGTTCCAGTCAGCACCAAAGGGGTGGTGGTGCACTTTTTTTACACTGAATCAAATTTTTACACTTGCTCACTCTTTCTAAGCCGCACTGTATAAGAACATCAGGTAATCCCACTTTTCCTCTATCCTATTCAGAGAGCAGACATATTGACCAAGCTGGCTGAGGTACAACTTCCAGAGTCTGAACTGAAGCTGCTATACACCACTTCCAAGCTGGGCACAGGAGACAAGCTTACCAGAGTAAACAGATATTTTGTGTTTCTTTGTGATGGCCGGTAAGTGAATTGAAGACCTTGCGGTTGTATGTGGTGTAGTGAACCAATCAGAGCCCCCGAAACGTGTTGTAGAGCGCGTGTAGGACGTTGATTCTAGGACGGCAGAAGAAAACGATGCATCAAGAAAAAGAAAAAGTGACATGGGGCAATCCGTGTTTTAAACAGTTAATTAAATTTGCCTCAAGGGGTGCTGACGCTGTACCGTGTCCATAGAATCGATTTCAAACAATTAACTCCCACTTCTGGTTACATGATGTTTCTTCAGCGTTGCGACAACCGAGGCATGGATTGTGGGAAGAACCGGGTTGCAACTCAATAAGTGCTTCAAGTATTTTCAGTGTACGAGACTATCAGGCCTGTAATCACATTAGAGCACTTCCTGCTTACTTGGCAAGAATCTTTCATCTTTAAATTGAGGTCAGACCCAGTAGGACATTAATCTTCAAACCGACTTGATTCAAAGTGTCTCTTGGTCCTCCTGCTTATGTATTTCAGTGTCCGGGCAACCTTGCCAGACATTCATCATCAGCATCTGTGTTAGAGTTCCCACTTCCTCTGGGGAGAGTCAATTGGCCATAAGGGCTTTCAGTTCCACTCATCTGCTCCCACTTGGCCATTTGCCATTGCTGGTACTGCGCTGTCCTCTACAACAGTGATTTTCTATCTTGGTCCCCGGGGCCCCGAGCCCTGCTGTTTCTTTTTCAAATAATATTCCCTAATTTGTATCAGATCTCATTTTGTGAGAGATTTTAATTGGCATTTTCTTTTTTTGTGCAGATGTGAATGTGTGTACCTGTACGTGAATCGGGAAGTTACACCTTGTGTGCTCAGCAAACCTTCTTTGGATAGATAAAGGTAAAAAAAATAATGTTCAGATTACTGGGCAGTCAAAATAATCATTCATTTCTCATTTCTTGCTTGTTCTGTGGTGCTAATGTGCACATTATTCATTCAGTGCTAATTGCTAAATCCTTGCCAGACACCTAATTGCATGACTCAATCATTATTCAGCCTCATCTTATTTGTGTTTGGTTTGACCAGTACATCATCCTGGTACACCAATCTGTTGGACATGATGAAAAATGACTCTCTCCAAATGATTACAGGGCATCCAGTATCTGCACAAGAACAGTTTGTGGTGCTGCTGCCTCTTATTTGTAGGCGTATTAGTGTACTATTTAAGTGGCAACTTTCCTTTTCAACACATGCCAATTACCAGAAAAAATCCTGCTGGGCTCAAAGTCCACATTTAAACTGAAATTACAAAGACAAATGTATTTTCTTTCATTTGAGTTGACTAACACTTGTTCAGTGGAGCTGTTGGTGGTGACTATGCCCCCATTCTCTCGCCTGCAGGGAGTGGACAAAATAATGGAAACTTTGAAGTAACTGTGTGATTGCTTTGAATGGTTGCATACCGGCCAAGGAATATGAGGCCATTTTACAGGACCAGGAGACCCCTAGGTTGCAAACCCTGTTGCCTCATGACTGCAAACAAATTCAACAAATTCAAGAGTGGCGTCATGAACACCAGGTTGAGTCAAACACCTTCCATGGCCCCGATCAGCAGATCTAAGCATCATTGAACGTATATGAGAAATAGATTTCCATCTCCTTCATCCCTCAACGAACTAGAGGCTTTCCTTCTTGAGGAACAGTCCAATATCCCACTACCCAGAGTTCAGGACCTGTATGACAGCTTTTCAAGAATGACTGGGGCTTTGTTATGAAGACAGAGTGGCTCATTCATATATTGTTTGGTGTTTCCATTATTTTGTCCACCCCCCTGTATTTTGGCCTGTTCTTGCCTAAGCCATGCATTCTTCTGTGACCTCTGGGAATGCCAAAGACAAAAAACTGTGGGATGCTTCCACGTCAGATTCATGAGGACCATGTCACGTTAGGAAGGCGTTTTGAAGCCTTCAAGTCTACGGATGTGATTACATTTATTTACACCTGAATTATTTTTTAACAAGTAGCAGCCAGTCACGCATCACCATATTTCTGGTTGTGCTAACGACGCTAACCCTAACCCTTCTAAAGCTAATAACTCTAATAAGGCACTAATAGGTAATGATCAACACTCATTTCCCTCCCCCACTGGTCATCATCCCAAAGGACAACAACTCCCTTCAAAAGTGAAGCCATCTTAGATTGGGGTGGGATTTGTATAACAAGCCAGAATGGTTAAAAGACATCTTTCCTAAACTAGAAACATCTCTCTCTCTCTCTCTCTCTCTCTCTCTCTCTCTCAGCTAAATCATTAATTCTCTCTCAGCTAAATCATTGATTCTCTCTATGGGAGCGACAGAAAGGATGGTGGAAGATGTTAGCAAGGAAGGTGATGCCATACACTGCTGATATACAGCCTATATCAAAATACAGGAACCAACAATTAAAAGTGAAGGGTTCCGGTAGCATCGCCACACCAGTCCTGTGTGGCTCAAAGGGGAGAGCAAGGTACATTCAGGAACAGTCTGCCTGCCCCAATCAGAGAGGCAGGCTCTATCCAAGTCTTTAGGTCAAGGCTAAAGACCCATTTATTCTCTTTATCATTTGACCAGCCTTGAGGGAGTGGCTCAGTCTCTTCTCAGAGTAAGGCTAGACCAGTTAGCTCATCCTAGCTCAGGGTCCTGATGGATACTAGCATCCTGCCTACATGTCCTGTTCTCCTGGTCTAGCTGCTCCTGTCCACTGACGCTGGTCATGTTTGTCCGTGAGAGTGTGTATGGGTGTGTCTCCTATCTGGTCCAGGCTGCAGCTCGGCCCCCCCCCTCCTAGGACGATGCTGACTGAGCGGGCGTTTGCTGTGGACGCTGGGCAGTGCTTCCAGGCTACAACTGGGCAGTGTTGGTCCCCTAGTCCTATGATGACACTGACTGAGTTGCCGTTTGCTGTGATGTCCCACCACAATAAACTTTTATTTTATGTATATGCTGCTTGCCCAAACTCAGCATCTATTGCAGCCAACCGTCCTGGGAGGGGGATCCCTCTCTGAGTAGCCCCTCCCTCTCTGAGTAGCCCCTCCCAAGGTTTCTTCCTTTTTTTCCCTAAAAGGTTTTTTTGGGAGTTTTTCCTCGTCCTCTGTGAGGGTCCAAAGCTGGGGGATGTCGTGAACTAACCATTTACTGTTTCACATGTTGGGCACTGTGAAGCCCTGAGAGACTGGAACTGATTAAGGGCTGTACAAATAAATGTGATTTGATTTGGTTTGATTTGATTAGAGAGTGGGTCAAAACAAATCTGATTCCAGGTCGTGTAACTTCATGACGAACTTGACTTGCCTTCTCTGATGCTCATACCAGTTAAGAGCACATGGAGAAACAACTGAATACGAGCATCGGTCCAGACTACGGTTCACCCTCGGTTCATTTTGGTTCCAAGCACGAGGAACCGCTGCTATCAGACGTCAACATCCATCTCCTGACACAAATAACCCCTTGTGTTTTGGGTTTGTATCCTGCGGTTGGTTCGGACTTCACTCTCACTCCTAATGAATCGCATCGCAGCTCTCTTGGTGGAGGACCGGTCGGTTATTTGGTGTCACCCGAGTTGTCGAATGTCGTCGTTCTCACCTGGCCAAACCAACCCAAACATCCTCGGTGTGAACGAACCCCCGAAGGCTTCCATTCCCTGAGATACATTCTGCTGTTTCTGTACTGGTCTGGTTTCCTGGCAGGGAATCAATCCAATCATCCCAAAGAGTGCTTCAGTGGGAAGATTTTAATCACTGCTCGCCAAGCAATTCTGAGTGATCACCGTCATTCTTTCTTGGGAGAGCTGCCACCCAGGATGCTACTAAGGATGCTACTTTTACATTTTTCGGCTTTTAGCTTACGCTGTTCTTAGATCACCAACATCACAAACCGCAGAGTGTCTGAGTCGTAGTGCCCTGACACCCTGGATGTCAACAAATATTGTTGTAACCCCAGAATGATCGGGCGAGACAGACAAATGCGAGTTGAGATAACTAAGTAGAGGAAGAAGGTATGGAAGAGAGAGGATGTGATTCTGGGGAGAGAGGGGGACATGAAATATTTCTTAGAAAGATCAATTTTAAGCTTATAATGGAAGGTAAGGAGTGATTCTGCTGTTCTGACTGGAGTAGGAAGCTCATTTCACCATTAGGAACCAGTGTGTGTGTGTGTTGGGGGGGGGTTATATCCCTATCTAGAGGGTAAGATCGTGTTTTGAAGTGTTTTGATGAGAAGGACAGGCTCAGCCACATGACTTGGAGCATTTCAGCATCATAGAGATTCGTGAAGATGAAGGAGCCTGATAAAACTGTTGTACTGTTGTTGTCTCTTGAAGGATCAAAACCAGGAACACCGCAACATTTCTGAGCCGCTGTTAATAAGGGAAGCCTTCCTGCTGCCGTCTCTTTTATGTTGACTGTGCAGAAAAAAAATGACGATCTGATGAACAGCTGTATGGTGGAAACTTCACGTCTTTGTCAAGGCATTCGGACAACTTTGGATGCGGATCGTGAACTGGATTCTGCCCAGCAGCTGAGGATGTCTGTTATATACACCTGTCCATTGCTGTGCAAAGCAGTGTGCACACTGACAAAGCAAGCTGTCCAATATCATGGTCTTAAAGCACAATCACCTCATGTATTATTCTCAATTTTCGATTATTTCAGAAGATATTGAACATCGTTTCACCTCACCTACGCACTGTGACTCTGTCTGAATGCAGCATCTCTCCCTGTTTCTCATAGCCCAACAGGCACATGCATTCATGCCTTCATGCTCATTTAATCAGGTTAGTCCCTTTGAGATCACAGATGTCTTTTCCAAGGGAGACCTGGTGAAGACAGCAGCAGAATTGACACCCAAACATGCAGTTTTTAACAGGTTTTAAGGGCCCCGGGAACATGAAACTCACCCAACACATAGATGATGGTGTAAGGTTTAAGCATGAAAAATAAAAACACCTAAACTTCAGTCATGATTTTCCCCCCTGGACCATGATGCTACATTCTGTTTTGCCTTGTTTTTTCTCCAGCCCATTGCGATCAAAAGCAGGAAGTCCACATTTCAAACCATAGTCATTCTGACTTGTTTCCACTTCGATGATGTGATTACATCCATCCCTAGGCTACAGGGCATGATAGCCCTATCTAGGTAATGGTATAGCAGGGTGATAGAGGGGTGATAATACTTGGTGTCAGGGACAACGTGTTTGTTCCTTGACTGCTTCACTTTACAGTTAATGGACAACTAACTGCTTTCCTTTTTATATCCAACTGTATCCTAATGCTTCTGAAGCATAGAGGCACACAGGTCAAATCGTTTTCTCAGTATTTTTATAACCCACGTGGCATGCCAGACCTGTGGGGTTTGCATAGAGGACAATATTATGAGGTGGACCTCAATCTGATACTCCAAATACCACCACCACAAGGATCATCTGACCCAGATCAAAGGGTCAATGGAACCAACAATGATACTGTGAAACAATTATATCTTGCATCATTTCCATAACACTAAATAAAATTCAGATCAGGTTTTATTTAGGAAGTATTTTTAACCGGCAGATTCATTGAAAAGTGTTTCACAGAGAGCCTGCGCAGTTAGAGATAGGGACGTATGATATTGTACAAACCAAGAGAAACAGGAAAGGTTTTGATTTTGAGCGTTTTGGTGACAGGTTAGGTTGAGCGTTAGGTTGTGAGGCTGGCCATGTGTTCCTAAGGACATAAAGAAGATTAAAAGAAGAGAGAGCACACATTCATTTTGTGTGTGTGTTAAATATAGTTGATACCAGTTTATGTCATAACTAATGGCTACAGCATTACAGTTGATTTCATCCATGACCTGTTCCAGCAAGTGATTTTATTCTAAAACCTCAATCAACCAGCGATTGTTCATTACTGCAGGCAGGCGTCACATTGTGTCTCACTGCTTGGCTGACTCACCTGTCAATGTGATATGTTCTTTATAAACTTTTTTTTAATTTTTTTAATTTGACCCTGTGATTCTGAACAATGTGTCGGGATTACAGCAATCTCCCCCCACGGGTATCACACAGGTCTCGTTTGTTAGTTTGTACTCGTTTGTGATGAACTTTCTGATCTTTGTGTTTCATTTCATTTCATTTTATTCATGTTTTTTTTGCACTTGGTAACCTTGGTAACCTTTCTTTGAAAAGCATTGTATAATAAAGTTCCTTGCTGTATCACCGTCGTACCTTAATCACGGTAAAGAACGCCATCTTGAGTGTCACCGCCACAGGAAAGTCTCTGAGAGGATGTTGGTGATGATGATGATGAAGCTCTCCTGCTTTCCTTCCACACCTTCTACTATTTCTATTCTTGTGGTTGCAGCATTTTCATGGTGCATTCCACTGACAATAGTTGAGATGAGATAACTTTACACAGCATTTGCAGCGATTTGGTGTTTAATAGTAACAGACTATGCGTGAGGCGATCCGATTCCTTCGCGCTGTCGGTCGTAAGTCGACATAATGGGTGTTAACTGCGAGGCCATTGCCGTCTAGCAGACTGGAAGAGAGCATTCAATTGGTGTGACATTTACCCGGGTGCAATTTCTGTCACAATAACAACTATTTTATAGGCCATACACACACCCAAGGCAACACTGACCCAGAAAACTGTTTTCTTGCTATCCAAACACATAAAAGTCGCCGCTGAAGGAGATCAAAGTTATTTCCACGGCTTGGGTGAAATCCTGTTGTAGGCCGAAAGTCAGTTAAACATTTTAAAGGACGGAGGAAGTGCTGATGGGTTGGTAAACAGGAACACAATAAAAAGTTCTTCAGAAATGGAAAAAGAGCACATTGGGGTTGTGAGTGTTATGAAACCCACTCGACACAGAACTACTTCATACATGCTGCTTACACTGCAGCCCTGCTGAACTATTCTGTTGGTGGAAGCTCGTAATAAAATCATTTTAAATCAATATTAATGTCTTTGGTAAGTAGCAGTGTAATCAGCGGGGTAATGTACAGTCAGACAGTCATTATAGCAAAATAAGCCGTGACAAGGTGATTCAAGACCCCGGTCGGTCATTCCTTACATAATGTGATTGGCACCTTGGGCTGGCCTCGACGTCACGCCTCGATGTCACGCCTCGACGTCACGCCTCGACGTCACGCCTCAACGTCACGCCTCGATGTCACGCCTCAACATCACGCCCTGACATGCCTGACTCAGCGCCTCAGTCACAGAGCATTCGTATCCGTTCAGTCTGCCGTTCTGCCAGGAGGCTCAGGAAGGCGTGAACTGAGCTGTCTCAGGTCAGTTTGCTGGTGTGTCATCAGGTCTTTACCACAACCCCCCCCTCCCCCCACAGGACATCAACAAGTAGAAAAAAAAGAGGGGAAGGGGCAGCTGAGGGAGAGTTAGAGAAAAAGAAAACTCCTTTATTGATTCAGTAGAGACCACAAGCAGAGATGAAGATAAAAAAGCCTCATACTACTCATACTGAAGTTAGCAAAACAAAACACAGCACTTTTAAAACCGAAGCTACTCCCCCCCCAACACACAACACAACAACAAGCAGTGGTACATTCGTTTGTAAGAGTTTGTAAAAGGAGAATTCCACCCAGAGCCGAGCCGCGACCAGGCCCCTGAGCCTCTTATTCTGTCTACTCCTGCAGATTGCCAGCTTAGTCTGCCCCGACAGAAATGCCTTTCCTAACACTGTGTACCTCTATACACACCTCCGTGGAGAAAGCCCTGCCCCGTCCTGTACACCAGCCCTGCACCACCCCCAGCAGGCCCCCCAACCTAACACAGCTAAAAAAGAAAAAAGATGCTCCACTGTCTGTAATTTGTTACTTCCACCCTTGCAGAGGGCAGACAGACAGGTAGATAGGCAGACAGACAGACAGGCACACACACAAAGTGAGAATTCTTCAATGTGTCTTGCAGAAATCAACAACTGTAGCGCTGGCAGTGATGAAACATTCACGAGGAGCTCTCTTAAAAAATGGATTCCCCGGCGCTGCCTCGCCAATTATGCACCCCTCGTCTTGGAAGGCGATGGTGAAAATACATGTTGTGAAGAAATCAGTGGTGCATGAGCCACAGAGCCTGCCTCACATTGTTTCTCTGCAGGAACTTCCATTAGGGCCAGGGAAGGAGGGTTTGTTTGCCCAGAGGTACAGCGGGACTAATTGGTCAGTGGCAGAATGAAAGAGCCTTAATGCATAATTGCTTAGCCAATAAGTCGATGCAATTCTGGAGGGGATGGTGGAGCGAGTCATGCTGTAGCAATACCACGGTAAACATGAGTCCATTAGTCCTGGGAGGCGACAGCAGAACTGGTAAATGGTGCAAAGCTCCAATTCATAAGCGGTCCGTCTCACCTTTATAGTTTTCATCAACTGGAAATGGAACTTGCAGCGATATGGAGGCTTTGTGCATTGATTGTGGGGTCTGAGCCGAAGGCGAACAGAGACTTGGACAGCAGCAACATACAGTAGAAATGTACATAATGAGGAAATGCAATGAGTCACAGTGCCCCAGACACAGCATGAAGAAGGCTTGCAAATATCAGCCAGTTCTGGATAAATAGTTTTTGATTCTTCTGCACTAAAATGTAAAGGGGTAATTTGTGCCCCATGGCACAAAATGACCGTAATATACAGACGGGTGACAAATTAAAGGAAGGACGAACATGAAGTGTCTTAGTGAGGTGTTGGGTCACCACGAGCCGCCAGAACAGCTTCAATGCGCCTTGGCAGAGATTCTCCAAGTCTCTGGAAGTCTACTGGTCTGATGAACACAATGTGATTCAACAAATATCACACAGTAATGTACTTTTACATGTTTTCATTGGGCATATTGTTCAAACATTAAAAGGTACCTCACCCTCTAGGACAGGGCTGGGCCATCATGTGCCATGGAGGGCCGAGAGTATGCAGCTTTTCATTCCGACCAAAGAATACACCAGGTGGTTTCACCGATTAGTCCCTCCCAATCCCCTAATCCAACTACTTGTATTTTCAACTGATGGAGGGCGGTGCGACAAGAGAGTGACATTTCAGCTACAAAGGATAAAAAGCCTCAAGCCAAAAGAAGAAACTGACAAAGCAGTGTTATTATTCCTTCACTGGACATTTCCAGTTGGACCTCTGCTCTATTAGCTAGCTTACTCATCTCTATTGTGAAAATGTGACTGTATTGTTTGTGGCAACTAGAGGCCACCCTAACTCAAGGGGACTGGAGGGTCGGTGTGCCAGAGACCTTCATAAGAGGAGACTGTTCTGTAAGTTCTGTTTATGTTCTTGCAATTCCCGCTGGTTACCAATAGTGGTCAATAAAGGTCATACAACTACTGTCGCTTCCCTGGAGCAAAACACTTAACCCCAATCTGCTCCAGTGGAGCTGCTCAATGGCCAATAGTGGAAAACTGTGTTTGTACTGGGAGGCTCCCAAGTGTGAGTCTTTATTGCTGTGTGAATGTGTTGCTGGAAAAAAACAGCAAGGAAGCTCTGCAAGTCTTCGCCGGATGAATAAAGGTTACACCAGCACACACTCAGAAGTGGTTCAGAGATGTTCAGCTGCGGCAGAACTTGCCACCGGTCTAATTGAAAGACATATACTGTCATATGTCAACATATTTTCATCATCAGGACCCCATACGCTCACGAGATGCCTATTACATTTTACTATCTACTGAAGACTTGTCAGGCATCTCTGCGGTGTTGCAGATCCAAACACACTTCACAGTACCAGAGTGTGCGAAGATCCCATGATTCTTCACTGTGTGTACATTTTGTCCCACACTACCATATAAATAACTATATAGAATATTTATAATTGACACATTTAATAACTGTAGAAAACAAAGAACCAGTCAATTCACATGCACACCCGGCATGTGTAGCTACACTAGTTGTTAGTGGAGGAAATGTAATTCAAGATTCAAGAACTGTATTTGTCACACATACACATACAGGATGTAGAGTGACATGAAAGTGCCAATGCTTTACGGGACCGTGCAAAAACCAACAACAACAGTATATACAATATAAAGAGCAGCGATATTTACAGTACAAAGTGAAAAGTAAAAAGAAGCAACCCTATTTACAATATATTAAGAATATAAATAAAAAAGTATGACAAATATGTGAAAAATATATAAATATGTGTTGTCACTATATGTAGTGTATATCTATATGTATATCTATGTGTGTGTGTGTGTGTGTGTGTGTGTCCTGCTTGCCTGACCACAGCAGCTGAAACAGTCCGTTGTCGGGGTGGTGAGGATCATTCATGATCCTAACGCTGAATCGGCAAAACTAAACATGACAATTAGTTGCTGCAACATTTTTATTTTTTTTTAACCCCGGAGTTTGTTGAGGTAGCCAGTGTTGTGAATAATATACTTTGTACTAAACAATGATATGCTTTACAATAAGCAATATAATCTAGAGTGTGTGTGTTATGATAAATCTACATAAATATAGAATATGTTTGATTAAGCATGTAACCTAAAAGATCATAAAGTAATCATAAAGTTTCAATAAAGCTTCAAAAACATAGTCTAACGGTTTCCCTACAGTAATCATAAAGGTTTTTAAAAAATACAGTCTGAGGCCCTTCTGCACTAAGGGTGTCCAAGGTCAGGCGGCAGAGGCCTTAAAAAAAACCCAGGTGGGGCATGCGCAGACAAGAGAAGTCCAGGTGGCCATAACGTAATGGTGAAATGGAAAGTCCCGAAGATTCCCAGTTAACGGCTACGTAATGGTGTAAAACGGGAAAACGAGACCGCCTACATGCCCACAAAGACCCCCCCATAGGACCAAATTTGGTGTTCGGACACCATTATTTTCTTGCTGACAAAGCTAAAATTAATGAAAAATGGGCGTAGAAATCAGTATTCTCCACCCAGTTTTTAGGGTTTATAAGAGCATGCACAGACAGTTGTACGTCAGTCTGGTTCCGGGACCAACTCGGGTTTTGTCTCTGTTGAAGAATAAAGCTCTATTGCAACGAACTCTGATCATCTCCAGTGACTTCTTTGAACCTGTTTGAGACTCCAGTAACTACAGCATCTACAGAATCGTGTAAAGTATTAAGTGTTGGCGTGGGAATCCGGTCATCATCACTGGCCTGAGACTTGGACTTCTTCCTCCGACACCAGCATGTTCTCGACAAACTCAAAGAAGCAAAAAAGGAAGCCGAACCTAACCTTCGCTCAAGACTGGGACAAATAGTTGTTGGAAGACAAAAGGAAGCCGGATTCATGAAACCTGCATGCAGATTCCCTCATTTTCTTAGATCAAAGGATTCTGAAGTGTTGACGTGCTGTCGCAGGGAGATAGGCAGATGAATATACATGACTCAGCAGCAATTAGCTCAGGAACAGGGGCCAAGCCCGCATGAATATGCATCACGCGGTTATCACCCATTACCAGGCGCATCACGTCTCCGCAGACTCTTCAAACCCAGTTCCATATTGTATCACGTTCACACCTGTCTCACCTCCTCCCATGCCTTCCCACGCACTCAGACATCCTGTTACATGTTACAGCAGGTAGAGCAACTGCAAGAAGTGAGGAAGAAATAAACAGCAGCAGCAAAACAAACGAACAAGTTGTGTCACGTAAATCTCTCAACGCGTTTCACATTAACTTCGGTGGCTGGTGTTGTTCTTGCCGCTGAGCTACCCATGTGCAAGAAACTTTTTTTTTTGTAACTTCCATGGAGAGAAACTGCTGCGTTTTACTCTCACAAAACCATTCATCTTCCGTGAGGTTATTGAATTTATCTTCTAGATTAACAATGAACAGAAATGTTGCAGTTGGGAGGTCAGCTGGTGAGCAAGGGACCTCACCACCTGCTAGGTTTAAATACTGCGTTCACACCTGACCTGCGATAATAATCACATGATGGCATGAAGTCAAGAAGAGCAGAAGCTGGAGTTATTCTTTGTTTCCTCAGTGCGTTACGTAACTGTGCTTATATAAATACAACGAAAACAACTACTAACAACATTTATTATTGTTGGTAGTAGTAGTCATAGTAGTATTGGAGTAGTAGTGATATTTTTAGTAGTAGTAAAAACTATTGCTACTACTACTACTACTACTACTACTACTACTACTACTACTACCTCTACAGTATTACAATCACTACAACTATTGCTACTACTACTACTACTACTACTACTACTACTATTGCTACTACTACAGTATTACAATCACTACAAATATTACTACTACTACTACAGTATTACAAGCACTACAAATATTACTACTACTACTACAGTATTACAATCACTACAACTACTACTACTATAGTATTACAATCACTACAATTATTGCTACTACTACTACAGTATTACAATCACTACAACTACTACTACTACTACTACTACAGTATTACAATCACTACGACTATTGCTACTGCTACTACTACAGTATTACTAACTCCTAGGAGCCTCGGGGTATTTACCCTGGACCTCCCATGCAGCATGGCGGACCACACTCCTCAGCCTCCCTCACCCTGAGCCCTTTTGTTGGCCAGGCCTGGACACAAATTAAATGTGCCCAGCCTCTGTGGCAAAGAGCAAATCCATACTGACTATTCACAGCAGCTGCTTACCCAGATGAAACGCCATTGATTCAAACCATTGAGGGTGATTGCACTTGTTAAATTTCCACTCCTTTTTTGTTACATCCACTATAATGTTCAATATCAGAAGGCTCTTTATCGCTGTCTGGCCGGCCGGGCTGTCTGGGCTTTTATTAGGCAGAGGCATTAAAGAATATGACATTTCCCCCGGGGGAGAATAGAGGAGCAGCACACTCCAATACCAACCGAGTCACTCCCCAGCAGTTACTGTTCCTGCTCTACCTGCGCCTCTCTTCTCGTGCTGCTTCACATCCTGTCACGCTGCGTTCCAGTCCTAAAAGTCACATGTCCTTGTGAATTTCTCCACGAGAATCACTCCAAGTCAACCGTGCCATTTTGGCTTCCTGTGCTTGGCTGTCTACCAATGCATGAGCCCCCAATCTATCTCACAGCAAGCAGGCTCCAGTGATTCATTCCCAGTGACTGATGTACTGTACCATAATCCATGATTATGACTGGGTGAAGGGGAGACATTGGGTGCAGCAATGCGCAAGTATGGCCCTAGCAAAAAAATAAAACTGTCCTCAGTTTAGGTCTGAGAGCCAGCTAGTGTCCAAATACCCATCTTAGAAAGTTGTTTAATCTTGTCTTCTAAAAACAAGCGAAAAAAAAATTGGAATTTCAGTGGAATTTCACTTGTTTCAAGAATTTTCTTTAAACATTTATTCAATCATTCATTCATTTCCCCTCCTCCTTTTTCAATTTTTTAAAGAGAAATTGTTTTTGTTAGGGTGACTGCTAATTCCTTACCTAGCATCCTGTCAATCAAAAGCATCAAACATGGCAAACAAACTAATAAAAATCTATTAACTATTAAACAAAACTATTTAAAAAAGCTGTATATGATGTACATCAATGGCCATGATGACAGAACAGGACTGCAGGCTCGCTAAAGGCGGCTGCTATCCACTGCTATCCGTTGCCGGCTCTAAATACCTCCTGTGTCTAAATCTGTGTGTAGTGGCAGATCATCTTTTATTCATTGGATATCTGTGCACTTAATAATGTTTACATTTTTTTTTTTATAACTGCTGGGCTTGCATCTTTTTACACCACACTGTTCAGGCAAACACCACACACCTGCGAAAAGTAAGATTTTCACTGATGCCCATATATTGTTGAAATACGCTGCATCAGGTTCAAGATTCATGAGAGTCACTGAACATATAAATGACCATTTAAAGGGGCATGAAGTGATCTATGACTTCTATTGACCTTTATTGGCAACCAGAAGTATTTGCAACATCGACAGGTCTCAGGCAAACACACACACACACACACACACACACACACACCCCTCTCCTGTCCCCTTGAATTATGGTGGCCTGTAATTGACACAAACAATAGTCACATTTGCACCATAGAGTGAAGTCTAAAGAAGCGGTAATACTGGAATAATAATACTGCTTTGTCATTTGCTTTTTAACCAATAGCTGAAAAGGCTTGCTACGCCAGTCCCTCGCTAGCAGCACAGTCCTCCATCATTGAGCACTTGAAAATGAGAAACGGTGGTGTGTGTGTGTGTGCGGGAGAGTCTTGAAACGGCAATGGGCGAGAAAGTGAGAGTGCAAAAATGTTGAGTCATTAGCACTGATTAACAACCCTCAGAAATATGACACAAAAACAAAAACCCCTGCAGGAACATGGTGGTTATTTCACGGCTATACGAGGCGGTCGAAACCTTACTTATTGCCCAAGTAAAAGAAAGAAGAGCATGTTTTCACCTGGCGACAGCAGCGATCAGTAGTTCAGGTGAATCACCAGGCCTGGGGGGCAGCACAGCTCGGCTCTGGGCGGCACGCCAGTAAAGGTCAGCCCACCGAGCGCTGCTCCGCCCGCCACTCCAGCAGACGATGTTCGCATGCTGCTGTACAGGATGAAGGGCAGACATAGCCGGTAACCCTCAGGGCATGTGTGAGGGTCAGTTTGTGTGGTTATATATGCTTGTGTGTATGCTTGTGAGTGTTTGTATATACCTCTGGGTGTGTGTGCAGCTTTGTTTGTATGTGTTTCTATATAAATGCATCTGTATACAATATATGTGTGTGCAGAAGTACAGCAGAGTGAAATCCTGACGACACACACAGGGGGAACATACAAACTTTCATTTTCATTTTGGATTCAATCAAGGTTAAAGATGGTTCCACATTATAAAAATGTATTTCCAAATACGTTCGCAGTAAACAGATCGACTCGTTGATCCGGTGTTTGGTTAAGCTGTTTCTTTTTCTTTGACTGTGTTTGAGAGTTGAGTGTTTAACTGCCATAATACCTGATAGATACCTTCAATTTTAGACTGAATATTGAAGATTTTGTGTTATACCAATATGTCAAATGTCACTCAAATATTACCACTATGTCAAGGGAAAATGCGTCTACAACTGCATGTATGTGCATGAGATTGAACAAGACTTCTCCAGACTTTTTCTGCAATTCACTTGTAAATGATCTGTCTATGTTTTAGCTCTAGAGCCCACAACCCTGTTAGCTGTGTGTTGCCCAGTTTCAGACCAAACACTAAATGTGCAGTTACATACAGCTGTAAATATCGTATAGTACAAGATACATACTTCTGGCAATAAGTGATCAGCTTACCGCAGCATGACGAGAAGATCTGTAGCCGCTTCACCTCTTAGTTGTTTAGTTCATCATGCTGCATGCTAAGGCTTTAACCTGCTGAGGATGACACATGCTAGCTCTGCAGCATCTCCAAAACTCACTTGATACTGAACACAGCGGTGAAACCTCTCCACACATGGCCTGTTCAATCAGTGCCTTCCTCGGTGCATGTCAGACCAGCTCATAGTCATTGATAATTTGTGACAGCATGACTGGAGTAAAACAAACAGGAACCTCAGATGTTGACGGGTAGCAGGTAGCAGGGTAGCAGGGTAGGGTAGCAGTTGCCTTTCAGATCTGATGCTTTCCAGAATGAGAACAGACAGTCAAAAGACACGCGTCTGTTTTCCAGCTTTGTTCTGTGCACAGTTAAATCTTAATGTAGTGTGTTTCTGCCAGGTTGCTCTCACATTATTTTCCCCATGTGGTGTAGGAGGGCTGCCTGTTCTGTCCCTGACAGCTAGTACAGCTGATTTGGCTGAATACTTCTGACACTGGGTGACATCGCAGTTTCGGGATTACATTTCATATTCAGGGGAGGAGGATTTGGTGGTGTTGCTGGTGGTCTAAGGCTGCGTTCACACTGCAGCCGAAAGTCACAATTCAAATTTTTTTGCTCTCACATGTGACACAGAACTGATGTTTTCTAATCAGTGTGAAACGCAAAAAAGTTGCATTTTTTTTCAATTCCAGTCTGCACCACACTGACATTTATTTGAACGTTCATATCAGAATTAATCAGTATTGTAGTGGCAAAAGGTATATTTTGCATCATTTAGCCGAGACGACACTGTGAGCACGGAGGACAACGAGGCAATGGACAGAAAGCCAAGAAGTCGACGTGATTGGTATCAAAACTCGAAGGCGCATACTGTAACCAAAATGTGTTCGAAACAAGGTACAGAAAAGGACGTGACATCTTCTGTTATTATTACGCGTCTTTTTGACATGTCAGTTCAGATTGGTATCTGAAATGGGTTACATCCTATAGATGAGCAATCACCCAACAAACCCAACAGATATTAGCAGGAATTGAGAATTGAGCATTAGTCTAACTGTCCCCAAAACAGTTTACCTTTCAACGATGCTCTGCAGTCGAATGCTCAGTCCCAGTGAATTTTCCCTCTCCAGCCTCCTATGAGTACAAGAGACTTAAAACAGAGTGTCCCAGGAGGGCTCCCTCTCAGGGCTGTTTGTGGGGATTAGCTGTCAGAGCTGGCTCATGTCATTAGCATCATCCAACCACAGTAGCAATTTGCGAGGCCTGTGGGCCCATGCAGGATTATATGAGCCATTTCAGCCTTGCCAAGGTGTTAAATGACTAGGTTGTTTTCTCTCTCTCAGCCAGATGATGAAAACAAATTTCTTTGATGATCTAAGAGATTAAAATACGCAATTGAAGATGACGTGAATCCTCCAACACTTGAGGCTTTTTAGCCGGCAGCCCTCTCCTTGTCCAAACAATGATGATTAGATATCTGAGGCTGGAAAAACGTGACACCTAGTATTAGAAAATGATTTATAGCAATGCATTGAACCAATTGTGGTGCTTTCCAACAGTAGAAAGGCCAAGTTGGCCTCAATTCACTGCTGTTTTAGCATTAGCTCACCCTTCAAAATGTCCCTCCATGACTTTTCCTGGGCTTTCTGTACAAACCAGCATTAAATCTTCAAAGTCACACGAGGAAATAATAGAATTCTATTAAGCCCCTTCAGCTGACAGCTTGTTTGTCTTTCTAATGTTAAAGGATACTACTTTGACAAAATAACACCTGTACAGACTAGATCCTCTCTATACAGTGTTAAATCCTGTTCCAGAGTACAACATCTCACATATGTCACATAGTGCAGCCACGGCAGGTACTGCATCGATGTGTTATTGATAAATCGTGATGCTCTTTAACAGTTGCTGAAACCAACGGCTGCATCCCATCCTGAAGCAGGGAAGGAGAGGCCATTTCAGGACCGTGGATGTTGCCACAGGGATTTGTGATTTGAGATACTGGAGGAGGAGACATACAATAACAAAAAGCTTTCTCAGAGAAAATCTACGATAAAAACAAATCTTCAGCTAATGATCTTGACCCGGATAAAGATTTGATTGAATCCTTGCCTAATTCTGTCTAAAGCTGTTTGTGTTCTTTGTTGACAGCATCCTTTGTCCCACACGGAGATGCTCACCAAATAGACGGAGCAGCTTTTCTGCTACCCGCGGCCAGACAGCAGACTAGCATTGACTCAACCTTGAAACACAGCATTGATTCAACATCAGAACATCAGTGCTCAATGTTATTTCAATCAATGTTATTCAATAATTGATGTTACATCAAATGAACGCTGAGACAATATAAAAATCATCCCTGCTTTATGTACAGAATCTGTAGTGACTTGCCAGAAAAATACCATGTCAATCCCAGCTCCTTTCAGGAAACTAAAAACCTCTTTCAACCATCAACTGACATTTAGTTTTATTAACAATGCAATTGTATAATATGTTTAATACAATACATAAAAAGGAGTTCTCCGTCTTGTTAGTCTCCGATTGAAAGGAGTCACCGTAGAGTCCTGTTTGTTTTAGTCTTGTTTCAATGTTCATTTGATGTTAAATCAATGATTGATTGAAATAACACTGAGCACTGATGTTGGATCAACATTATTTCAGGGTGCAAAACCGATATAGAATCAATGCTGTATGTCGGCTATCTGGGTAAACCGCAGCAAATCGAACGCTGAATCCCCTCCGAGGTGGAATTCGCTCTGGGTGTTGGTGGGGAGAAAAACGACGATGGCGGGTTCAGACTGCCAAACAGCACATCACAGTGGGAAATAATTACCCAAACTGAATCCTCCCACTGCTAAATGAAAGAAACATAAAGAGCAGAGAAAAGTAATGGAGGAAAAGAGGGAAACTTTCCCTGGGGTCACTGGAAGGGAGGAAAATGTATCAGTTCCCCGTTGGTTGCATTGATGCTGCTGCAAGCGTTACACATCTTCGGATCCTGCTGCTAGCTAGAGAAACCCCGTGAAGCATGATACAGGCCGGCTGTACTCAAAACCTATCTTCACGGCTCTTGCTGGGAGAGCAGACCACTGGCAACGCAACAGCATCCCTCACTGATAACCAGATGCCACAGTGTCGTTCATGTGGCGAATGCAATAATAAGAGACAAACTCTGCTGATAAAGTCCCTTCATCACTTCCTGACGTCTCAATAACGTAATGCTGCTGTTGGATCAAAACCTCCTATCTCCAAGCAGGAAAGCTGGCCGTGTTTTCAGTTTCCCAGCCATGCACTGTTTAAGGTTTAAAGTGTTGCTATGGGTTTCAGGCTCTTGGAGATGCAAGGTTTCTACGTGACGGCGTGCTGCGGGGGCACAGCCAGCAGTGGAGAGCAAACATGTGTCAGTGGAAACAGACACATTTGACATTTACACTGAGCCACGAGCTGTCTTTTAAACAAATCACAGTGAAATAAGACCATGGATAACTCATCCTCCGCATCACACGGTCCTTCCCTAAACTCACCAGCTATTGTGTTGGGGGGGGAGGGAATTTCCTGTCAGAGAGCCAAAGACGGTAGAAACCAGAACAAATCTCACATTTTTGTTGACAGAACTTGAAATGATATAAAGGAATGTAGACAGGAAGTGAACTAAATGAATGCAGTGTAAATATAAGCTGCATCCATTCAAAAGCAACTGAAAACAGAGAAATGACATTCAAGACAACTGTAACTGATAGAAATCGGACAGAACTTAACTCTATAACTTGTCAATGTTCAGTTAAAATATTTGAATTGAACGGATGCAACTTTCCAGTCCCTGTAATTTGCTGGCTGTCACATGTCAACATCTCTTTATACCCATAATCCCTTGTGTTTTGGGATTATTTCCTGCAGTCAGATTACATTTTCACTTCTAACAAGCTGCAGTTTGTTTGCAAGAGGATCCACACACACTTTTTCAGGCATCTCTGTGCGGTTATTTGTGCCACCAGAGTTTAAATGGTGTTCTCACCTGGTCAAACGAACCAAACACCAAAACCTCTCCAAACATGCATCTTCCTTTAGTCCACTTCCCAGCTCCATAGAAAATCAACGTTCCTGAATGACTGGTCCAGCAGGTTGATTGCCGACAGAACTTCTGCTAACTTTAATTCTTTGTTTTTTTTTGTGACTGTGAAACCTGTAAATGTTGCGGATAAAAAAAACAAAAAAACTGTGGTGTTCATTTTCCTCCCTGGAAGAGGTTGCAAGTCTTGCCAGACAGCGACACTGATGCACATTAGGATTCACAGTCAGGGCGTGCTGAGCTGCCTGCCTGCTCACCCTGGATGATTATCTACCGCATCCTGTGTACAGAGATACAGAGGAAGACAGACAGACAGGGGCTGAGCCGCCACGCTGCCTTTTCAATGTGGAGAATTGCTGAAATGCATACACCCTCGTCTGAGAGCACTCGCCGCTTCCCTCGCTGCTGCTTGTTCTGCCTCCGACTCGGTAGGGACACAGTGTACCGCCGACAAACTTTACTCTGCAGCTGAACAACTTGTGTCAATGATCTCTGCCAGCTAGCGGATGATGTGGACAGGGCTGGTGTACTGAATGCTCCTGACATGGAACAATACAGCTGTTTCACGATTGCATTTCAAATTTGTGTGTTGCCATGCTTTCTCAGCTGAAATGTACTTGTTTGAATGCACTCACTGCTCCCTAGTCAATACTGCCTGGTCTAACCCTGATTCTTTTTGAAGGGGGTGACACAGAGCACTGTTGACAAACTCAGTTGTGTACTACAAGTGAACAACAACTCAGCTCACTGTGAGCTAGCAGAGTTCAGGTTAGTGCAGCTGAATGCTGTTGACTTACAGGGAGATATACCTCTTTCTTGCCACACTCGCCACAAAACAGATGTGCACCAGCAGTCCGGTGGCAGTGAGTAATGGGTAAATGGGTTTGAAGTGCTCTTGGGAAGTGTACTAGTGTCCAGTAAACCACACAGCTGAAATTACTCCTGCAGTTGATGTCTTAGTCAGGTGAGTCACCAGAGCATCACACACCACAGTGTTGCTGCATCTCAAATACCACTGACTAATAGCAATGGTTTTTAAACTAATGTCCTATTGATTCCTGGATTAAGGAGCTTTTTAACTGACTAACTAAACTAAATTTCCATTGGTTTCTTTTTAAATGGATCAACACCTGAAAAACAGTGGATGGATTTTTCTTTCAATTTTGTTACAGCCAGGCCAGACGTTAAGAGATTATATGATCAAGCGTGGCCCCGATCGATGTCCATCGCAGATGGACGGTTAACGGAAAAAACTAATGATGATTACCCACTGAGACGAACCTGAGCAAGCCCATTATCGATCCCCAGATAAACACACTTAATACTAGAGCAGGACAGCTGCCAGAGGATGTAGCATATGGCGCTGCATATGAACGATAACACCGCTGTGTTCAGGTGGCACAATTACAACATGAATGTAACATGAATGTAAATCTATTGAACACAATCCATATCAACCGATCCACCTGCCTTGTTTTACACCAGCCACACGTAGGGGTTAGGATGACATACAGTCAGCTCCACCAATCAGAAGCAATGTAACACCAGTGCCAAGCCTTTCAGAAGTCATTTATTAACATGAGCTGGATTGGTCCAGCAGTGAATTATGGGCCTCTGCCTGATTTTGAACCCTCAACATTATTTAATTGAGGAAATGAAACCTAAAATATCAACTAGGTTCAAACTTATTATAGATTTACTTTAAATATGAGAACTGAAGTGATTAACTCACTAATTTCCACTTTCACCAGCATTAGATTTGCTTTACTATTTGTTGGGTCTATCCACTTTTCTTACAATATGATCATCAAAAACATCAAAACATTACATTGTTTAATATGTTATTTACTGTAGAGTTGCCCCAAAAGTATTCCACCCACTCTGATTCTAATAACTATCATGCAACTCACATCATGCTTATGATGCCCTTATAATGCCTTATGATGCCTTATAATGCCCTTATGATGCCTTATGATGCCCTTATGATGCCTTATGATGCCTTATAATGCCCTTATGATGCCCTTATGATGCCCTTATAATGCCCTTATGATGCCTTATGATGCCTTATAATGCCCTTATGATGCTTTATGATGCCTTATAATGCCCTTATGATTGCCTTATAATGCCCTATGCCTTATATTGCCCTTATGATGCCTTATGATGCCTTATGATGCCCTTGTAATGCCTTATAATGCCTTATGATGCCCTTATGATGCCCATATGATGCCTTATAATGCCATATGATGCCTTATGATGCCTTATAATGCCCTTATGATACCTTATAATGCCCTTATGATGCTTTATGATGCCTTATGATGCCTTATAATGCCCTTATGATGCCTTATCATGCCCTTATGATACCATATGATGCCTTATAATGCCCTTATGATGCCATATAATGCCGTTATGATGCCATATGATGCCTTATAATGCCCCTATGATGCCTTATGATGCCATATGATGCCTTATAATACCCTTATGATGCTTTATAATGCCTTATAATGCCCTTATGATGCCTTATGAGCACCCTGTAAAGTAAAGTCAGGGTTCCAATTGCAATTACAAAATTCAATACCTTAATTTCTTGATTTTAGTAGTGCTATGTATGATTGAGGCCGATAGTCATCTTGTCAACTCTAACAACTAACTGCCATATCACATGAAGATTATTCATAGCAACAAATATCAGAACATGTGAGATGATGAGGGTCTAAAACCACCTGTAGTTGAATGTATACTGAGATTAACACTATTGCCATACTTTTCCAATTTTTTTAAGCAATTTCCAAACATCTCAAGCCAAATTCTTCTTCCATACTTTCCGTACATTTCAGAGTCATGTAGGAACCGTGTCAAGTGTCAAAAAAAACATTAGATCAGAGTGGAAAAACGGCACTATCAATGCCTAACTGTGCTGGACTCTTGATCAAAGCGCCTGGCCCTCAGGATCTCTTAGCCAAAACCCAGAATATAAATCAGTTACTGTAGGTAGCGAGCATGCTTGAGAAATGAGCTCCCGAAACAACTCTGGGTAATCACTGTGATACTAATACCAATGAGTAGCTTTCCGGGCTGATGAGTGCCAACTGCCAACAGTAAACGTGTTGTGTTTGCGAGCAGCTTTCCCCGGCTTCCTCCACCGCTCCTGTGCAGCAGTGGAGATGAATGGAGTGTCAAATGTGGTGGGCTATCAGGGGGAGATGGCTGACAGTGCAGCGGAGGTGTGCTGGAGAAAAACCCATCCTCTCACACGGCATCGCCGCGGGGAATGACAGAGAGCTGCTAGCATCTGTCTCTGGAGCAGGGTGTGAATCCCTATCCCTACATCTGCTGTGGAATTAACGAGACAGGGTTGTCAGGCCAGAGCAACAAAGCACTCACCAACTAAAGTAGATTCAAATCCCTATGGCAACAATACACTAGCTGTCCGGTCAGTCAGTTTCCCTCCACTCCCCTCACACGAAAAAAATTGCTACTGATCTTATATATACATCATCGGTGAGCAAAAATGAACGCTTACCCTTTAATCACGGCTGCCATTGATTCGTGGTAATCGTATTGGCACAAGGTATTCAACCAAGACACAAGCAACATTTTTTTTGGTAGGAGCTGTAAGATTCACCGATTAGTCCTCTAATTAAAGTGATTTAGACATCTAAGGCTGAGTCAGACCCAAAGCATATGACTGCACAGAGGGTGGCCACAAGCAACGCTTGAGAACCCCCTCCAGATTTAAACTAATGAGCTAAAAAAGAAAGTTTACTCCCCCGTCCAGCCCCGTCCTTATGCAAGAGCTGGCATCCACTGGCCCAAATCGAGCAGCCCTAAAAATGCTGCTCTCTCTCTTTGTGTTTGTATGAGAGATAACGTCATGTCAAAAATCAATGGCGAAAGCGATAATGGCACATAGTGGGGCTAGCTGCGACTGTGAGGCATGTCAAATATGGGATGGTGTGGAAGGAAATAGACTTGTCTACTGATGTGAATAGCGACAGGCCAGGAAGCAAACCTGTAATCCTTTTCAATCTTTTCCCATTGCTTCAGCAGGCTGGTAAAACCTTTATCAAAGATTTATTTGATGTCTTTAATCTCCCTGCCTCCCCTTTTCTCAACAGTAAAAAGTGTCTTGGTGCCCAGGGCGTTGTGTGTCATCGTTTAGGCCCTCTCGGTCACTGACTGCCCCCCGATCACTGCCCATTAAAAGGCCAGCATTTCTAAATCTGTCTCCAATGGAACAAAAGTCGGACTTCATGTATCTTTGAATTCAATCCATTAACAGATTCCTTCATGTGCAAAAGAACATATTTTGTCCCCACAGTACAGACAAAACAAGGAGGGTACTTGCTCTGGAGCTTCTCTCGAAAGGGGAAATCCATAATCCAGAAATTCATGTGTGGCTACTACTATATAATGTAAACAGCAGATATGTCTTTGCACATGCAGCCTATGTAGTGGGTCACGTGAATCAGCAGAGAACTGATAACAACCAAACACGATAAGCTGCTTTTTCACCTTATATTGTAAAGACACTACCAGATAACCTTTTAACCGCACAGGATTGTTCATCAGCTTTTAACACATTTTCAGGTGCCATCTTAGATACATCTTTCTCCTAAATAGAAAATACAGCAATACAGGTCAGTCCAGTTTTGAGAGGGCACAAATTCACATCAACATATCCACAATATAAATCCATAGAGAAATATTAGCATAGTTCTTGCCAGCCTGGTGAACTAAAGACATGAGGAATGGGGTGAAGGGTAGAATACTGAGGTACAACAAGTTGCTGTGTGCAAATAATGTCTAAATATGTAACAAATGGGATAGAAAAAAAAGATATCTGAAATTGTGGGTGTAGGTCGGAACAAGACTTACAAGGCAGAGTTGTCTCCAAGTGTAGGATACTGTGACTCAGTAAACTGTCTTGTCTTTAGCCCTAGTCTCTAACTCCAAAACACTCTGAGTTGGAGCTGGAGAAGAGTCAGCTCAGTTAACCTGAACTAACTGGTAGCTAGCTAACTAGCCAGCAGGCTAGTTTAGCAAAGCAACAACAGATGTTATTAACATGTGATGACTGGATACTACTAATACTAGCTTTAGATATGTTAGCTAATCAGATGTGTTGACAATGTAATCAGATAGGACCTCCAACATGGCTGCCAGAATGTGCAGTATGTCACCAAAGGCCCTCTATACTTCTATATTACAAATGGGGGAAGAAAATCCCTCTTCACTTTAGATATGAGAGATGTTAGCTATCAGACGTCTGAGGGGGCACATGCACAAGCACCCTCAGCTTGAATGGGCATGACGCTATGTGAATGCTATCTGTCAATCCAGCAATTTGAGCATAACTCTGGCTAACAGAGGGGTGCAGATGCAGCCACATCTGCCACATCCCACAGCGTGGCTACAGGCTGTGGTGACTGGAGCAAAAACTGCAGCTGTGCAACAGAGATTATGGCCATTTGGTCTCTGTTTGCCTGATAAAAAGGGGGCCTTTTCCTTTAGTATCTACTGAGTGGCTGTACTGGCTACATGATGGTCTGCACTGGCCAACAGAGGGCGTAGCAGTTGATCAATCAACCTTGGCCAAATGAGGTTAACCATCCAGAGGCGAGGGAAAGAAGAAGAGAAAGATTACTGATCCAATAATTCTTGTAGGGTCTCTTACCCGACTGCATGTTCCCTGAGTTTTTATTACAAATGTTATGCTGTAGGTCCCTTGAGACCTGTGTTCCCTCAGAATCCTTTTCTGCAATGTCACCAGAAATGAGGAAATAGTACTGAGTTTATACAATTATCCTGAGAAAAGATTCTGGTCTTCCCACATGGACTTGATAACAGTTTAGACAAACATTAGATAAATGTTTAACTTTTGACTAAGAAGCTAAAGCTCATAACATTTGGAAAAAAATGATAGATTTTTCATGTTTTTTGCATTATATGAGAATAGTATATATTCTTATATATATATATATATATATCATATGGCATCATATGGCATATATATATATATAGTAAATATTATGTGTGCTAAATTTTATGAAAAGTGCACTTTCAAAATAAAAGGCCAATTCCAGCATCCCATGTAGTGCGACCAAATGAATAGCTTCATTCCAAAATACTATATCCATTCTGAAAACATGTTTCATGTTACATTCATTAAAGATGGAAATAACTAAAAGAAAAGTCTTTAAAAAGTAGATAAAGGTCTTAAAACAGTAGATAACTAGAATGAAACATTCCGAACAGTAAAATAAAGTAATTCTGCACCGGAGCTTATTCATGCAAACATTATGATAATCCAGTCAGACTCATTTGCAGTTCAAATGATTTTAGTTGCATGAAATTACTGAAAAATCACACAATTAGAGAAAATAGACAATATTTTCACACTGCCACATCTTTTTCTCATTATGCTCGTCGTGTGGTAGAAATGTTGATTCAGAAGTCAGAGTATCAGCTGTGCTCACATTTTCTTCCTGGCACAACTGGCGACGAGGTGCTGGGCGGTGATAGCCTAAACGTTAGACAAGCTTGTGACCAAAAGGTTTCCAGTGTAAATCCTTATTCAATTTAAACTCAGGAAATTGCCCCTCCCTCACCGGCTTCCATCTAAGGTGTCCCTTAAGCAAGGCACTAAAACCCCCCAATTGCTCAGGGGCCAACGGTAGAAGACTCGTTTGGTTGCAACTACTGCCCAAGGCCTGTTGCAGTAAATAAAGATATATGGATTAAAAATAACTACATAATGACAGGATTATTATAAATCTGTACATGTACATACATATATATATATATATATGTACGACTGGAGGGCCACCCGGATTATTATTGATGACCCCTTATTGAGTTTTCAAACACCTCAGGCTGAAACGTTGTGGATATCGGTGAAATATGTGAAAACTTCACACATTAATCAGTACACGTGCACCTCTAACCAGGAATACAAACATCCCCCTTCTCTTTATGAGGCTTACAATATTTGATGACGGTCACTGGCTTATTTCACACATGAGGGTACACATTTGCTCTGCAGGTGGTTCATGTACACGAGAAACTGAGACTCAGATGAAAGAAGAAAACAGGAACAATGTTGGTGACAGCAAAACAATGTGGGTCACATTGGCTGGGTTGTCTTCCTTTAAGAGATTTAAGTTATTATTTATAATTGAGTGTTTTTATCCACAGCCTTATAGTATCATGAATGCATACATTTGCAGTATGGATGGACCCAGTGGGAATGGAAACCGTCACCCTGGACGTTTTAATGCTATGCCCTGCACCTGAAGTCTCTTTCATACACTGTTCATCATGTATATGCTAGAAATGGATAGAACTGGCGGGGGCGACTGCAAAATGCCCCCAGATCCAAACCATCACTGGCCTTTAGCTTAAGTCTGCACGTGAACGTTGTTCCCGTAGAGAATACATCTGCTCTGTGTCACTGCTGCAGCATGCCTCAGTGCCTGCTGTTTGGTTGCTTTGGCCCCATCAACACACTGCTACCCAACGCTTACATGGGGGGGGGGGAGTCAGTAGGAGTGTGACAGCAGCAGAGCCATACTGCCTCTTAGTGCCTCGCTAGTATAAAAACGCCAGCAGGCTCAGCGATCTATCTTCAGGCCAACCATCGCTTCCCTGATTGCAAATGTTTTGGGGCTTTGGAGGTGAGGGACTGTGGAGAGCAGCTGGTGTGTCCAGCTTGAAAAGACAACTGTCTAAGGGGACCGAGCAGTTGCTCGTGCAGCAGATAATGAGAGTGAGAGAGAAGAAGAAGAAGAACCGCCCCGGGATGAAATAACAAATGTGTGCCTGTTTGGATTTCAGACTCAGCAGGAACCCATGTGTTGAAGTCTAGCTTTAGCTTTAGCTTACGTAAACCAGTGCAAAATGCCATCTAATGTGTGTCAGCAGTGGAGGAACTACACCGTGTAGTGTAACAACAAATCCTAAACGTGGTTCAAAAAGCCTCCAGCATGTGTGTAATTATGCAGTGTAGTAGCGCCAGGTCTCCAGAGGTGGTCAGCCTGTTAAAGGAAGCCAGAGGCTATCCTGTAAATCATCTGGCGGCGAGAGGAAGACCTAACGGATGCATTCAGCAGTGGGCCTTTACTGCCACCTGCTGCCGGTATGGTGTAACATCACCTAGAAGGCATTTTATATGAACACTACATGTTTCTCTGAGATAATGGAGTCAAATTACTTTGAGCTGAAAGTCAATGTGCTAAGCCACGCAACAGCGAAATACATCAATCCTGATTGAAAAGAGGGTTAGTGTGCATTATTATCAAGTATTTATTTTTGTAGAAAGCTTGCTGTTACACCAAATAGTCCATTTCTCCCTTTTGGCAAATGTGTAAACCATCATAATGACCTTCATCCAGGGATTCAGTGTTTTGTACATTAACTTGTACACTTTTTGTCTTTGTAGAGAATGTTGGTTAATGTCAACGAACAGTCAATATATGTCACGGTACCCGGCTTCACATGAACATGCAGCTAAGAACTGAAGACCATGACATCCAATTTATGTCCAAGAAAGGTGAAGACAAGAAGTGTCAGAGAGTGAAACAGAGAAGTAACGTGTGTGAGTCTGTTCAAAGACTTTTTTGGTCTCGGCAGAGATCGCTGGGCAACGTCAGTGAGCGGTCCCAATATGTCACGGCACCATTTTGATAGGATTACCTTTTGACCTGGGTTTGACTGGCGGCATCCAATAGCAGAATCCTCTCCTGCTGATGTAAAGTTGACTGGGTTCACATGCAGCTGAAGACCGTGACAACTCCCTCACAGCTGCCAGAAAGAAGAAGGCGACAAGTGGGAGGTGAAACATGGAGGGGAAAGATAAAGAGAAATCACGTGTGCGTGCATGTGTGTGTGTGTGTGTAAGCTGACGTTTGGATTCCCTTGATTCTGGGTGCTTATTACATGTATGTAAAATGGTTGCTGGGAAACTGTGCCCATCAGTACGCCAGCTAGGTTGCCAGGTGACAGAGGGCTTGCAGCCGCCGCTCATTATCTCTGATAATGTCCACGAAGTCCACGAAGAGGCGGTAAACAAAAAAGGTCTTTAAATATAGCCCTGGAATATGGAGATGTGCATTAAGTGGCTTTATTGTGCATTGGGGGGAGAAAAGCTAAACAAGTGTTAGTGTTTCGCTGATGCTCTGTTGTAACTCAACAACCACTTCATCCTCTTTCTCTGACACGTTCAAATCTAGTAGAACATATTGAACCTTTTCTCAGAGAAACCCACCAGTGTCAGTTAATCAGTTAATATATGTCTTAATGAGGTAGTATATGAGGAATAATATACAAGTTTTAGTCTAGTATATGTATAAAGAAATACTACAAAAATAAATCAAAAAGCAGGTCTCTTATCTATACAGTATGCACATGGTTCTCTGTTGCAACCTGAGTAATTGCATGGAAGCTATGGAAGTCAGTAGTATAGATCAAGTAGGAGTACAAATAGGTATAAATATATAAGTATTTGTATAGTTTGGTGGCGTTGTCCAGGGAGGTAGTGGCATTCACAGTTCAGCTGATGAGTGCCAACGCTCAGGGGAAGACGCTGTTCTTGACCACTCGGAGGCCGACACCCACTTCCTCCCACGCGTGTGATATAGAGTGCTAATGGGGAGATGCCATGACTTGTCCACCCTCGGCACGCCTCACCGTCCTGGGAGTGGGACCCCTCTCTGAGCTGCTTTCTATTTTTTTCATAAAAGGTTTTCGCGGGAGTTTTTCCTTGTCCTCGGCGAGGCTCTAAGGTCGGGGGGTGTCGTGTGGTGTCATTTATTGTTTTCATAATGTGGGCATTGTGAAGCCCTTAGAGACTAACAGTGATTAAGGGCTGTACAAATAAACTTGACTTGACTTCTTGCAGTAGTGCGACACACTTTGTGTTTAGTGTGGAAAAAGTTCTAGAGGCGTCAAGTTTATTGATGGGGGTCCTTTTCACCAAGCGCTTTACAGAAAACAGAGGACACGAAGAAGATGAAAAACAAGGAAAATAAAAGCGGGAGATAAGTGATGACAAAAGTTGGAACAACTCCTGGATGCACTGTGGGATGAACCTCATCGCAAAGAGCTTCTTAAACCAAGCAGCTGCCATCTGTCAGGGTATCGGCAGGTTTTGAAGACTCGAACGAAAGGCCAATTTAAACACAAAGCAGCAAAACCAGCCTATTTCTGATTCAGCACAGCTAATAGGGTCTATAAGAAAAAGACAAATTCTGTAATAATAAATGAGCAGAAGAAGAAAGAGGACAGGAGGAAATTAATTGTTAAGGGACATGAAGTCCAGTTGTGTTTAGTAAAGTAGCTACGATGACAAAAAAAGGTTCTGCATATTGTACCTCTATTGCATATTGTACTACAAGTCATTGCATGGTGAAGGAAATAAAACTTGTAATAACTGTACTAAGACATTTAAATACTTTTTAAACCGTTAGATCAAGTGTTTTTCAGACTTTATAAGGACCTGCGGATACCCTGACTTTATGACCTCGTCCATCACTGAGCTTTTAAAGGGATAATTCATTTTACTCACTATTAAGTAAATTATGGTGCAGCTCAAAGTAATATCAGTAATATTGTACTATTGTACTGAGCAACAGAGAAGGTAGCAGTTGCCTCAAGTAAAGAGGTTTGTTTTTGCTCCACCGTTTTCCTTCTATACAATTTCTTTTCACCAGACAAGTTGACTAACAACACGCATGTATTTACAGTAAAGGGATCATTGGCTGGGAAGTAATTGCATTTTTAAAAATCCACCCTTTTCAGGTCTCAGCCCAACTCCAGAATGGGGCATTGCAAGTGGACAACTATTCTAACTCAAACTTTCCAACTTGTAGATTTATCAATTTATAGTATTTTTAGTGGTGGTGACGTTGAAGTCGTGCGACCGTGGTGTAGTTCGTTTATAGCCTAACGTTAGCTTTTTACTTCTGGCGATTGCATTTACGCTTCAAAAATCATAAGAGTGGTGTTCATTTGTGAAGATTATCTTGCTGAACAAAACGTGTTAGTATCATAAACTTGTGTTTGCCACAGAGATTATTTTCTGCAATAATCCAAAATCCAATGGAAATATCCTATTGGCTTTTTGTCCAGGGAACCAGGGCTAACTTCCGGGTTGGCCTACAAAAATACGTCATCCCTGCAGCACTCTATTTCGAGGATGTGGCCCCTTTTTCATTTTTCACCCCCGCCCCTTAGAGTCTGTGCACGCCACTGCTCCGATGTCTGTCCTGAACACAAAACCTTTTATCCTCGACGTCATTTAAACCAAGGTGAGCCACTCCACTCATCTCCGCTCTGACGCAGTCGCCCTTTTGTATGCCTGCGTCAATGAATGAGGTATATTGTTTAAAGATTACCACATGGCCACGCCGTGAGATCAGACCATTGCTTGGAAAAATCTGATTCGTGGAGAGAGGCATGTGAAATTGTACTTTATTGCATTTAAGCTGAACAGTGAATCGTCCAGACAATGACGTGCCCGAGCAAATTGAGCTGAACCCTTCCTGATTAGATAAAATTGTCTCATTTAAAACCACAAGCTTCCTGAGTACCTACAGGGCTGATTTCAGACTGTTGGAAAGTAGTGGTACGTTTTACTTCTGGAAGCTATCCTGAACTGAATAGAATTACCTTTGTGCTCTCTATATAAGAGCAGAGGAGACTCACTGTTGTTCATAAGCCATACCAGCTCATGTCTTGTAGATCTAAAAGGTGGTTCTGTTGAGACTTCAGAGTTTATTTATTATGAGTGAGTGGAGTTGAAACTTGTTGAGCCGACATCAGCCGCACATTTCTCTTCCTGCAAGAGCCATGCATCAGGACCAAGCTGAGGAGGATTCCCCTGATTCCTCCTTTTGGGCAGCACGGAAAATAGAGGTATTTGGTCTCAATAACTCTAGTATTAGTGATCCCCTCATGGAACTGATGCATTTTGGGTGACACCTCAATAATCCAGTGCCGCATGGTAAAGTACAAACACTTAAATTAGGAAATGTTATTTATGCTTAGCTGTTTAAGTTCTTAAGTCTATGTGGAAATTACTATATTGCATTTATATGAACAATATATTATCTGATACTTTCTGTCTTAACAAAGCAATTTACCTAAAGTGTAAGTCTTCAAATTGATTTCGGATTGTTTTCTTTTAAGTCATGTGGCAATAAAAGATAAACAAATATCCTGATGGAAAGCAAGGATCCTACTTAGGATATGATAAGCTCACATTTGTGAGATTTGTGGATAAACTCCATAGGCACACATTTTCTATGAACTCACTTTTAAAGTAATTTATTTTATTTAGCATCATACTGAAACTTCAAAATAACTTCCAACTTCCAGTAAATGAGCAGATTGTGGTTCAGTTTCTACCTAAAGGACACTGCGACTAGATACATGGATGTTGAGGGTATTGAACCTGTGACAAGATAGCTTTTGACTTTTTCTCACAGATTGGAATTTTAGTAACATTTCTCAGAGGCAGAAATAATCTCATTGGTTGAGTAAACCTCAGTGGGCAGAGCCAAACAATATGTTTTTTGTGGTACAAGTTAGCTAACTGGTAGCGGACCTAAAGGAAGCAGGCAATTAGCTTATGTGAAACATTACACAGAGCTGTGGTTTACCTGCTCACAGTACTGTCGACATTAAGAGAGTGCACGTGGCTGCATCCCTGTATTTAAGGTAGTCAAGGCACTAGTAAGTCAATGAGGGAGGGGATACCCTCGTTGGAGCCTGGCGATGTGGCAGCTAAATTGCCCTCATATGTGAATTATGCTTTATTTTGTCAATGATCAGTATGTAGTATAATAGCATTTACACTCTTGTTTCTCATTGTGGATTCTATGAATGCATACAGTACTTCCTACTGCATAGCCTCCCCTATACTTACCAGTGGAATGGTTTAGTCCAATCTAGGTAGGACTGAGGAAAGTATAAAATTTGCTCATTCTAATTTAAGAGAGAGAGAGTAACAGCTTGTTGTGAGGTGGTTGAATAACGGAATTAAGTTTATCGAATTTGAGTCTTTTTTGTATTACTTTTGGTTAATAAACCACCACTCTTTTGCATTATACCTCTTGCCCTATGACTCCTTCTTCTTCAAGACATCATGCAAGTTTTTCCAGTGCCTAGCCACACTAGCATCCCTTTTTAAGTAGTGGTGCAGGCAGTAACTCTACAGCATAGCCACTTACACTCACTGACTTGTAGCAGTGCCAATGCGATTCTTCTGGAATGCCCCTCCTTTTCCACTTCCTTTGTGTTGTCCACCCATTGATATTTAACTCAACTAATGATTATTTCTGGAGCAGCTCAAATTCCAATCTGATCTCAAGGGTCAAGTGAAAGTGGAGTCCATCAGTCGTTTCATCCCCACCATCAATGCCATCACATCAAGCCAGAAGCTCCAGTGGATGGTCCAGCCAACAATCCTGGCATCAGGCTTGTACCTTCACTCCCTCCCCTATGACCTCCTGGATCTGAGCAACCTGAGAACATGCCTTGGGGTTATACGGGCGGCGGGCAACACATACGAACAGAGCAGATGTCATCCGGTAACACAGCAGAGAACACATGCATGCATGCTTTTCTAAGATAACAGACATCTGAGTTCATTCAATTTCAATTTAGTTGAAAAATGATACATCCCCGAGGGGCAATTGGAAAGTGAACACTGTCAACAGTTGCTGTGGGTGGCGATACGCCGGACATTTACACTCCCAGCAACAGACAGCGAATTAAGCTGCAAGGTCAGAAATCTACTTCAATGTCTTTTGGCAACAGGATGTTCCGAGGTGATAAAAGCAACAATTCACAAAGTTGTGTGTCAACACTATAATAGTGGCAGCATGATAATGTGTTCACATCTTCTCCAGCTGAACCCAGATGAGGAGAAGAGGAGGCTAAGGAGAGAGAGGAACAAGCTGGCTGCTGCTAAATGCCGCAACCGAAGGAGAGAGCTGACCGACCATCTGCAAGAAGTTTGTAATCCGCACAAATTCATTTATTTACTATGTGCAGCAAAGAGCCTATCGGGATTATTCAGGGTTCAAGGTTATTTCATTTTCCAAATTAAAAAAAATATGACTGGAATATGACTTTCTGCATATCCGTCCTGAGCTGATCTTACTCAGAGTTACACTGTACTGTGAACAAGAGGCAGGGTTTTACTGAAAAATAATACATTTCCTTTTTTTTTTTTAAAGGGGAATTACGTTAAAGTAATCTATTACCTCTGTAGGACCAGTAGGAATTCCAACAACATTGGCTAAACATATGTCCTCCTACACAAGTCTCTGGCACCTACCCCACCTCCCCTAGCCTATAATTGTCACAAGCAATAAAGTCCCATTTTTACAACAGAGACAAGTAAGCTAGCTAATCAGAGCAGAACAGAAAAGTCCAGTGAAGAGGTCAAATGTCACCATGCTGAACACTAATTCTTGTTTGGCATGAAAACAAGGCTTTTTAGCCTTAATAGCAAAAATGTCTTGCGATGCAAGTAATTGTCGAGTCAACCCCTCGCCGATATATTATGGTCATTTTGTGCTATGAGGCAGTAAAATTGTTACTCATTTCCCCTTTGAGCATCAATATATTGCCTTCTGTCCTCGTTCCGTCTGTCCTCAGGAGACCGAGGAGCTGGAGAGGGAGCAGGCCAGCTTACAGATCCAGGTTAAGGAGCTCCAGGAGGAGAGACAGAGCCTGGAGCTCCTACTGGACTCCCATGTGCCTGTGTGCACACTGCCCTGTGGTGCTGTCCACCCTCAGCCACCGACCCCTCACCTCCTCTCCCTGCCCCTACTGAGGCCCCCCACCACTATGACAGACCACATATGGTGAAGCAGGAGGCCCGGGAGGAGGCTCCGTTCTCCCTCCATGCTTAACAGTCCGCCATGGAACCGACCTGCAACCAGGCGGAGCAACTGCAGATCATCCCATGTGATGGATCAGTCCAGACTCATGCTGTCGCAGCCCAGCCTGGGGGAGAAGGGCAGGGCCTCACTTGGATATGGTTTCCAACCTTCCCTTGATCGGTGGTGCCATGAATCTGGAGGAAGAACCCCTACCACCACTGAACTCCCCCACTTTGCTCATATTTTAGATCTGATAGGCACCAGTGTAGCTGAACTTTTATTCAAAGCGCCTTACAAAGATTTTTAGCAGTGGTGGCCCCAGTGGGAACCAAACCCTAATCCTGGCTGTGCCAGGTACTGTGGTACTGTTCCCCAGCTATCCAAGACATTTTTCAGTGCATCATTTCTCTTGCTGCAGAGCAGAACGTGGTTCCAACAACAGTTACTATATCAGTACCTGGCACAAAATGCTTTCATGAAATATCTTGTCATGTGAAATAAAGGGAATGTGGTAATGTGACACTGCAGTGGAGTGCTTTATATTTGCTTTGTGTAGTACGACAGCATTGGAAACAAACTTGACTTGACTTGTTTCAGTGTGTGAGTCTGTCCCAAAGAGCACCAACAGGTTTTAATTTCATAGTGGAAACCGTGGATGCAGGCAGCTCTACTAATCTTTATGAAATTCCTCGGTGTCCTGGTGGATCGGCCCACTGATGCTTGCAGCTGCATGATCCTGAGTCATGGTTCCTGCTGTGCTGACATAATACCATGATCATTTTGCAACACTAGATGGTGCTGCACTACATTGATTTAGCCACTGAAATCCAATTGATTATGGGACACATTAGAAAATGACTATGATCATATCTATGACCGTAACAGTGTAACAGTGAATGTAATAGTGTTCAACACTACTATTTTGTGTAAGACCTGTAGCATTTACAGTATGTTAAAGTGTTATAGTGTTTGTTTATATGGTTAATTTATCTTATTAAGATTTAATTCCCCAGATAAATGGCTCATACAAGTTATTATCAATATTTATGAAAAAACAGATTCCAATAGTGATATATTAAAACAGACATAAGGTTTAGCCAATATTTGATGTCCTTTTCTCAGTGTTTGTTTTGTTTTTAAGCATCAATGTGTCAGTATAGGTTTTGCTCTAGTTGCCCTAATGATTCCGTACTCTAACCCTGGTTATCATGCATCTAGCATGCAATGAAACTTGCAGAGCCATTTATGATGGTCATGGTTTTTTACATTGATATTTTTAGAACAAGTTTAGGATTCAAAACCACGTCTTTCCTTGGGCAGATAGCCTATAGTGTTCTACTTCAGCGGTTCTCACCCACATGCAATCGAGGCCCAAGAGGATGCAGGTTTTCATTCCAACCAAGCACAGCTCATTTAACTGATCAGCAACATCAACCGGAGAGGGGGGGAACTAGAGATCAGATGGCTCTTTATTGTCCCTGAGGGGAAATTGCAGATATGCAGCAGTACAAAACAAGAGAAACGCACACATCACTATAATGTAGTGCACTGTATTGTATAAAAAAAGATCCTAAAAATATACAAAATAAAAATATACAAGTAGTGCAAGAAATAATAGCTTAGTGCAATAGAGTTGTGCAATTTTGCAATTTGGTCGAGGTAGGTGTGTGTGGTGGGGGGTTGGGGGCATTTATATAGCGCTTTTAACCCAAAAAATTAGGATTTGGGGGTTCAGTGTCTTGCCCAAGGACACTTCGACATGTGGACAGGCGGAGCTTCTTCCGCTGTAGGCAGTGGGTACTTGTCAGGGATGACCGCCTTGTTAACAGCCTTATTCTCAATGCACAAGCACAGGGTCCTCGATTTCTTCCAAGTCGGCACCAGGTTGGAGATCCTTCAAGATTCAAGAACTTTATTTGTCACATACACACACGGGGTGTGCAGTGAAATGAAAAAGTGGCAATGCTCAACGGGAATGTGCAAAGGGCAACAGTACACAGTATTTACAATAAAAAAACAACACAATATTTACAGTATTACAGTAAGAGCTCTTATATAAAAAAAACAACACAATATTTACAGTAAGAGCACTACAAAATTATAGTAATATGAGAAATATGAGAAATTGTATATATGTATATAAATTATGTGTAGTCATTACCTAAGTGTGTGTGTGTGTGTGTGTGTGTGTGTGTGTGTGTGTGTGCATAAGAGGGGCAGTGTGTGTGTCTTGGTGGGGGCCCTGGTGAGGTCAGAGTTCACAGTCCTGATGGCCTGAGGAAAGAAACTCCGTCTCAGTCTCTCTGTTTTTGCAGCGTGACTACGGAGGCGCTTGCCTGACCGCAGCAGCTGAAACAGTCCGTTGTTGGGGTGGTGAGGATCCTTCATGATCCTGCAGGCTCTGGTTCTGCACCTCCTGGTGTACAAGTCCTGCAGGGTGGGGAGTGTAATTCCAATAGTGCGCTCGGCCGAACGCACTACTCTCTGCAGAGCCTTCCTGTCCTGAGCGGAGCTGTTGCCAAACCTGGCAGTGATGCTTCCTGTCAGGATGCTCTCCACAGCTCCAGAGTAGAAGGACTGAAGGATCCTCCGGGAGACTTTGAATTTCCTCAGCTGCCTGAGGTGGTAAAGGCGCTGCCTCGCCTTTCTCACCAGAGTGTCTGTGTGTGTTGTCCATGTCAGATCTTCAGTGATGTTGACTCCCAGGTATTTATACCTGCTCACCCTCTCCACAGTATTCCCATTAATCCCCAGTGGTGAGTACGTCCTCTGTTGTTGTGTCCTCCTAAAGTCCACAATCAGCTCCTTAGTTTTGGTGACATTCAGGAGGAGGCTGTTGTCCTGGCACCAGAGTGACAGATCAGCAACTTCCTCCAGGTAGGCCTTCTCGTCGTTGTTGGAGATCAGGCCCACCACCACTGTGTCATCCGCAAACTTAATGATGGTGTTGGAGCTGAACCTGGCCACACAGTCATGTGTGTACAGGGAGTACAGTAGGGGGCTGAGGACGCAACCCTGGGGGGATCCTGTGTTCAGGGTGAGGGGGTTGGAGGTGTGTCTACCCACCCTGACCACCTGGGGCCTGGCGGTCAGGAAGTCCAGGATCCAGGCACACAGGGGGGTGTTCAGTCCCAGCTCCATCAACTTGCCAGCCAGTCTGGTGGGGACTATGGTATTGAAAGCTGAACTATAGTCAGTTCCAGGGCGCCGTGTTGACCAGGGGGCTCATTTATAAAGGTTGCTACGCACAAAAAAGTGGCGTTAACAGGGGTGAAATGTGCGTGCGCATATTTTACCGCAAATGTCGGGATTTATAGTAAAATTCTATGCAGTAAAAGGTGCGCACTTCTACGCATCCTTTCACCCATGCGTAGAGCTCACCGCAAAGTTTTTCAGACATGGGAATCAGCGACGCCCGATGGGGAGATCACAAAATAAAGCTCAGTCCTCTTAAAAACATAGTTTTATAAGTGTGCTGTTATATTGTCCAGCAATCTTGATTTTAACTTGTTTTATTGTCGTCGTTATCAATCCCGTACATTTACGTCTTTTTCAGTCTCCCACTCACGTAATCCCGTTATCGCGATATGATAAAATATACTACATCTTTCCCCTTGTTAGAATTAAAGTTATCGTTACTTTAACATCAGTTGAAACACAAATCTTTCAACATTATGACAATTGAAATGTCTTGTTTTTTTTGTAAACATTCCCAAACATAAACATTATTTGAACATTTATTTTAAACTGATTTCCATATTCTTAAACCACTTATTTCAAAAAGGTTTCAATATCAACCGGGATATCAATCTTCACTGACTCGATATTTTTTTTCCTTTAAAGCTAACCTGAACAGTTAACTTGAACTTATTATCTTAATTAAGTGTCTCTGTATCAGGCTGGTTTCTTGATAACTCTGCCACTTCTGGTAACACTTTGCTTTTCTGTAACTGATACAGCTTCTTGTGGGCTCTCTGCTGCAGCACTCTGAACATCTTGCATGTCCAAAACTCCAGTGTCCTCACATGCTTCTGCTGGCACAGCAACATCAAGGTCCATTACCACAGGAGTGTGGCGAAGATGTTTAACGTTCCTTGTGATTCTGGATCCATCTTCGGTGTTTACTAGTTCAAAGGAATTGTCTGAGTTGTTTCTCAGAAGTACGTAACGAGTGTCTCTGAATTTAGAATCCAGTTTACCATTGTCTATACTGGCAATGTACACCAAGTTTCCAACTTCGAAGCTGTGTTCCTTTGCTCTGTTTGTCTTGTCAGCATAGTCTTTCATTTTGTCTGTGTATTGTTTGTGGTGTTTTCGAATGTCTTTTGTCTTTTCATCTTCCTCCACCAGGTTTGGTAACTTGGTACGGATGTCTCATCCAAACATGAGCTTGGCTGGTGTTTCTCCTGATGCTCTGTGGGGTGTTGAGCGATATGCTAGAAGAATCTTTGGGAGTTCCTCTCTCCATTTCTTTCCTTCACTTTCAGCTGCTCTGAAGGCTTTCTTCAGGTATCTGTGAAACCGTTCTATTTTCCCGTTTGATCTTGGATAATATGGTGATGCGCGTATGTGCTTGATTCCACATGTTGTTAGGAAAGTTTCAAATAGCTGTCCTACAAACTGCTTGCCATTGTCTGTGACAATCTCTAGAGGATATCCAAACCTAGCAAATATTTTGGTCAACTCTTTAATGACTGTGGCTGAAGATATGTCATTTATGACAATTGCCTCTGGGTATGAAGAGTAATAGTCAATCAGAGTCAATATGTAGTTGTTCTGTATAGGACCTACTAGGTCGACGCCTAAGGTCTGGGCGGCAGTTTGAGTGGTTGAAGTGGTTGATCTTCATGCAGCGGCTGGTTGAGCACACAGGCGGAACAGTTTCTGATCAGTCTTTCAACATCTACGTCCATGCTAGGCCAATAGAATTTGCTCCTCAAATACTGTTTTGTGCGGACCACTCCTTGGTGGGTCTCCTGTGCGACTTTCAGTGCTTGTTTCACTTTCAGTTTTGGTAACACAATCCTATGTCCTCTTAGTATCAGTCCATCATATGTCGACAACTCACCTGAGCATCTGTTGTATGGCTGTAGTTCTTCTGGAATTGGGTCTGGCCATTTTCCCGTTTCCACTATTGTCCTCAGCTGTTTTAGTGTTTGATCCTCTGTCATCGAGTGTTTAATGTCCTCAAGTGTCATAGCTTGTAAATCGTGCATAGTTACTGAAAGTACTCTGTCCACATACAGTTCGACATACCCATTTTCTTCGGTTTCTGGTAAGGGAAGTCGTGACAGTGAATCTGCTACATTACGCCGGGGACACACTGGACGCGGAAAGAAAAGGAAGCGCCGCGATCGGCGCCGAATGAGCAAGAAGGAGTTTGGTTGTTCACACCGGCACCGAACGGCGCCGATCTCCGCTGGTTTTCTCAATGTAGGGGTTTGGGCTCTCTCTCTCTCTCTCTCTCTCTCTCTCTCTCTCTCTCTCTCTCTCTCTCTCTCTCTCTCTCTCTCTCTCTCTCTGCGTGTGCCTGCTCCTCAGTGTATCTGTCTCTCTCTATCTCTTGCTTTCTCTCCCCATCTCTCCCTTTTTACCTCTCCCTTTCCCTGTCTCTCTCCCATTCTCTCTGTCTTCCTCCCTCTGTCTCTCTCTTTGTGTATCTGTCTGTCTCTTTTCCTCCCCCTCTCTATTCATCTCTCTCTCTCTCTCTCTGCTTGTGTGCGTGTGCCTGCTCGTCTCTCTCGCTCTCTGTTTAGACACAGACGATAAAAGTTTAGACACAACTCAGAAATACCATCAATCAGGGTGTTTTTATTTTGAAATTTGTTATATTTTGGAAATTGACCGGATGCTCTATGCCGTTCCTGTGTCTGACTTCCTGCCTAGCTTGACACATTCGCTCACGAATCGAGAAAATCTTAGACCTGACGCCGAAACGGTCGCTGCAGTGTGCACGGCCACATTGGTCACATGGGCGCCGAAATAATTTTCGTCGGCATTCGTCGCCTTTTGTCGCCGTTCAATTTTGTAGTCATACGGTTGTAGTCTTAATCCTAGTCTTTGAATTCTGGGCGGTGAGAGTGTTGCCTTCTCTGGGTTGAACATGTATATGAGAGGTTTATGATCTGTTTTAAGTGTAAACTTGCCTCCCCATAAGTATGTTCTGAAATGTTCGACTGCCCATACGCATCCCAGAGCTTCTCGCTCTATCTGTGAATAGCGTCTTTCGGTAGGAGTCAGTGAACGGCTCGCATAAGCAATTGGTTAATGCTGTCCATCTGTTTGTTCCTGTAGCAGGACTGCTCCAAGTCCTACTGGGCTTGCGTCACTTATGACTACAGTTGGTGCATTGATCTTAGGGGTGGGCGGTATAACGGTTGAACCGGTATACCGGTAGAAATCCGTGCCAAGGTAGAGATTTGACTCTACCGGATGTACCGGTAGAAGGCTACTTTTAGGCTCTTTGAATGTAAAAATACTTTTTCACATTTACAAACGTAACACACAAAGCTAGCGAACTGCGCGCTGCCATTTAAAGATAATAAACTAGTTTGTGGAAAAAGACGATGTGAAAAAGTGAGTAGTGCAACGTAAACTTCGACGTAAACAGAAGCATGCTTTCTGAAGATGCATGGTGAAATGGAAGGCATCGAGCATGATGCGGGAGCTCCCGTTCCCGATGCAAACAAAGAAGAAGAATTAGTTAGAAAGAAAGGTGCCTCGTCCATCATCTGGACATGGTTTGGGTTTAAAAAGTTGGACCTTGAGCAGAAAACTATTATCTGCAAGCAATGTCGAGCGAGAGTTGTTGTCGGCGGTGGTAACACGAGCAATCTGTTTTATCACCTCAAACCAAAACATGTCCACGAGTATGGAGAGAGTACTAGGATGCGCGCAGACACAAGCAGTCCCTCCGCAAGTGCTGCTAAACGAAAAACCACAACGCAGACGTCGCTGTGGAGGGTTAAATGCGACAATATTAAATAAATAAATCATTAAATAAAAGGGGAAATATATGAACAATTAATTAATTAAAATGGGGAATATAATATATTTAATTGTTCATTTCCACATTTATTTAATTATTTCCATATTTAATGATTTATTATTTAATGATTTATTTATTTATTTCATGGTTGCTGGTCTGTGTGTGCTTTTTGAAATGTAAATCTGTCAACTCATCCATCAAAGCCTGTGGGCGGAATCTAACATCTGATTGGTTTGACCGCACAGTAAGTCAAGAGCAATCGATAGCAGGCTACTCGATGTATGGGTGTCAGCCGCGTGCCTTCACATTCTCGTCCAGTTATCAGAATGTCGAAAAGCTGTCCAGAACTTTTGCGCGAGGCAGCCAATGTAACCCTCTAGACCCCAGTAGAATTCTAGAATGTTGCTGCAGTTCACTGAGAAAGTTAAATGAGCATTTTCTTACTCATTCCAAACAAACAGCTCTATTTAAAAAACAAAAAGAAATTGGTAATTTAAAGTTGTTTTCCATTTTAAAGAACACATGGCAAAAGATGTATGTACAACTTTCTTCAGATGGTAGAAAGAAACTTTATTACTTCATTGGCATAACGGTGAAAGTTATCACATACTGTAAAATGTATGACTTCAAAAGTCAACTAATCATATCCTATAATCAATACTATTTATTTTTACTTATCTATATAATATAGATAAATATTATCTATCTAAAAGAAGAGAGTCTCTTCAGGTTGAGATCACTAGTAACGTTCAGTGTTGGGCAAGCTACTTGGAAAGTGTAGCGAGCTAAGCTACCAGTTACTCTACATTAAATGAAGCTTCACTACACTGAAGCTACCCCCCAGAGAAATGTAGCAAGCTAAGCTACAGCAACATGGCAAAAGTAGTTTTTTTACATTGAACCAACTTCATTCCAAGTCAATGCTGATCAGTCAAACAGATAGGCAGGCAAAAAATGTTCAGTTCAATTGTTTATTAAATTACGTGTTTGAGGTCTTGGAAGTTGAGAGCAGCTTATTCTTGGTGTTGCACAGTAAGCACCTGAACGCCTCATTTTTCTCTGTTGTTTCACTTAAACTCATGTATTAGCTCGAGGTACGGCCACGGTGACTCCATCGGGATCAATTCCTCTATGTCCTCACCCTCTGCCATCTTTCCATCAAGTAAACTCAAGCTCGCGGGTCTGTATTCGCCTGCAGGCATCAGCCCAAGGATTGGTAAGTGATGTCACTGTCATACGGAAGTGCTTCTGTCGGCTACACATAAAGGTCCGTGTATTGTGGTGGCGTCACTTACTGATCCTTAGCAGTTTTATTTCAGACCGCAGCAGAAGGCTCCGCTGCGCTTCAGCTTCAGGAATGCCTGGGGAAATGTAGCTTGTGTGGACGCTACCGCACTACTCGATCAATAAAAAAGCTTCGCTACTGAAAAGTTATTTGATTCAGAAAACAGCGACGCTACCACCACGCTACTGAGAAATGTAGTTAAACTAGTAACGCCGCTACTTGTAGCGACGCTACTGCCCAACACTGGAACGTTATATGATCCACAACATTTCTCCCTTCAGTGTCAAAATACAAGAGAAAACACCCCGTACTTCACACAGACCCATACAGAAGTCTAATAAGATCAGACAACAAAAGTCGTCAAACTTATAAGGAGAAAATTCGGCATAAACTGGCCAGTCCTCCCGACGGACTCTTCGATGCACTCGCTCCCGGGAAACAGTGTCCCTCTCCGGCAGTCGCGACTAGGTAGGTTCCGCTATGTAATCAAGTTGATTTGTGGCTTGTTTTATCAAACAACAACAAGCAATCTCAATCAAAAAAACGAAACTCACAATGTCATCGTCACTTTCCATGATACATGCCGTTTCTGAATCTGTTTCACAGCATATCCTGACAGCTTCCATAAGGTTGTAAAACCAGGGACGCTTAGGCGGCAGCATTTTAGGACTACGGCGATAAGAAAATGAAACCCAGAAAAAAATACAAAATTGTCAACGTACGACCAACATTTTACGGTTCCGGTTAATTCATGACAACCTGAAGTATATATAAAACACAGTTCAAAACTTGATTTTCTGTTTTTTTATGCATTTTTAATGATCGGAAAATGACGGGCGCTCTTGGGCGCTATAGTGAAATATAGAACGGGCGCTCCAAGAGGCCCTGAGAAACACACCTCCGGCCACACAGTCCACTCCACAAGTCGTTGAGCAAGCATTAACATTCAACAGAAACCCTGTCCACTGAATCAGGGTTTGCAATATTAGACTCTATGTTCTCTGCTAATGCTAACATATTTCTAACTAAGTGAACTAAGACCTCTTGGGTAGGATCCGCCATTTTTTTGTAATAAAAACAAAGCAACAAGGAAGGATGCAGGCAAAAGCAATGGACTTAACTTGACCAACCAATCAGACGCAAGGCCCTCTCACAGGCTTTGATGGACGAGTTGACAGATTTACATTTCAAAAAGCACACACAGACCAGCAACCATGAAATGAATAAATCATTAAATAAATCATTAAATGTGGAAATAATTAAATAAATCATTAAATGTGGAAATAATTAAATAAATGTGGAAATGAACAATTAAATATATTATATTCCCCATTTCAATTAATTAATTGTTCATATATTTCCCCTTTTATTTAATGATTAATTTAATGATTTATTTATTTAATATTGTTGCATTTAACCCTCCATACATCGCTAGCCGAGTGGCTGTCCATATGACAAAAAAAAGCAAGCGGTGGAAGGACATTACACATTCCATAACGGAGTACCTATGTAAGGACATGGTTCCTATACAAACAGGTTTAAGGCATTGATCAAAACACTGGATCCGAGGTACTTCAGCCAAACTGGAAAAAAGTTCTATTTATCATTTATATATGTGATATTTATCTTTATAATTATTTTCTTGGCATGTTGCCTAACCTTTGAAGTTTTTGTTATATACAGTAGAAGTTATTTGAAGTATTGGAATACTTGAAATTTACATTTTTATGTTTATTTTTTTGGAAAATATTTCTTTGTATTGTTCAGAACCTATTTTGGAAAAAAGTTTGCATATAAGGTGCTATTTATATTTAATACAGTGCAGTTTTGCACAATAAAACATTCATAAACACTTAAGTTCAATGTCAATTTTGTCATAATATACATTACAGAATACTAATGGAAGAGCCCAGTAGAAACCTCATAGTTAACACCCCGGGAATAAATTGTTACCATCCCAGAGTCTTGTACTGCTCCTAAAGCATTTTTTATTATTATTATAAGAAAAACAAATATACCGTGATATATACCGTTATCGTCCAAAATTCTAAATATACCGTGATATAAATTTTAGGCCATACCGCCCACCCCTAATTGATCTTGTAGTACGCTAGGCATGGTTCACTTACCAGCGCTCTTTTCATTTCATTGAATGATTTTTCTGTCTCTGACATCCACTCCCACTCTTGTCCTTTCCGTGTTAGTCTCCTGAGTGGTTCTGAGATGTTTGCATAGTCTGGTATGAATTTCATCAGAAATCCACGTGCCTAGGAATGCGCGCAGCAGCTGCACATTATCAGGTCTCGGCAGTGGCGGCTGGTGCATTTTTCTCCAGGGGGGGCTATACCAAAAATCAAACAAACATGTACTAAGGTATCATCAGTGTATTTAAATAAATGAAAAGGCCTTTATTTGTATTTGCTGAGCTGAATGAACATTTGTTGTAATGAAACGTGCTTAAGGTAAGTTAAGGTACTTCAATTAGTGCAAATTCTTTATAATAATTATCTTTTATACTACAATATGTAATGGTGAAAGACTAAAGTAACCGAAAAGTGCCTCGATAAGTGCAACAGAAATCTGACAACACAGAACCCTGAGACAATGGCAGAAAATGATGAACACAGTAAGACCTAATAGAAAATAACATTTAAGAAAAAAATTAATTAATATGGTATTACATTTGAAATACCCAGTGCTATCAAAACGCTGAGTGAACTGGCTCAAAGATATGACTTTGCCACCTTGTGGCTTAAACTTTTTGTACATACATTTTGCCCTTCTCTCCTTGAGAGATGCACATTTCTCAATGACTCTATGGCACCACAGAACTTGACACAGTTTATTATTTTAGACAGGATGTGCCTGTTTTTGTCAACCTCTTCATTATGCTTACAGATCCCTATCCTGTAGCCTTCATCAAGCTGAGCAGCTATGTTTACTTTCCCAAACATTTGCTTTTGATTTTTCTGATATGTGGTTTAAATCATTCAAACCTGTCTGAATCCATGCTGGTCTGAGACCTGTCATTTGAAAAAGGGTGCAGGGAAAGCAAAATAAAGCATTGGTGTCATTACATACAGTTAGCCAAGCCTTCCTACTAAACCAGCTCCTTGAAAACGACCGAGTATATTGTCTCATTCTGGCGCATTTTATGTCAGATGTACCACGAGCCACTCGCTCTCTGCTGCCAACCAGTGGTTGGTGGTGTGTAAATCAGCAGCATTCAGATAAATGCTGTTTGTACATGCGCAGTTCCTGCGCCCCACCAAGCTCCTATCTCTTGTATTGAGAGGAGCGAATTGCGCATGTACAATTTATAACGAGAGTCAATGGGCAAAGATTTTTGCGCCCCAGGCCGGAAATACATGACCTAGCAGTAACTTTAGACAACGTAGAACAATTTTAATCTACATTTTATTGCAGATTATACAGTCTACTCACTATCTATATAATATTTACGTCGCTCATTTAAAAAAAAAGAAAGTAATTAAAGTCTTATTCAATGAAGTCTAGGATGTGGGGAGTGGTGGGGCGGCGCCCTAGTGCCCTCTATTGGCCAGCCGCCACTGGGTCTCGGTGCATTACAAACTGCTTCTATTTTTCGGGGGTCTGGTTGTATTCCTTCAGCTGAGATCACATGTCCTAGCATCTCAATCTGTTGTAACCCAAAAACACATTTGTCTCTGTTCAGGGATAGACCTCTATCCTTGAATTTCTGAAATACTCGTCTCAGTCTCTGTTCCAGTTCTCCTTCATTTTCAGCATGTACTATCACGTCATCCATGTAGCAAACGACGCCTGGCATCCCTGCTAGCATCGAGTCCATAGCCTTCTGATAGGCCTCAGGTGCACTTGACAGTCCAAAGGGAACCTTCCTGAATCGGTAGCACCCTCTGTGTGTGATGAAAGTAGTCAGGTGTCTTGACTCTGGGGCTAACTCTACTTGCCAGAATCCTTTTCTTGCATCCAGTTTAGCAAATATCTTAGCTCCTTGCACGGCTTGCAGTATACTGTCTACGGTTGGTACTGGATGTCGCTCTCGGATTACAGCTTTGTTTACTTCTCTGAGATCTCCACATAGTCTCACTTCTTTTGTGTCTTTCTTTGGTGTAAGTAGAATATTAGAAATCTACTCCGATCCTTCATTCACCTCTTCAATGATACCATCATCAAGCATTTTGTCTAGTTCCTGGTTTACAGCTTCTATCATTGGGTAAGGGACTCTCCTCAAACCCTGAGCTACAGGTGGGACTTTCTCATCGACTGTTACTCTGTGACTGTAACCATTAATCTGTCCTAGTCCTTTAAAGAGTGACTCGTATTCTTGTGTCAACTGACTGAATCTATCTGTCTGATCCACTGCATTTACATTTACCTCTCCTCCAAGAGTCAGTATCTTTAATGCAAAGCATGACTTTCTGCCCATCAGTGCTTCCACATTTCCTTTAATGACAAACTTTTCTTGTTATGACATTGTCTTGCCATGCCAGTTGTGCTTTAAAGTAACCTAGACACTTTAGGGGAGTCTTCTGGCCATAAGGATAGAATCTCTTCTTAGTCTGTTTCAGTTCAGCTTTGTATGAAAACACTGTCTTATATAGGTGTTCTCCTATGAGGTTTCTTCCACTTCCTGTATCTATCACCATCTTGATCTTTTGACCATTTATTCTTATTGTTTCTTTACCTTGTGGATCTATTGCATGTATAAACTCATCAGAGTCCGAGTCTGAGGGGTCCTCCACTGCTCTTACTGGTTTATACTTTCTGTCATGTTTCCTTTCTTTTTGTAAGCTATTTTTCTTTCTGCATACTCGTGCATAATGTCCAGTTTTCTTACAGTACAGGCATTTTGCTGTCTTGGCTCCACATTCATCTGCTTTATGAGTTGCTATTCCACATCTGTAACGCACGGTGTCGCTGTAGCCTTGTTCTTCGTCTGCGCTTCTACTTCCCGCTCTACCTCTTTCTGTGCGAGCAGCATTTGCATTTCTGGTGAAGTTAACATGGCTGTCTCTAGCCCTGCTGCTACCACTGTTTTCTGCTAACACTTTAGACTCGGCGTGTGCTGCTTCAAAAAGTCTTGCAACCTTTAGAGTTCTTTCTAAAGTTAGTCCTTCCTCCTGTAATAATTTGTCCCGCAGTCTTTTCATTGTACACTTTTCCACTATTTGGTCTCTCAGCATGTAGTCTTCTAGTATGCCAAATTCACATGATTTCGCCAGTTCTCTCAAAGCATTAACAAAAGCATCGACAGATTCCTCAGGGCACTGAGTTCTCTGTCTAAATGTGTGTCTTTCCAAAACCACATTTCTCTGTGGCGTGAAATACTTGTCAAGGGCGGCTACTGTCTAAGCAAATGTACCTTTTTCTCCCGGAAGATTAGCAAAAATCCTCTGAGTGGGTGCTCCGATACAATGCAATAGTGTAGCTCTCCTTACCGCATCCTCTGCATCCACAGATCCGCTGGCTATTTCAAAAAATGTGTACGATTCCTTCCACATTTTATATTCCGTGTACAAATCTGGTGCTTCAAGGTTCAACGGAATAGGCGGAGATAGTCGGACCTGAGAGGCTGCCATGGTCCTGATGCTAACGACTCGTGGTCTCCTATCGTAGCTCCAACGTTGAAAGTTTGTTTTCCTCACGGTAGAACCTGTTAGCCGTGTTATTCATACGTCTTGCTTTGAGTTTGTTGCAATTATTTTCTTTTATCCTCGTCGCCATAAATGTTGTATTGTCCAATAAAGAAGCAATCTTGATTTTAACTTGTTTTATTGTCGTCGTTATCAATCCCGTACACTTACGTCTTTTTCAGTCTCCCGCTCACGTAATCCCGTTATCGCGATATGATCAACTATACTACATGTGCTTTCACAGGGTTTGTGGTTTGCATCTGTTAAGTTACTTAAAACCTATTTTTATACAAAGGCATTCTCTTAACTCTTATTTCATTCATTATTTTACCGGGCCGGCGCCAGGATGAAGTGACTGAGGGGGCAATTTTTCATGAAATAAAACTCATTGATTTAACCATGCAATAGCCTCAGAAAGGCTAAAGAACAACAACATAAGGCTACTGTTCAAAATCAAAGAATACATTTATTAATCAGAGACTCACATAAGAACGGAGCACTGCAGAGAATTTATGAACGATAACGATTCTGTCAAAATCAGCAAGGGGAGGAGTAGAAACAGCAGTTTGCGGCTTGCATCTCTCTCTCTCTCTCTCTCTCTCTCTCTCTCTCTCTCTCTCTCTCTCCCTCCCCAACGGGGGGAAATGGAATTAGGGCCGAAAGTTGCAGGCTGAGCAAGCAGGCTGAGAAACTGAACTAAGTGACGTGTCTGTCTGTCTATCATCTCCTCCGCTCCGTTTCAGTGGGCTACTATGGACGCCCTAGCATACACCTATGGAAATATGTGTATAGATTTTTCTATAGATACATAAAGCTTAAACAGAGGGGGCAAAAATACAACTGAGGGGCTAAGCATATTTTACTCAGCTCCTTATGCTCAATGTTGTATAACTTTTAAACTGTTTTTAAATTGTTTTTATCATTTTTTCATCATCAGTTTGTCTACCATTTTTATTTTGTCTTCTAAAGCACTTTGTAACTTTGTTTTAAAAAGTGCTATATAACTAAAGTTTATTTTTATTATTATTAAGGTGTGATTATTAGGGCTTGTGCGGTTCTCCACAATGTGGCACAGATGCCTCTACTGAGCCCCCATACAGTACACCTTTACGGCGCTCAACCTCGTTGCCGTCTCCGTCTTTCCCTCATTGATAGTCCAACAAAGGCTTAACAACGTCGGCATATTCATGACCTATTTAGCATTGACCATTTATGGATGATTGTGGGAGGACACTGGGAGGAGTAGTGGGAGGACAGTGGGAGGAGTACACGAGCGCACAATTCACCGCAGGTGGGTATTTATAAAGAGAAGACTGCGTACAGGTGTGCGCCGCACGGTTTTATAGATCTGAATATTTTCTTGCTAGTAGATTCTGAGGTTTTAGGATGGAATCTACGCAAAGTTTTATAAATGAGGCCCCAGCTCAATTATGCCCATCTCCAGTAGCTTCTGTACGTAGCTCCACAGCTACTTCGTCCCAAAGGGCAAGAGGAACATGGCGTGGTGGCTGGATGACCGGGCGCTCATCCAGGTTGAGGAGGGGCTGGTGGTTAAAAGCTGAAAGGCAGCCCAGTCCAGCAGACAGAGAAGGCCATTGTTGTTGCCACGGTGAGCCAATGTGGTAGATGACCAGACCACTGTCGTCTAGGACAGTGGTCCTCAGCCCTGCCTTTTGCACCGAAGTGTCACAGTGTTGTGTCACAGCCTCCCTTCAACATTAAGTAGGCTGAGAGGCCTAAACTGACTTATCTCTACAGAGTCCCTTTCTTTGGGAATGAAAATTCCCCCCCTGGAGCCAGCGGCGGCGCCAGCGGCAGTGGCAGCCCCGGAGCCAACGGAGCCGGCGGTGGTGATAAGTTTAAGTTAATGTTAATGTTAATGTAAGTTAATGTATCATTTGGTGTGAAAGTACAGCTTGTTTTCGGTTGTAATCTCGTCTCCAGTGTGATGTGTGCACTGGGCGTGGCCCCAGAGTGGGTCTGGGAGTGGCTGGCGGTCCCCCGGGGCACCACAAGGTTGAATGGACTTATTGTAAGTCGCTTTGGATAAAAGTGTCTGCTAAATGAATGTAATGTCAGATCAGAGCTTTTGCTGTTTGTCTCTCTCTGTTTAGACAGCTACAAGAAATTTAGATAGAAAACTGAAACGCTGTGCTGACGTAAATTCAACCAGACAGAAGAGAAAAAACATTGAAGCTGCAATGAGGAAGTGACATCACAGAAAGTATATCTTTCTCTTCTCTATTTCAGAGACACTTTGACAGGAGAGAGAGAGAGAGAGAGATAGATAGATAGATAGATAGATAGATAGATAGATAGGTAGATAAAATGAATGGAATGAAATTATTTCTGATTCTCCTGTTTCCTTTTCCAGGTAAGGCTCCATTTATATGGATATTAAATAACTTACAAAACTTTACTAATATTACTTTATTATTGAATCTTCATTTAACCAAGAAGGTCAATTATGACAGTTTTAGTATTTCCTGTTGAAAACCAAGGACGGGTCACATTTTCAAACTTGTGTTGTATCCAAAAGGATCTCCACACCAACTGAACGTACCAGGCATGTTTCTGTTTCAATTCATTTTCACAATATTTCTCATCATTTTCTCCACAGCAGTAACCGGACAACGTGTCTTCTTCTATGTCAGAGGTGGAGATGAAGTCAGTCTGTCTTGTACCAATCTGAGAACCGATCAACATGAATGTAACAAGACTATCTGGCTCTTCAGTCAGAATGGAGGACGCACACTAGAACAGCTGGTTGTCCGTGGGAAGATTTCTAAATGTTTGTTTAACAAAACTAAAGCAGCCAGACTGAGTGTTGCATCCGACTGTTCTCTGGTTATAAAGAATCTCACAGATGAGGATGTTGGTCGCTACTACTGCCGACAGTTCATATCAGGACAACAACAACATTCAGATGCTGAGGTTGATCTGTCTCTTATTGACTGTGAGTATTTCCATTCTAACCTATTCAGCTCAAACTGCATTCCTGGAACGAAACATAAACATTACATTAAGTAATGTAGTTGATTTTACTCTGTTATTGTCCATCTTCACCAGTGAATGAACGTCAGAACACTGATAAGATGACGTTATCCTGCTCTGTGTTGACATGGAGAGATTGTAGCGAGAAACTGGTGTGGCTGTTTGATGGTGAAAAGTTGACAGGAAATAACAGCATCATTCAGACATCACAGTCTCACTGCAACACCACTGTGACCTTTCTGACTACCGAGCATAGCAAAGAGAGATTCAAGTGTGAAGTGACTGATCCCAATGGAAAGGTGCAGACATTTGGCTTCCCCCCTCTGTCCTCAGGTGAGAAAACATCTTTGCTAAGATGAAATGTTCAAGATACCTTCATTTATTTATCATGATAAACATTCTTTCATTCTCTTATTTACCTGATATAATAAACATGAACTCTTTCCTGACCCTACGTTGTGTTAGGTTTTGTTATTGTCTTCACCCAGGAAAACTGGATAGACCGTGAAAAAAACAAAAACCACAGAATCGTACAGAAAATGGCCCATAATTACCTACAATAGTGTTTTTATAGTCGGTGGTCGCTTCACAGCTTTAGTGCCATGCACATTGGCCCTGGAGGAATTTCTTCAACCTATATTCTGATTTACAAACGGTGAAAAAAGTTCCTGAAAGCTGATTTTCCATCTACAGATCAAACTCTTCAAGAATGTATGTGAATATACCCCACATTTATCTGGTCAAGAAATCACAGATTGGGCCTTTAAATCTACTCCAATGTTTTTTCCATCCCCACAGAATATTGCAGAAACTTTGTCCAACAGTCTTATTTACTGCTTACAGGTTACGAGAGACTTGCACTGTCAAAAGTCACAAATAGCAACGATCTGGCCACAGGAGCAGTTTGAGCCACAAACGCAGCAATACTGTCAACAATGCAGGAGTTGGAAATGGATTGCAACTTGTGACCTTGTGCAGATGCATGTTTACAACAGACAGTCTTGCTATTTGCAGCTTCATATCTTTACTGTTCAAGTGTATCAGGTTTCTTTGCACACCATGTTACACATTTTTTCACATGTAAAACACTTAAACAACTAGTTCATCTTTCATTGGTATGATTTAACTTTCTGCTCTATCATGTTTTTTCCATCCATGTTCCACAGCTTTCACAGATTGCTCAGTCTTGGACTACGTCATGTTGGCGATGCATGTTGCAGAACTATTCCTATTGACTGTAATCACTGCTCTTCTCATCAGAAGCTGGAAGAGAGCTGCAGGTGAGAAAATCCAGACCAAAACTTTGAAGCGCACATTAACACAGATTGTAACTGTACAAGTTAAACTGCACTCTCCTTTTTATGTTTGTAGGGAACCAGACACTTCCAGTGAGGAAGGTGAGATCGTCTTTCCACCACCATGAAACTTGCAACCAAACTTCTGTTTATTCTAACTTTCCTGATACTAGCTGATAACGAAACCATAGAGGCTTCCTTTTTGGTCTAACACTGTAGTGACCCTAAGAACAAGCATGACAATGTAAATGGTTTAGCTTTCAAGTTAAAAAACGTGGTCAACCTGCCCATCCCTCCGTTCTGCCGACCACAGGAGCCCCCTGTATGTTGTCACCAGGGTGGTCTTGTGGCTGGTGACTGCAGGTGGTGGGCTGGGCTTACGTTGAATAAGTCGTCTCCCCTGTGTGCGCTCTGTTCTCCTGAGTGGGAATGAACGATGTGTCACGTTGCACTAGTTCAGTTGGCGTAGCCTCCGGCCAAACAGTAGCCTGTGTATTGCTGGCAATGAAAAGGAATCTGCTTCATGCACGCCACTTTGAGTAGTGTAGAAGTCTTAGTCTATATGTGGGTTCATTACTGTACATTACAGTTTTTGGTACTATTTCAAAAAAATCGAAAAGAAAATTGATCAAACCATGGCAGAAAATCAAGAGAAACCAGACCAGTGGGGAAAATCAGGAGTCTCCTGGGAAAATGGTGAGGGTTGGCAAGTAAGACCTACATCCCTCCCCGTTTGTCAGTGAGGAAACTGAAATGAAAAATCGGGACCTTTGTATGATGTGCATCTTGGTACAGGACAGGAGGACACAGCACGGTTGGACTTCCTCTTCCGGGTCGTGTCCCAACACAAGTGTGAAGCAAATGCAAAACGACCGCCGTGGGAACAAGGTGTATACGTTCTCCAATTCATTCAGTAGATTTCTTGTCATTTGATATGTTTATTTGATAAGTTGTTATTCCTATTTGTGTTACTGAGTATTTTGATTTGTGTGAACCACAGTCAGCGTTGCTCTGAATCAATCTGGTTTCCTTGTGCTGAGATGTGAAGCAGTGGTAGCCGAAAGGTCAGACAAGTGGACTTGTGATGGGAAGGTTGTCTAGACTGGCTGTTAAAATGTGGGTTGGGAGAGTGGAGGAGTAAAGCGCTCCCCTTCCTCAGTAACTACCACTGAGGTGCCCTTGAGCAAGGCAGGTAACTCAAACTGCTCCGTGGCCAGCGTTCAACTTCCCCTTGTTTGTTCCCTTTAGACTATTCTACAGAAACTCATATGTGTCGTGTTGTATTTCACAGATGGGTGATGATGGTGATGATGGTGCAGCGGACTATGACGACGTACAAGCCCCTTCTGCTTCTGTCAGAGTCACTGATCTCAACAACATCCACACCAAGTAACCCAAGAAATAAGACGTCTCACAGCGGTGAAACATCACATCACTTCATCACAGTCATTTTAGATTAGTACCTGAAGTCTTCAAATGAGAAATCACAAGTTTGCTTCACCTTTTTGGATGATTTGTTTCAAGTCAGATGATGTAAAGACCGTCAGGAGTGTTTTCAGTGCTTAGCATCAGTTCCGATCGTGGATGTGAACTTTCAGGCGACTTATCACATTCACACATGATTTTAAACGACTCTACAACTGTTAGTACATCAGCTTTTCACAAGTTATCAAAAAGAGGCGATCTAGTGCCTTCATCAAAGGTGCAACTCTGACAAGGTTGATCAGATACTCAGATTAATGTGATTTTATTGGCAGTTAACTGAAGTTTTTGTTACACAGAACATCTAAAAGAGTTTTACTCCAAAATGAGAAAATGATTGCTGGCTTGACAGTGAGGAGCATTATGGGTCAATAATAAAGGGTTACTTTACCTTCTAGAGAATAGATTACTTCCATACACCTCCATACTGATGCCACATTTTGTATCCCTCTATTTGTTTGCTTGTTAATTTATTATTATATTACTATGATGATAATTATCGCTGTTGTTGCATCATCACTATTATTATTGTCCTCAATGATTTATTGATCTTTGATTGATTCATCCATTTATTGTTTCCACAAATATCCACATCCATAGAAATACTTATTATTACATCTTCTCCATGCACGTGTACAGTACATCTCCCATGTTCTCATGTTGTTAACCTGTATCCACCCTTACTTTCTTGTCTGTCTGTTTCTTTGTTGTTGCTCTGCCTGTATGTGCTTGTCTTTATAACATTGTTCAGCCTTGAAGCCCTCGTTTGACTTGTATTAGTCTGTTGTCTACACTGAACATGAATAAAATAAAAAACTTGTTTGTTGGGAGTCAAATATATTTTCTGAATGTTACAAAGTGGGCTTTTACTGACTTGGGGTCAGTAATAGTCTTCCCTTTATTACAACTGATTATAGCTGAGCATTAATAAAAGATTGTTTTACTGAGTCATACTTTGTGTATTGTGATTATTGCTTGTAGTAATAAGTACTAGTGTCATGGCTTTCACAGTGGAAGGTTCAGTAGGTAACTGTCACACCTGCATCCTCCTCCACCTCTGTTCCCTGGTGTCTCTGTCTCAGTCTATGGTATGTGTGTCTCTCTGCCTCCCTCTGTTGCAGGTTGGTGGGAGTGTCGCTGGTTGCTGCCCTGCTGCTGCTGCCCATCTCAATTGCGCCGTCATCCCCTATTTAAGCTCTGCTTCCCCATTGTTTATTGCTAGGTTGTCTTGTTACGGCCATAGCCACTACCACTGCTCTAGTTTCTGTACTACCAGTCGTAGATAACGTTTGTTTGTTTGCCAGATCTGCCCTACCAGTTGTAGCTTCTGCATCATTGTCCTGTTTCCAGTAAACCGTTTCACCTGCTCTCGTCTCCTGCCTTCTGTCTGCTCCTGGGTTCACTGGTTCAGTCCCTGACAGTAACACATATACTGTAGTTGGTCAGTCTTGTTTAACCATTTTAAAGTAATACTCTGCAAAATGTTTATATGAATCTGTTCCTCTTGCTCCTCTATGTGATCACTATAGCACAACAGTGATCAACCTCTAGGCAGTTCATGAAAGCTTTTCCATTTGCTGTTCTCAACACCCGGTGTTTCGCACAGCAAACCCTCTGGAGCAGGAAGTGATGTGTTTTATGTTCCCGGTTTGGAATAAATAGAAGAAGAACTGGGTAGTTAGCATGAGCAGCGATGGTCACCATGAGGTCACAGTACTGGACACACTGTTTGATTGACAGGTGATCTCTGGGAAGAGCAGTGCAGGAACACCACAGTGAGGAACACCACAGCAAAAGGTGACAAGAAAACGAGAATCTTGCACATTACCACTTTAACACAATCCAGATTAGATCCAGACCTAACTGAATTGGGAGCTGCAATGAGGAAGTGACACACCACTAATCACAGGAAGTATATCTTTCTCTTCAAGAAGCATTTCAGAGACACTTTGACAGTTAATAGCAAGAGAGAGCGAGAGAGATAGATAGATAGATAGATAGATAGATAGATAGCAGAATGTCTGTATTCAGATTACCTGAAATGAATGGAATCAAATTGTTTCTGATGCTGGTGTTTCCTTCTCTAGGTAAGGCTCCATTTATATGTCTATCCCAGTAGATTTCTAGCAGGTTGCTGCAGTTCAGGGTTACGTGAGTGTTTTCTTACTCATTCCAAACAAGCAGCTGGATTTCAACAACAAAAAGAAAATGGTATTGCAAGTTGTTTTCATTTTATTGGTTTAATTTGGTACCAAACATATGGCAAAGAGATTCATGTATTTGTCAGGATGTGTTTAATTCATTACATTTAACATTACATTTAAAACACTAACTTTTTTATTTAAACCAAGTGCTCATGTCAACCCACTGAAGCAACAAGTCTAACTAAATGAAAAAAGTCACTTCAGGTTGAGGTTACAATGAGTATGTGATCCACAAGTGTTGAGCCGAATACTCGGATGAAATTTTAAACGAGTATCCGGTACGGATAATGTACTTTTTTACGAGCACGAGTATCATCCGAGTAAAATTTGTCAGCATTTGCAGTGTGCTGCCAAGCTGAGCAGGGACCCACTCCACCATTCCAAGGGGTTGCCAAACTGTCCCGACAGCCAGTGGTGATCATATATGATCAATACAATCATATATTCTTGAGAAGAATTCCTTTAATGAAAAGACAGAGATATTTTTCTTTTGTAGATTGGGGGGGGGGGAAAAAACACCCAGAGGAAAAAAAAAAGTATTATCTTCTCAGAATTTTCTCTTGTATAATTGTTTTCATTGTCATTTCATTGTTTTCATTGTCAAGTATTTGCAGAAACTTGTGTTGCGATGTAAAACATTGTCAATTATGAATAAAACCAAGTTTCTGGGCATGATTTCCATTTTTATTTAATAATTAAATAATTTAATGCAATTCACTTATGATTATCAGCTTATATAAGCACACATATCATATAATGAAAAAATGGTATTCAATTGGTGGCTGATGTCAACATCATAATTGCACAATGTGCAAAATGCATGGTGAAGCATTTTTGAGGGGCGGAGACACGGCCATTGCTCCTGATATTTAGCGAGGAACTTCTGGGGCGCATGCACTCGCTTCTTTTTAGTAACGTTAGGTCTGCTGCTCTCTCTCTCAGTGTCAGTATCCTTGTCGTCATCGGACATCATGATGACTAGTATCTCTACCTGCAAGGCTGGTCGGGTGACTGGCTGCAATAATAGCAATTATTTGCTACGTTATCAGTTTATCACACCGTAGCCTTAAGTCTCGTAACGAGGCTAATCACGTCGTATGCGAGCTACGACTAACTAGCGAACAACAAAGTTACCGAACATGTTTAGCAATGTTTCATATGATGTTAACATTACGGTCACATTTTAAATATTTTTGTGCTTGATTATTACTCCCCCACTTCCCATTTTACCTCAGCAATGCAATGCAACGTACTCCTCGGTCGATGACAAAGTAACGTTACGGTAACGTGATGCGGTAACTTACCGCATCAGTGGATGTTTGTGAGTGAGAAGATTTGGGTCGGGACAGGGGCTAGTCTCGTGCCCAGCCTGTATGCGAGAGTCGGGTTTCCGAGACTAGGGAGGGGCTAACGTTACAGAAGCACAAGTGGGATGTAATTTAAATACCGAATACATGTACGGAATTGTTTTGTATTGATTGATTGTTTTCTGTAATTAAATTATTATATATCAATTTTTTTTTTTCATTTGCGTATTTTCAGCTGGCATTTCGTACCTGTGTATTTTGACCAAGAATTGCGTGGATGGTAGACAAAATGCGTGCAGGTTGGCAGGTTTGCAATTGGTAATCTCGGCCACTCCCGCTGAAACAATGGACAGCAACCCATATAAAAGACCTCTGAGTAGTACCAGTGGAAGAAGAAACTGTGCAGAGGACCTGCAGCCGTTGCGCCGAACTCCTCAATTGATTCCCAACCCGACGAAGCCGACCCGATGGAGCCGACCCAATTTGATTCAGCGCACGCTAAGTATCTTTTAAAGGGACGTGAGCCTACCTAGGTAGTGCCCATTAATGTGTGTATGTTGCCAGCCCTATCACTCACGAAGAGTCTGTTTCTTCCCTGGAGGTGATGCAGACGAGTGGAGCCCCCAACCCCGCCAACGGATGTATTGGACGACGCGGTCCCGGGACGTCAGACGATAGGATCACCGTTTATACCGCACTACCTTGAGGACAGTGTTCGGCGCCCTCCACCACGCTCGAATCTGTTTTTTCAGATCTTCCATTGTCGGGTAAGGTAGTTTTATCCAGTTGGCCCACTCCATTTTAACAAGGCGTCATACTCTAAAGTGCCGAGTTTTAAGAAATATAATTGTATAATAAAAGTAACTATATTTTACTTAAACTTGTGCCCCTGGTGTTTCTGTGCCTCTGGGATCTGAGCCTTAGTAGGGGAGGTGTATTTTGCTCTGAGACGTGTGACACACACACATAGACACACATATAGCGCCTACACATATTTATATATTTTCCACGTATTTTCATATTTTTTAGATCCCTTATTTATATGAATCTATTGTAAATATTGTTGCTTCTTTTTATTGTAAATACATCCTGTATGTGTATGTGACGAATAAAGTTCTTGAAATCCTGTCTATACCTGAAATGCCTTGTATTACTCCTTATCACTGAGGCTTGGGTCGTACCATCTTAAGCTTTTGAGCGGTTTCTCTATCACTGTTGGTAACACTTCATCATCTATGAAAAACTTCTTGTCTACTACCTTCCCTTTAACAATAGAAATACTCAACTTACTTGACTTCACTTTCACCCTAGCGCACTGTAGATTACTATTTAGCTTATCTAGTAACCTACTAGTACATAGAGCTGTTGACATCATAGTCGTCATATCGTCCATGTAAGCCCTAATTGGTGGGAGGCGCAGCCCTCCCTGCAGGCTTTCCCCACCTACTACCCATTTTGAAACTAACAATGACCTCCATTACCATGGTGAAAGCTAATGGGGAAATTGTACATCCTGCCATAATGCCTATCTCCAGCTGTTGCCAAGCTGTAGTGTACTCTGCTGTGGTAAAAGAAGTAAGCTTTAACTGACCTCTTTATACTATCCGGCACTCTAAAGAAATCAAAAGCCTCCCACAACAGACTATGTGGTACTGACCCGAAAGCATTTGTCAGATCCAAAAATACTACATGCAGGTCTCCTTTCTCACGCCTAGCTGACTGGATTTGGTACCAAACATAGGCGCGGGAAGATGTTTTGAGCTCAGGGTGCTGAAATCCGAAACGACAAATAGTTTGTGCTGGTAAAGCGATGACGTAATGTTTATGAACAGACTGCGCTTTGGAGACAACAACATCAATTCATCTCTCACATAAATAACGTTACAACAATATGTAAAAAAAACTCTTGAGGTGATAATCATGGATTAATGTCTTATAATTTTTGCTATTAATAGGCCTACGTCTTTTTGAACGGTCAGAAAACGGCGAAGATATTTTCATAATGAACACATTTTGAAAGATAGATACATCGTGTATGAAGGGGAAAAAATCCACGTTAACACCCGGAAATTCGCCTCGAAATATGAAGTAGCCTATTTATCAAATGAAATATAAGTAGCCTATTTATTGTTCAAATGAAAGTAATATGTCATTTTAAAAGTAATTTGCCCAACACTGATTCATATATTGTAGCCTACCAAATACCAATCGTTACAGAGGACGGTCAGATAAGCCATACGTAGTTACATCCATCCCCACAACGCCTGCAAATCCTGGTTGCCAAGGTAACGAGTGACATCAAACAACAAACATGGCGCCACACATAGGAACGGGGAGCTATTGCTCGCTACAACAGCAAGCTAACAAGCAATGTTGTTTTGAAATGACAAAATGACTTGTGCTGCGCAGCGGCAGCTTTGTTTATAAAAGCAACCATAGGTCTTACCGTAATCGCATGGACAGTCACAAAGCTCCAAACGTGGACTTGCGCTCTGGTGTAGCGCTGATGAATCCTTTCATCAATGTTCCGATGTCCACTTCGTCCAGTATGTCGCTATGGACATGCATCACAGCTAGATGCGTTAGTCTCTTTTGCGTCATGGTGCTCCTTAGCCAGGTCTTTAGACGACGGAGAGTAGAGAAAGATCTCTCTGATGCGGCAACGGACACCGGTAAACACAAACACATTTTGATGAAGTGTTCCACATCTTCAAAGAGCCCCCTTGTTTGCGGGTGTAATCCTGTGACAAATTTTCCCACCTCTTCGACTGTGGTGAGCGACTCATCCTTGGTCATGTCACCCAGCATTGTTAACTGCATGTGCAGCCTGGAACTGTCAATCTGCTGTGGAAGGTGAAGTGATGAGTTTGCATTGAAATCTTCTTTGTCAATCCTTCCATTTGCTGCGTCTATGAGAACCCTTTCTCGCTGTGCTGCGATTTTCATTCCATCTTGATTGAATCGTCGTTCAAGTTCTGACTTAACTAGATCCAGGGCCTCGTAAAACTCACGCTTCCACTGAAGTTCATATGTTTCAGACACCAGCACTTCTGCTTCACTGGTGTCGCGAAAGCGAGCCGGGGTTCTGCTAACCCTAGTAGGATGCGGCATCTTCAAGCCATTCTTGGCTGCACCGTGCCTCACTTTGGCTACGATTTCCTGGACGGAGTTGTCCTGTCTCAGTGCATTTATCCGTCCTGTTAGCACCTTCGCGCACTCCAGCGCTCTAAGTGCACTCGCATTGGCACTCTGGAGGCTTTTAGCTACCGCCTCGCACGGGCCGAATAGTGCTTCACAGCATAGCAGGCCATAATAGGTCCTCCCCTTCATTGCCTGTTTGTGCAAGCCGGAGATCTTCGCCCGTGTCTCCCCTCTAACACTCTGGTCCTCTTGGAGTGTTGTAAGTGTTTCCAAAAGTTGGCTGTAAGATGAGCAAACTCGAGAAATTGCCACCGTGCGCACACACCATCGTGTAGGACAAAGCCCCAAAATATTGCAAACGACTTCGCCACAGCCAAAAAGAGATTCATACACATCTTTGCGCTTTGCTAATTCTCGGATGAGAGTGGAGATGCTGTCCAAAGCATCTCAAGTTCAGTGAATATGCCACAAGGCGGACGCTACTTCTTGCAATACGAGATCTAAAGAGTGATTACTGCAGTGTACAAATAGTGAATCTGGGCATATTTCTTTGAGCCTAGCTTGCACACCAGACAAGCAACCACTCATGTTACTAGCGCCATCGAAACAGTAACCCTGGAGTCTTTCGATTGGAATATTCAAATGAAGAAAAATATCTTTGATACACGAAAAAAGCGTTTCGGCCGTAGAGTCAGGGGCATTATAGAAACCCAAAAATGCACTGTGCTGGTTAAGGTTCGTGTCAACATACTGCAAGTTACACGAAAATTGCTCGTTCGTACTCAGTAGTAGTTCCGTCTGCAGTCAATCCATAAAAAGCACAATCTGAAGCTTCAATATTCCCTTGAACTGCATGAGCAAACAACTGTAAAATCTCATTTTGAATAGTATCTGACATCCAATTATCCCTTCGGAGTAGCCATTCCCTAGCTTTGGGTAGGTCATGTGTACGCTCCAACATGAGCTGCCAAAGCACCCCATCTCTGCTACTGTGGCCTCTGAGAGGCAATCCCTCGCGCCCAAGAAATTTAACTGACCTGAACAACAGTTCAACACAGTTCTGGCTGTGCTCTGTTCCTTTGCTGCTAATTCTGACAGCAGGGCACTGATTGGTGTTTTGCCTAGCATAGCTAGCTTTTGCATTTCATTTGTGTGGACGTTTGATTTTTCATGTTTCGCGAAATTTCTCGATGGCTTTGCGCCAGTTTGAAAAGCCATCTTTTATAAAGCTAGAATCAAGTCTTTCTGTGTCGATTAGTTTCTTTTCCAATGCAGTTATGCAAACATAGCAGTGATCACGATCAGCGTCTTTAAGATAGTGCAGCCATTTCCACTGGTCAAACCACGCAGGATTAAATGAGTGTGTTTGTGTTTCAGTCCCAAAACGCCTCGCTGGAAAATTTAAATACTTTGGCTAGAAAGGTTCTGCGGTCGTAGCTGTGGTGCCCTTCTCGACTGGAGGAGAGAGCGGGCCTGATCCGCCCGGCCGGTGCTGTTGCGGCTGCTGGTTCTCGGCTAGCGAGCTGCTGCTGCTGCTGCTGCTGCTAGCAGGTGTTGTTGAGGTGGAGGGAAGTGACAACGAAGAGGTGCTGGGAGAAGGTGGCGGCAAGGTCGTGGTGGCACTGTCGTCGGTTAGTCGCTTTTTTGGTGGTGGTGGTTGGCTGGTGGTTTTAGAAAAGAAATCATTAATTCATCTTTGACTCGACATTTTGAATTTGCTCTCACCGTATGCTAACTCTCGCGCGCGACGGTTAAATAGTATTATTTTAAGTATTAAAATAATAAAATCTACACACAGCACCAAATCCTATCCTAGCACCTCGTTAAACACTTTTCTGCAGTTTTACACCATTGACACAGACGCATCAGCTTTTTCTGTCTTTATTGAAAATTATACAATACAGTATTCTGACACTACCACTATATTCTAACAACCAGAGGGGGTGCTGCAGCACCCTCAGTACCCGTACTTCCAGCGCCTATGGTACCAAATCATGCTGGTGTGCTCTAAGCACCCGGAGAAGCCTGGGATTCCAGCCTTTTGCACCGAAGTGTCACAGTGTTGTGTCACAGCCTCCCTTCAACATTAAGTAGGCTGAGAGGCCTAAACTGACTTATCTCTACAGAGTCCCTTTCTTTGGGAATGAAAATTCCCCCCCTGGAGCCAGCGGCGGTGCCAACAGCAGTGGCAGCCCCGGAGCCAACGGAGCCGGCGGTGGTGATAAGTTTAAATTAATGTTAATGTTAATGTAAGTTAATGTATCATTTGGTGTGAAAGTACAGCTTGTTTTCGGTTGTAATCTCGTCTCCAGTGTGATGTGTGCACTGGGCGTGGCCCCAGAGTGGGTCTGGGAGTGGCTGGCGGTCCCCCGGGGAACCACAAGGGTTGAATGGACTTATTGTAAGTCGCTTTGGATAAAAGTGTCTGCTAAATTAATGTAATGTCAGATCAGAGCTTTTGCTGTTTGTCTCTCTGTTTAGACAGCTACAAGAAATTTAGATAGAAAACTGAAACGCTGTGCTGACGTAAATTCAACCAGACAGAAGAGAAAAAACATTGAAGCTGCAATGAGGAAGTGACATCACAGAAAGTATATCTTTCTCTTCTCCATTTCAGAGACACTTTGACAGGAGAGAGAGAGAGAGAGATAGATAGATAGATAGATAAAATGAATGGAATCAAATTATTTCTGATTCTACTGTTTCCTTTTCCAGGTAAGGCTCCATTTATATGGATATTAAATAATAGATACGTTGCAAAACTTTACTAATATTACTTTATTATTGAATCTTCATTTAACCGGAAGGTCAATTATGACAGTTTTAGTATTTCCTGTTGAAAACCAAGGACGGGTCACATTTTCAAACTTGTGTTGTATCCAAAAGGATCTTCACACCAACTGAACGTACCAGGCATGTTTCTGTTTCAATTCATTTTCATAATATTTCTCATCATTTTCTCCACAGCAGTAACCGGACAACATGTCTCCTTCTACGGCAGAGGTGGAGATGAAGTCAGTCTGTCTTGTCCCAATGTGAGAACCGATCAACATGAATGTAACAAGACTATCTGGCTCTTCGATCAGAATGGAGGACGCACACTAGAACAGCTGTTTGTCCATGGGAAGATTTCTAAATGTTTGTTTAACAAAACTAAAGCAGCCAGACTGAGTGTTGCATCCGACTGTTCTCTGGTTATAAAGAATCTCACAGATGAGGATGGTGGTATCTACTACTGCCGACAGTTCATATCAGGACAAGAATATTCAGATGCTGAGGTTGATCTGTCTCTTATTGACTGTGAGTATTTCCGTTCTAACCTATTCAGCTCAAACTGCATTCCTGGAACGAAACATAAACATTACATTAAGTATGATTACAGTAATGTAGTTGATTTTACTCTGTTATTGTCCATCTTCACCAGTGAATGAACGTCAGGACACTGATAAGATGACGTTATTCTGCTCTGTGTCGACATGGAGAGATTGTAGAGAGAAACTGGTGTGGCTGTTTGATGGTGAAAAGTTGACAGGAAATAACAGCATCATTCAGACATCACAGTCTCACTGCAATACCACTGTGACCTTTCTGACTACCGAGCATAGCAAAGAGAGATTCAAGTGTGAAGTGACTGATCCCAATGGAAAGGTGCAGACATTTGGCTTCCCCCCTCTGTCCTCAGGTGAGAAAACATCTTTGCTAAGATGAAATGTTCAAGATACCTTCATTTATTTATCATGATAAACATTCTTTCATTCTCTTATTTACCTGATATAATAAACATGAACTCTTTCCTGACCCTACGTTGTGTTGGGTTTTGTTATTGTCTTCACCCAGGAAAAACAACAACAACAACAACAACAACAACAACACCAAAAGAGATGACAGCAGGTAGTGGTTTTCCATTCTGCAATACACATTTCAACAATTCCTCGTTCCTCCCTCTTTTCCGGCCCCCAGGATTCCACGATCGCAGAATGTTTCACGAAAAACTGAATAGACCGTGAAAAAAACAAAAAGTGTTTTTTTAGTCGGTGGTCGCTTCACAGCTTTAGTGCCATGCACATTGGCCCTGGAGGAATTTCTTCAACCTATATTCTGATTTACAAAGGGTGAAAAAAGTTCCTGAAAGCTGATTTTCCATCTCCAGATCAAACTCTTCAAGAATGTATGTGAATATACCCCACATTTATCTGGTCAAGAAATCACAGATTGGGCCTTTAAATCTACTCCAATGTTTTTTCCATCCCCACAGAATATTGCAGAAACTTCGTCCAACAGTCTTATTTACTGCTTACAGGTTACGAGAGACTTGCACTGTCAAAAGTCACAAACAGCAACGATCTGGCCACAGGAGCAGTTTGAGCCACAAACGCAGCAATACTGTCAACAATGCAGGAGTTGGAAATGGATTGCAACTTGTGACCTTGTGCAGATGCATGTTTACAACAGACAGTCTTGCTATTTGCAGCTTCATATCTTTACTGTTCAAGTGTATCAGGTTTTTTTGCACACCATGTTACACATTTTTCCAGATGTAAAACACTTAAACAACTAGTTCATCTTTCATTGGTATGATTTAACTTTCTGCTCTGTCATGTTGTTTCCATCCATGTTCCACAGCTTCCACAGATTGCTCAGTCCTGAACTACGTCATGTTGGCGATGCATGTTGCAGAACTATTCCTATTGACTGTAATCACTGCTCTTCTCATCAGAAGCTGGAAGAGAGCTGCAGGTGAGAAAATCCAGACCAAAACTTTGAAGCGCACATTAACACAGATTGTAACTGTACAAGTTAAACTGCACTCTCCTTTTTATGTTTGTAGGGAACCAGACACTTCCAGTGAGGAAGGTGAGATCGTCTTTCCACCACCATGAAACTTGCAACCAAACTTCTGTTTATTCTAACTATCCTGATACTAGCTGATAACGAAACCATAGAGGCTTCCTTTTTGGTCTAACATTGTAGTGACCCTAAGAACAAGCATGACAATGTAAATGGTTTAGTTTTCAAGTTAAAAAACGTGGTCAACCTGCCCATCCCTCCGTTCTGCCGACCACAGGAGCCCCCTGTATGTTGTCACCAGGGTGGTCTTGTGGCTGGTGACTGCAGGTGGTGGGCTGGGCTTACGTTGAATAAGTCGTCTCCCCTGTGTGCGCTCTGTTCTCCTGAGTGGGAATGAACGATGTGTCACGTTGCACTAGTTCAGTTGGCGTAGCCTCCGGCCAAACAGTAGCCTGTGTATTGCTGGCAATGAAAAGGAATCTGCTTCATGCACGCCACTTTGAGTAGTGTAGAAATCTTAGTCTATATGTGGGTTCATTACTGTACATTACAGTTTTTGGTACTATTTCAAAAAAATCTAGTAGAAAGTTGATCAAACCATGGCAGAAAATCAAGAGAAACTAGACCAGTGGGGAAAATCAGGAGTCTCCTGGGAAAATGGTGAGGGTTGGCAAGTAAGACCTACATCCCTCCCCGTTTGTCAGTGAGGAAACTGAAATGAAAAATGGGGACCTTTGTATGATGTGCATCTTGGTACAGGACAGGAGGACACAGCACGGTTGGACTTCCTCTTCCGGGTCGTGTCCCAACACAAGTGTGAAGCAAATGCAAAACGGCCGCCGTGGGAACAAGGTGTATACGTTCTCCAATACATTCAGTAGATTTCTTGTCATTTGATAAGTTTATTTGATAAGTTGTTATTCCTATTTGTGTTACTGAGTATTTTGATTTGTGTGAACCACAGTCAGCATTGCTCTGAATCAATCTGGTTTCCTTGTGCTGAGATGTGAAGCAGTGGTAGCCCAAAGGTCAGACAAGTGGACTTGTGGTGGGAAAGTTGTCTAGACTGGCTGTTAAAATGTGGGTTGGGAGAGTGGAGGAGTAAAGCTCTCCCCTTCCTCAGTAACTACCACTGAGGTGCCCTTGAGCAAGGCAGGTAACTCAAACTGCTCCGTGGCCAGCGTTTAACTTCCCCTAGTTTGTTCCCTTTAGACTATTCTACAGAAACTCATATGTGTCGTGTTGTATTTCACAGATGGGTGATGATGGTGATGATGGTGATGATGGTGCAGCAGACTATGACGACATACAAGCCCCTTCTGCTTCTGTCAGAGTCACTGATCTCAACAACATCCACACCAAGTAACCCAAGAAATAAGAGACGTCTCACAGCAGTGAAACATCACATCACTTCATCACAGTCATTTTAGATTAGTACCTGAAGCCTTCACGTGAGAAATCACAAGTTTGCTTTACCTTTTTGGATGATTTGTTTCAAGTCAGATGATGTAAAGACCGTCAGGAGTGTTTTCAGTGCTTAGCATCAGTTCCGATCGTGGATGTGAACTTTCAGGCGACTTATCACATTCACACATGATTTTAAACGACTCTACAACTGTTAGTACATCAGCTTTTCACAAGTTATCAAAAAGAGGCGATCTAGTGCCTTCATCAAAGGTGCAACTCTGAGAAGGTTGATCAGATAATCAGATTAATGTGATTTTATTGGCAGTTAACTGAAGTTTTTGTTACACAAACAGAACATCTAAAAGAGTTTTACTCCAAAATGAGAAAATGATTGCTGGCTTGACAGTGAGGAGCATTATGGGTCAATAATAAAGGGTTACTTTACCTTCTAGAGAATAGATTACTTCCATACACCTCCATACTGATGGCACATTTTGTATCCCTCTATTTGTTTGCTTGTTCATTTATTATTATATTACTATGATGAGAATTATCGCTGTTGTTGCATCATCACTATTATTATTGTCCTCAATGATTTATTGATCTTTCTTTCTCTTATTCAATTTTCTATTCATTTATTTACTCATTCATCCATTTATTGTTTCCACAAATATCAATGATTCAAAGCACATCCATAGAAATACTTATTATTACATCTTCTCCATGCACGTGTACAGTACATCTCCCATGTTCTCATGTTGTTAACCTGTATCCACCCATACTTTCTTGTCTGTCTGTTTCTTTGTTGTTGCTCTGCCTGTATGTGCTTGTCTTTATACCATTGTTCAGCCTTGAAGCCCTCGTTTGACTTTTATTAGTCTGTTGTCTACACTGAACATGAATAAAATAAAAAAAACGTGTTTGTTGGGAGTCAAATACATTTTCTGGATGTTACAAAGTGGGCTTTTACTGACTTGGGGTCAGTAATAGTCTTCCCTTTATTACAACTGATTATAGCTGAGCATTAATATGTGCCAATAAAAGATAGTTTTACTTAGTTAAAGAGCAATTTGGTGTTCAATATCTTGCAGGAGGACACTTGGCCATAGAGACTAGCGCAGCCGAGGATCGAACCTTCCGATTTTCTGATTAGAGAACTAGCGGAGCTGCCTCCTGAGCCACAATGCAACGGGCTCTAAGATACGTTTTCTCTCACTTGGTGGATGTGTCAGAGGTGTTACCCAATAAGCAGTGACGTGTCTATAAACCCCGCCGTATTAAAAAGGCAGTGCGCACAATGGATCCAACTAAAGTATTGTAGTATTAAACACGTATTTAAACCGATTTCATCAGGCTCCGAAAATTCTTCGAAAAGAACGCAAAGAATGGCCTTCTCAGCTGCCATAGTTGCAACGCTTGCGTAACACAACAGGGTGTTCAACGCACCACCGTTTCCGTTTAAATAAACGTTTTGCTACGTTTTGTCGGGGCTGAACGCACCCCCGGTGTATCGCACCGCGAACCCTCTGGAGCAGGAAGTGATGTGTTTTACGTTTCCGGTTTGGAATAAATAGAAGAACTGGGTAGTTAGCATGAGCAGCGATAGCCACCATGACGTCCCAGTACTGGACACACTGTTTGAATGACAGGTGATCTCTGGGAAGAGCAGTGCAGGAACACCACAGTGAGGAACACCACAGCAATGAGCACCGCAGCGATGAGCACCCAAAGGTGACAAGAAAACGAGAATCTTGCACATTACCACTTTAACACAATCCAGATTAGATCCAGACTCTAACTGAATTCATCCTCCCATCTATTTCTGTTGGAAGGAAAAGTGTGTTGAGTAAAGTGAGTATACTTTAGTTTTTAGTCAGACACTGTTCACTGTCCTTTCCACTGAAGATGTGATGTGATGAGATGTTGATGTCACTCGACCACCATCATCACTTCTTCTTCTGCTGTCCAAGACTTCTGTAAAATTCACAGTTACACAATGTGTGGTTATGAAGCAGCAGGGAGCTGCAATGAGGAAGTGACACACCACTAATCACAGGAAGTATATCTTTCTCTTCAAGAAGCATTTCAGAGACACTTTGACAGTTAATAGCAAGAGAGAGAGATAGATAGATAGATAGATAGATAGATAGATAGATAGATAGATAGATAGATAGATAGCAGAATGTCTGTATTCAGATTAACTGAAATGAATGGAATCAAATTGTTTCTGATGCTGGTGTTTCCTTCTCCAGGTAAGGCTCCATTTATATGTCTATCCCAGTAGATTTCTAGCAGGTTGCTGCAGTTCAGGGTTACGTGAGTGTTTTCTTACTCATTCCAAACAAGCAGCTGGATTTCAACAACAAAAAGAAAATGGTATTGCAAGTTGTTTTCATTTTATTGGTTTAATTTGGTACCAAACATATGGCAAAGAGATTCATGTATTTGTCAGGATGTGTTTAATTCATTACATTTAAAACACTAACTTTTTTATTTAAACCAAGTGCTCATGTCAACCCACTGAAGCAACAAGTCTAACTAAATTAAAAAAGTCACTTATGTTGAGTATGAAAACTCTAGTTCATGCATTTTACTTCATAATTCTGCTGCATGTGTTGTGTTCATTGATTCACTGAAGTTTATTCATTCAAGTTTATAATAAAACTTGTTCTGTAAATAGTTCTCTTACTCTTGTGATCAGAAACATTGATCTGAAGCTCAATTCTGAGGCTGTTCTGTAAATAGTTTTCTAATAAACAATAAATATAGCAACTTCTGATCATCCCATATCCATGGCAGGCTTATTATGCCTGTTATGCCACGCCCACTTCACGTTTAAGCCCCGCCCATTTCGAGTATGGCTACAGATAATTTAGTTGATTGAACAGATACAGATACAGATACAGATAATGGTGTACTACTAATAAGATCAGACAGCAACAGGCGTCAAACGTATACAGAGAAAACTTGTGAACCCGTCAGTCGGTGAACCCGGCGTTAGTCATCCACAAGGGCGTTTTTGTTGTCCTCTAATATAACGGAGAAAGAGAGCGAGTGGTTTCCTTCAGTTTGCTGCGGCGCTACACCATTAGGTGCACAAAATGATAGATAGAAAGAAATATTTTTCTATCTATTCTGTTTCAATTCATTTTCACAATATTTCTCATCATTTTCTCCACAGCAGTAACCCGACAACCTGTCTTCTTCTATGGCAGATGTGGAGATGAAGTCAGTCTGTCTTGTACCAATGTGAGAACCGATCAACATGAATGTGACAGGACTACCTGGATCTTCAGTCATAATGGAGTAGACACAGCAGAAGACCTGGTTGACCGATGGGAAGATTTCTAAAAATGTGTTTACCGAAGCTAAAGCAGCCAGACTGAGTGTTGCATCCGACTGTTCTCTGGTTATAAAGAATCTCACAGATGAGGATGTTGGTCTCTACTACTGCCGACAGTTCATATCAGGACAACAACAACATTCAGATGCTCGGGTTGATCTGTCTCTTATTCACTGTGAGTATTTCCATTCTAACCTATTCAGCTCAAACTGCATTCCTGGAACGAAACATAAACATTACATTAAGTATGATTACAGTAATGTAGTTGATTTTACTCTGTTATTGTCCATCTTCACCAGTGACTGAACATCAGAACACTGATAAGATGACGTTATCCTGCTCTGTGTCGACATGGAGACGTTGTGAAGAGAAACTGGTGTGGCTGTTTGATGGTGAAAAGTTGACAGGAAGTAACAGCATCATTCAGACATCACAGTCTCACTGCTACACCACTGTGACCTTTCTGACTACCGAGCATAGCAAAGAGAGATTCAAGTGTGAAGTGACTGACCTCAATGGACAGGTGCAGACATTTGGCTTCCCCCCTCTGTCCTCAGGTGAGAAAACATCTTTGCTAAGATGAAATGTTCAAGATACCTTCATTTATTTATCATGATAAACATTCTTTCATTCTCTTATTGATTTACCTGATATAATAAACATGAACTCTTTCCTGACCCTACGTTGTGTTGGGTTTTGTTATTGTCTTCACCCAGGAAAGACAACAACAACAACAACAACACCAAAAGAGATGACAGCAGGGCCGATAACCACCACTGATCCTTCAAACTCAGCAGGTAGTGGTTTTCCATTCTGTAATACACATTTCAAGTATTCCTCGTTCCTCCCTCTTTTCCGTCCCCCAGGATTCCACGATGGGAGAAAACTAGATAGAACATGGAAAAATAGAAAAGCCACGGAATCATACAGAAAATCAATTCAGTTCAATAAATCAAAACAATAGTGATTCTATAGTCGGTGGTCGCTTCACAGCTTTAGTGCCATGCACATTGACCAGTGAGTGATTTCTTCAGCCTGTGCAGTGAATGAATGGTTCTACTTTACAGAGCTAGTGAAGACCTGAATGTTATTTCAGCCTTAGTTAGGAAAGTACTGACCACTTCATTACACCAACTTCTTTCATTTGAGGAGTAAATCCTGTACATCAAGTTACACAATACACGGTGCTTTCAACAGATATTTTATTATTATATGTCTTTGTTTTCCTGATCTGGTAAAAGATTATTTCATTGGTTCTTATTTATTTTCTGATGATAAACACGTGGTCTTTTCTGACCCCACGTTTTGTTGTGTTTTGTTATTTCCTTTATCAAACAAAAAGCAACAGAGTCTCCAAACAGTGGTATTACTGTAAAACCTTCATTCTCTCTGAGCCAGTCTGTCAGTGTTCACACCCTGAGGCCGAGTCTCAATCCTTGTTGCTTCTCCAGCCACAAGATCCTGCTGACAAAGTTTCTGCCAAAAGTGTCTCAGATTCCTTCTGTGTGTTTTTGGGCTTCCTGGTGGCTCTGACACCAGAACGGCCCGGCCATCACTACAGACACCGAGTCTCGTTTCTTTGGTGGGTTTGGTTTTTGGTAAATGGTTTCCACTGGTGTGTAGTGTCATGTTTGGTGTCCTGTAATCAAGTCCAACAACAACATCCTATCATGATGCCTGTATCTGTGATGTCACCCAATATGGGTTATTTCCAATCTGTATTTTGTAAGCTGTTCTTTTTCAGACTGACATTTGACAGACAAACAACAACGTAATAACATATACATAATGCATATCCATAGCAGGCATTGTAAACGGACTGAACTTTTGTAATTGAAAAAATAGTTTGATTCCTTTGAAAACTACAGATGAATGTTTCTCTTACACCTGAGCACCATTTGGACATAGGATATTTTGACATACCATTTGCAGACTTGTACCTTTCTTGTGCAAGGGTTGTGGTTGTGTGGTTGTGCTTCTTACATGTTGCAAATTCCAGTTAAAAGCTGTGAGTTGAGTGTTTCTGAGAAAGTACACAAAACCCCACAAAACGCACTTCGGTTCAATTTCATTCCAACGTCATTGTTCTATAAGGGGAAGTTGTTCTGCAGAGCTTAAAATAGAAATCACAATAAAAACACATTCTCATCACCACACCATCAATATCTCAATTTATCCATTTCTTTCCTCTTTCCCTTCCAGGGTTTGGAGTAGATTTATGTTCATAAAACACAAAAGCCAAAACTTTCTCACTGATTCAATCTCATGTGTTTTTGTGTATCAACCTCAACAGGTTCAACAGATTCAACTGCTGTGCGGTACATCCTGGTGGCCGTGGGTTTAGCAGCACTCTTAATAATCCTTGTTGTAGTCATCACATGCTGGAAGAGAGTTAGAGGTGAGAGCAGTCAGACATTTGATCACACTGACCAACACAGACTGTCACTGAGGAATCTAAACTCTGCTCTTGTTTTTTCAGGGAAGGAAAAACCAACGGATGACAACGCTGTGAGTTTTAAAATTTAGATATCAAATGTTACATGACTTCAGTGTTGTAGCAAAACGGATAAATGGTATTTGTGGTAAATGTCTACTACCATAGAGTTTACAGCAGCGGTAGATATGTGAATTTACAGCATGGCACTACCAGTGCCAGGGTTGGGGGTTCACTTCCCATCGGGCCACCCATGATAAAAATGTAAGCACTTATGTGTATCAAGACGTTTCCACTGCATCCAGTGAATGGTATATATATTATTATTGGTATTATTATTGGTATTATATGGTTTTAGAGCTGTAACTGGATTGTATGTGTCCAGGGTCTGACCTTGGTCAGTGATGTCAACCCTGCAGTGAATCAGTCCGGTGCAGCAACCAGTCAGGACAAGGTCAGATCATCCACTACATTCACCTCCAGCACGTTCACTACAGTTGCAATCAATTTCATTTGTATTTGTTTTCCTACATTTATTGAGAAACTCTTTAGAGTAGAATAGAAATCCAGTGGAAGAGTTAGTCAGTCCAAATCCACGTTCTCCTGACCAGCCGTTATGCTGCATTCACTGTGTAGGCTGATTACGACGGTGGCCTCACCTACGCCTCCATCATCCACTCCAAGAAAACGACCGCTGGTAAAGCACAGGTGAGCTGTCTGTTCTGTCACGGTTGTTGGGTAAAAAAAAAACATGTCTTCAAAATGTTTTTCAGGAAAGAAGAAAATAATTCCTGTTTCCTCATTGATGCATTTGAACTCTACAATGTTTTTATCAGCTTTGAAGTATCCAAGGGTCATGGACCTCACTCAACACGTTCATTAGAGGCTGTTGATTTACAGTTAGAGCCTAGAGCTGCTCAGTGTTAGAAGAAACTGGGAATATGTTCCACTGTTCACCTTTTCACCTGGAACTGTTGTTGTGTTGTCGCATTATGTCTTTTTGTGTTGCGTTGTTGCACTATGTTGTACTGCATTGTGTTGTTTTGTGTTGCATTGCGATGTTTTATTGTGTTGCATTGCGATGTTTTATTGAGCTGTGTTTTTTTTGTTTTGTTGTGTTGTACTATGTCCTTTGCAGGTTAAGGGTGATGATGAGACAGTGACCTACTCTACTGTGAAAGCCTCTTCTGCCTCTGCTGGAGACTCCACTGATCTCTATGCTACAGTCAACACATCAAATAAATAGAGACCACAGTAGCTAGCTCTATTTTTTTACAACTAGTTCTCCAGTGGGTGGTGGAGGATTTGGGAGGAGCAGACCCAACCCAGTTATCAGGGTGAAGAGTCCCCGTCTTGGGCAACCCCCGACTGCCACAGTATGATGCCAAACCACAGTGACTTTTAATAGAACTCAACCACACAGTTCAAGTTCACAGTTAGTCATGATGTACAAACTGTCAGTAAGCTAATATATGACTACATGAAAGAAAGACAGCCCTTTTATAAGGTTCTGGAGGGGGAAAACCAGTGAGATGGGCTGAGAGTGACACCATGTCCCTCAGTGCTCCACACAAAGTCTCAGCTGTATCCTCAGATAGCATATGTTTTTCTTAATTTACTTTTCGTGCAGATGTCATTGATCAGTGGTAAAAAGACATGTTTCCTGCTATAAATACTAGGTGGCGCTACAATGAGATCATCGTCCATATTGGAAAGTCATTTACAAATGCTTGGATCGAGTCCTGCTTGAAGCTGATTGGTTTTCACTTCATTGTGTCCAGCAATGAACATTTCAACTCAAGCGAACGCCTCTCTGTCTCAGTTCACGCTGCCTCGAGCGATGCTGCGTCCATCTTGATCGGTTCGCCTCTTTCCATTGACTTTCCATCTTTGGATCACTTTCTGTCTGAAAGCAGGGTGAGAGTCCAACCAAGGACATGAAGTCTGTTCTGTGTGGCTGATAGCCTCTCGTCTCCTCCCTTACATGGCTGTCAACTGGCTGTTTCTATCAGCCTGTTGTGGTTCAGAAGCTGATCTGGTCACCATGACAACACAAAACCACCCGACCTCTGCTGGCCGCTGTAACCACGTTCACACCAAAATACTTCCTGTACATCTCTCAGCACAAATTAAAGCTGTGATGAGGAACCAACATTTCACAGCCACTGAAACATCATCATATCTGTCTTCTTCCCACAGCACCATGGGCATCAAGAGACATTCTGATCAGTCAGGGCCTGTTCTCTCCTCTATACCTGTTATAGTACTGTTACCCTCTCTCCGGGGTCCCTATACCTCGAGCTCCTGACTTTTGGGTGGGAGTAAGGGGGACAGGAGGCTTCTGGATGCAAACCTTTACTGGATGTAGGACAGCCAGCAGCACACATGGACTCTCATCGCAGTCTTTCCAAAGGCAAAACAAAATTGTGTTAGAAAACAATAATTTTGCTGTTTCTCGACTGCAAAGTCGCTTAAAAACAAAAACATAGTAAAGAAACAAAAAAAAACAGAAAACAGCAATGAGCGCCCCAGAATAGACAAGCAATAATTATGATACACAAAGTTTGACTGAGTATTAAACAATCTTTTATTTGCACATAATATTAATGCTCAGTGTCGTGGCAATTTAAACTCAATTGCACTTTGTCTAGTTGGTGAGAGCAGCTCAATAAAGCTATAACACAATATATGTCTCAGAGGCCTTTAATGCTTGCAAGCAGGCACAATACCTTTCACAACCAAGAGGGTTGATCCGGGTAGAGAGCAAAGGCAGGTTACATCAGTCAAGCTTTATATACCTTTCTAATATGCTGAGTCATGCTCAGCCACATATCTCTTACACAGTTCAAAGCAGTTTAATGAAGGCAAAGGAATCAAACAGTGCACAGACACCAAGAGCAACAGGAGTACTTTCTATCATAGTTAGAACATTCTGGTCTAACTCCACGCGACTCATCCTGCGCTCCCAGGAACTGCTTGTGTCCTTGGCATTTCCAACAAAACTGTCTTTCATAACATTGCAACAGTTGTAATAAACTTCCAGCTAATAATCATGAGAAAAGAGGAAACATATACTCCTCTCAGCTGAGTAGTTTTCCACCTGCTGTGACTATACTTATGCATGTATTTTATTGCAGTTTATACTTCAAGCATATTATAAGCACACTTACATTATTGTTTTCCATAACACTCAGCTATAATCAGTTATAATAAAGGGAGACTATTGCTGACCGCAAGTCAGTAAAAGCCCATCGCTCATTCAAGGCCACAAAAGGTATTTGACTCCCAACAAGTTAACAATACTACAACATCATGATAACAATGTTAACAAGTTACCAGGTAAATGGAAGTTAGTTCAGATGAGTTTTCAGTTGTGTCTTAAAGAAGACAGGAAGGTGGTTCCAAAGTTCAGGGTCCTGATTGCAAACAGTTGATCACCTTTTGTATTTGAACTGAACTTGAAACAATCAAAGAGCTTTTTCAGTAGATCTGAGACTCTGCTTCTGTTCAGAGTTACAAACAGTTGAATATGAACTGAGGCCAAGCTACTTAGAGCTTTAAAAGCAATCAATACAATCTAAAATAAAGTCTAAATTTAAGGCAACTACAACAGGAGTCACATGATCTCTCCTGTTAGATGGAGCTGAACGCCAAGCTGCTGCACTATCAACTAGTTGAAGATGAGAAAGATTCACAGGAAAAGACACTTTGACAAAAGACAGACAATAGTTAATACAAGAAGAGATAAAAGCAAGTCAGACATCAAATCATCCTTCCCTGCAGTACCAGAGTGATGTATGTATATTTATCTTATATATGTGTATTGTACATTATCTTTTTTATTTTTATTGTTTTTGAGTATGACCTGTAGGATTGATATCAGAGCTGGTTGACCTATAAACCATTGTATTCATTTCTTTTTTATTTTGCGTTTGCTTTTCGTCTGTTTTGTTGCGTGTTATTTTTGGTATGTTGTTAGATGTTCTTATCGGATAATTTTCAAGTGCAATTCCTTTGTAAATGTTGACTATGCTGAAAATCCAATAAACAAAGTTTAAAAAAAAAAAAAAAAAAAAATCAAATCATCCAAAAAGGTGAAGCAAACTTGTGATTTCTCACGTGAAGGCTTCAGGTACTAATCTAAAATGACTGTGATGAAGTGATGTGATGTTTCACTGCTGTGAGACGTCTCTTATTTCTTGGGTTACTTGGTGTGGATGTTGTTGAGATCAGTGACTCTGACAGAAGCAGAAGGGGCTTGTATGTCGTCATAGTCCATCATCACCATCATCACCATCATCACCATCATCACCCATCTGTGAAACACAACACGACACACTGTAATGTACAGTAATGAACCCACATATAGACTAAGATTTCTACACTACTCAAAGTGGCGTGCATGAAGCAGATTCCTTTTCATTGCCAGCAATACACAGGCTACTGTTTGGCCGGAGGCTACGCCAACTGAACTAGTGCAACGTGACACATCGTTCATTCCCACTCAGGAGAACAGAGCGCACACAGGGGAGACGACTTATTCAACGTAAGCCCAGCCCACCACCTGCAGTCACCAGCCACAAGACCACCCTGGTGACAACATACAGGGGGCTCCTGTGGTCGGCAGAACGGAGGGATGGGCAGGTTGACCACGTTTTTTAACTTGAAAACTAAACCATTTACATTGTCATGCTTGTTCTTAGGGTCACTACAGTGTTAGACCAAAAAGGAAGCCTCTATGGTTTCGTTATCAGCTAGTATCAGGATAGTTAGAATAAACAGAAGTTTGCTTGCAAGTTTCAGTGGTGGTGGAAAGACGATCTCACCTTCCTCACTGGAAGTGTCTGGTTCCCTACAAACATAAAAAGGAGAGTGCAGTTTAACTTGTACAGTTACAATCTGTGTTAATGTGCGCTTCAAAGTTTTGGTCTGGATTTTCTCACCTGCAGCTCTCTTCCAGCTTCTGATGAGAAGAGCAGTGATTACAGTCAATAGGAATAGTTCTGCAACACGCATCACCAACATGACGTAGTTCAGGACTGAGCAGATCTGTGGAAGCTGTGGAACATGGATGGAAAAAACATGACAGAGCAGAAAGTTAAATCATACCAATGAAAGATGAACTAGTTGTTTAAGTGTTTTACATGTGGAAAAAGGTGTAACATGGTGTGCAAAGAAACCTGATACACTTGAACAGTAAAGATATGAAGCTGCAAATAGCAAGACTGTCTGTTGTAAACATGCATCTGCACAAGGTCACAAGTTGCAATCCATTTCCAACTCCTGCATTGTTGACAGTATTGCTGCGTTTGTGGCTCAAACTGCTCCTGTGGCCAGATCGTTGCTATTTGTGACTTTTGACAGTACAAGTCTCTCGTAACCTGTAAGCAGTAAATAAGACTGTTGGACGAAGTTTCTGCAATATTCTGTGGGGATGGAAAAAACATTGGAGTAGATTTAAAGGCCCAATCTGTGATTTCTTGACCAGATAAATGTGGGGTATATTCACATACATTCTTGAAGAGTTTGATCTGGAGATGGAAAATCAGCTTTCAGGAACTTTTTTCACCCTTTGTAAATCAGAATATAGGTTGAAGAAATTCCTCCAGGGCCAATGTGCATGGCACTAAAGCTGTGAAGCGACCACCGACTATAAAAACACTATTGTGGTTTTTGTTTTTTTCACGGTCTATCCAGTTTTTCGTGAAACATTCTGCGATCGTGGAATCCTGGGGGCCGGAAAAAGAGGAAGGAACGAGGAATTGTTGAAATGTGTATTACAGAATGGAAAACCACTACCTGCTGGGTTTGAAGGGTCAGTGGTGGTTATCGGCCCTGCTGTCATCTCTTTTGGTGGTGTTGTTATTGTTGTTGTTGTTGTTGTTGTTGTCTTTCCTGGGTGAAGACAATAACAAAACCCAACACAACGTAGGGTCAGGAAAGAGTTCATGTTTATTATATCACGTAAATAAATAAGAGAATGAAAGAATGTTTATCATGATAAATAAATGAAGGTATCTTGAACATTTCATCTTAGCAAAGATGTTTTCTCACCTGAGGACAGAGGGGGGAAGCCAAATGTCTGCACCTTTCCATTGGGATCAGTCACTTCACACTTGAATCTCTCTTTGCTATGCTCGGTAGTCAGAAAGGTCACAACGGTGTAGCAGTGAGACTGTGATGTCTGAATGCTGCTGTTACTTCCTGTCAACTTTTCACCATCAAACAGCCACACCAGTTTCTCTCCACAACGTCTCCATATCGACACAGAGCAGAATAACGTCATCTTATCAGTGTTCTGACGTTCAGTCACTGGTGAAGATGGACAATAACAGAGTAAAATCAACTACATTACTGTAATCATACTTAATGTAATGTTTATGTTTTGTTCCAGGAATTCAGTTTGAGCTGAATAGGTTAGAATGGAAATACTCACAGTGAATAAGAGACAGATCAACCTCAGCATCTGGACCTTGTTGTTGTCCTGATATAAACTGTCGGCAGATGTAGAGACCATCATCCTCATCTGTGAGATTCTTTATAACCAGAGAACAGTCGGATGCAACACTCAGTCTGGCTGCTTTCACATTTTTAGGAATCTTCCCATCGGTAACCAGCTCTTCTGCTGTGTCTCTTCCATACAGATTGAAGAGCCAGGTAGTCCTGTTACATTCATGTTGATCGGTTCTCACATTGGTACAAGACAGACTGACTTCATCTCCACCTCTGCCATAGAAGGAGAAAGGTTGTCCAGTTACTGCTGTGGAGAAAACGATGAGAAATATTGTGAAAATGAATTGAAACAGAAACATGCCTGGTACGTTCAGTTGGTGTGGAGATCCTTTTGGATACAACACAAGTTTGAAAATGTGACCCGTCCTTGGTTTTCAACAGGAAATAGTAAAACTGTCATAATTGACCTTCTTGGTTAAATGAAGATTCAATAATAAAGTAATATTAGTAATATATTAGTAAAGTTTATCTATTATTTAATATCCATATAAATGGAGCCTTACCTGGAAAAGGAAACAGTAGAATCAGAAATAATTTGATTCTATTCATTTTATCTATCTATCTATCTATCTATCTATCTATCTATCTCTCTCTCTCCTGTCAAAGTGTCTCTGAAATGCTTCTTGAAGATAAAGATATACTTCCTGTGATGTCACTTCCTGATTTCAGCTTCAATGTTTTTTCTCTTCTGTGTGGTTGAATTTACGTCAGCACAGCGTTTCAGTTTTCTATCTAAATTTATTGTAGCGGTCTAAACAGAGAGACAACATTATATTACATTTCATTACATTACATTACATTACATTATATTACATTATATTACATTTCATTACATTACATTACATTACATTACATTACATTACATTATATTACATTACATTACATGACATTATATTACATTACATTCCAGTCGTTTAGACCCTTTTATCCAAAGAAACTTACAATAAGTGTATTCAACGTAGTCAAGAGAACTACTAGTCACTAGAAACCATGAGTGCATCTCCTCCCTAAACAAGCATCAAGCAGAACCAGTGCTCAAGTAAAAGTGCAATAAGCTATGAATATATAAATATATATGAGGGTTCACATTTAGCTGACTCTCTCATCCAGAGTGACTTATCAGTGCAACAGTAGAATAAGCTTCAACCAATAGTAAGGAGGTCAAGGGTCAGAGGTCACAGAGCACCCTGGAAAGATCATGTAAGATAGAGAAGAGCTGGGAAGAGATGAGGAGAGGAAGAAGGGATTCTTCTAGTTTCTATATTTGCTTTTTTACTGGTTAATCCAGCAAAGATAGAGAGGTGAATTATGACCCTATGACACTGATAGACATGTACACACACACACACACACACTGTGCAGCTACTATCTGACCCAGGTTTATTTATACTCCATATTTTACAGAAGTCTTGGACAGCAGAAGGAGAAGTGGTGATCAGACATCAACATCTCATCACATCTCCAGAGGAAAAGTGAACAGTGTCTGACTAAAAACTAAAGTATACTCACTTTACTCAACACACTTTTCCTTCCAACAGAAATAGATGGGAGGATGAATTCAGCTACAGTCTGGATCTAATCTGGATCGTGTTAAAGTGGTAATGTGTCAGGATGCGGTTTAATCTGGACCCAAAACGCAGAACACGACTGGAGTATGAGACAAAGGTGGATTTATTGAGATGGAGCAGGTGAAGGGAAGGTGGGGGGTGCAGTGGCTGGGCTGGATGGAACTGGGCCGCAGGCGAGGCAGGAGCCGGGGGAGAGAGACCGGAGCTGGAGCAGGCAGGTGAGGCAAGGGCAGGGAAGACCGGCAGGCTGATGGGTTTCGGTGGGGAGACAAGAGGAAGGAGGCACACAAGGGATCACTAGAGACAAGAACAAACAATTAGACAGGTCTGAAGGCATACAGGAGAGATAAACTCAGAATAACGCAAGTGAGGCCGAGAAAGCGAATACCACGGTATTTGGCAGAACAATCTGGCGAAGAGTGGATGAAGAGCCGGGGTTTAAGTACTGCAGGGTTGATTACTTGATAGGAGGCAGGTGTGGAGGAGAGGCAGGGCCGGGAGAGAAAGCCACACCCACGCCACACACACACACATAACCACATGGAGACAGAACATAGAGACAGACAGGGGAGGCAAAAACATAGGGGAACCCTGGGGTCGGGGCTGGGGCCGTGACAGTAATGTGCAAGATCCTCGTTTTCTTGTCACCTTTGGGTGCTCATCACTGTGGTGTTCCTCACTGCTCTTCCCAGAGATCACCTGTCAATCAAACAGTGTGTCCAGTACTGTGACGTCTTTCTCCTTGTATTTTATGCTGATGGAGTTTGAGTTCCTGTAGGTGGCGCTCTTTTCTCTGTCTGTTTCACTGCTCATGCTGACTACCCAGAGGATTTCTCCCAGGAAACACCTACCTGACACCGGGTCTTAAGAACAGCAAATGGAAAAGCTTCATGAACTGACTAGAGGTTGATAACTGTTGTGTTATAGTGATCAGATAGAGAGAGAGAGAGAGAGAGAGAGAGAGAGAGAGAGAGACAGAGAGAGAGAGAGACATTTATTTGGATGGAAATCTTGCAGATTATTACTTTGATGTGATTAAACAAGACTGACACATATTATTATTATTACATTTTACAGTTAGTTACATGGTTTTATTTCTAAAGGTTAAAGTGAAAGTCATATAGGTTTACTACTACTACTACTACTACTACTACTACTACTACTACTACTCCTAGCTAACCTAACGCTGTCTGACCAAATCATATTAAAGCTTAACAAGTCCAGATTCTGTTCAGTCCCACGATGCGTTTGTGGTGATGACGTATATTTCCTTCTGATTGAGGAAGAACTAAGGTGTGAAGATTCATAGATCAAGTTAAATGTTCATAAAGGAGCATTAAAGAAAAGAAAGTGCTCTATACTGTGATGGAGTTTGGTAGTATAACAGGTATAGAGGAGTGAACAGGCCCTGACAGATCAGAATGTCTCTTGATGTCCATGGTGCTGTGGGAAGAAGACAGATATGATGATGTTTCAGTGGCTGTGAAATGTTGGTTCCTCATCGCAGCTTTAATTTGTGCTGAGAGATGTACAGGAAGTATTTTGGCCGGGTGGTTTTGTGTTGTCATGGTGACCACATCAGCTTCTGAACCACAACGGGCTGATAGAAACAGCCAGTTGACAGCCATGTAAGGAAGGAGACGAGAGGCTATCAGCCACACAGAACAGACTTCATGTCCTTGGTTGGACTCTCACCCTGCTTTCAGACAGAAAGTGATCCAAAGATGGAAAGTCAATGGAAAGAGGAGAACGGATCAAGATGGACGCAGCATCGCTCAAGGCAGCGTGAACTGAGACAGAGAGGCGTTCGCTTGAGTTGAAATGTTTTGACTTGAACCAGAAATGTGCTGGACACACTGAAGTGAAAACCAATCAGCTTCAAGCAGGACTCGATCCAAGCATTTGTAAATTACTTTACAATATGGATGATGATCTCACTATAGCGCCACCTAGCAGGGAAGTCCATTTACCACTGATCACTGATCAATCTGCACGAAAAGTAAAGGTCCCATAATATAGGATCATCATTTATCATCATATTATCACATCACAGCATCTTTGATCAAACATTTATTATCAAAGATGTTTAATGAAGACTGAAATCCATCCAATCAGGCCAGTTTGCAGCATTTGAACTGGACAGCCTCCACCCAGCAGGTTGACCTCAATTCAGTTAGAGGAGCTGGTGTTGTCGGCCAATCAGGGTCCAGAATTGTGAATTTTAAGAATAGCTAATTCAATTCAACTTTTAACTAAATTACATTTATTTGTAAAACATCATGAAGACCATTCTTCTTCTCCTGAACCAGAGTACTGAGAACAAAATCATGAAAACTCAATAATATGGGAACTTTGAAGAAAAAACAAGCAATTGGTCATGTACAACGAGCCTCTCCAAAAAAAATGGGAACAAGCAGGTTGTTTTATATATTGACCACACAGGCCTGTGAGCTGTACAGCTACAAGACCGCCCTCACCAGAATCCAACACAAAGATGTGAAAAAAGATGGTTTCCTATATGGAGCCAACAAGTAGGAGGAGGTGTTACGCTGTTTAGTTTTGAGGTTTGCAGTGACGTCAATAGGCAAACGGTGTGCTGTTGTCCATGTAGACTTCTAACAGACAGACATATCTGCATTTCACCAGATTTGCCACTAGATGGTGCTACAACTGAACCATTTCTTTCTGACAGCAGAACAGAGTCTTTACCTCCATCCTCATCTTGACACTGCTGCTGAGCACAGATCAGAGTAAATGGTTTCCAGTAGACTTCATATCAAAGTAAAAGTCAGAATATTATCCAAAATAAGAGACATTTGATTAATTCCACAGCATTTCTTCAACAGTTCTTATCTACGTTTGTGCGTACAAAGGGCTCATGCATGAGGCCCAATGAGAAGATGTTATCCCATCATATACTTTTATATTGAAGAATTTCAAAGCAAAGAAATAGAAATGTGAATCATTGAGAGTATATAATAGTGAAGGTGCAGTAGGAGAGGGAGGACTATAGAAAGATGTCCACTAAAACCACTAATCATAATGGGGCTATAGAAAGAGTTCCTACATTATGGGACAAATGGACATTCCTGCTGTAAATACTAGGTGGTGCTACAATGAGATCATCATCCATATTGTAAAGTCATTTACAAATGCTTGGATCGAGTCCTGCTTGAAGCTGATTGGTTTTCACTTCAGTGTGTCCAGCACATTTCTGGTTCAAGTCAAAACATTTCAACTCAAGCGAACGCCTCTCTGTCTCAGTTCACGCTGCCTTGAGCGATGCTGCGTCCATCTTGATCCGTTCTCCTCTTTCGATTGACTTTCCATCTTTGGATCACTTTCTGTCTGAAAGCAGGGTGAGAGTCCAACCAAGGACATGAAGTCTGTTCTGTGTGGCTGATAGCCTCTCGTCTCCTTCCTTACATGGCTGTCAACTGGCTGTTTCCATCAGCCCGTTGTGGTTCAGAAGCTGATCTGGTCACCATGACAACACAAAACCACCCGGCCAAAATACTTCCTGTACATCTCTCAGCACAAATTAAAGCTGCTGATGACGAACCAACATTTCACAGCCACTGAAACATCATCATATCTGTCTTCTTCCCACAGCACCATGGACATCAAGAGACATTCTGATCTGTCAGGGCCTGTTCACTCCTCTATACCTGTTATACTACCAAACTCCATCACAGTATAGAGCACTTTCTTTTCTTTAATGCTCCTTTATGAACATTTAACTTGATCTACGAATCTTCACACCTTAGTTCTTCCTCAATCAGAAGGAAATATACGTCATCACCGTATATCATACTGTCTCTCTCTCTTTCTCTCTCTCCCTCTCTCTCTGTCTCTGTCTCTCTCTCTTTCTCTCTGCCTCTCTCTCTCTGTCTCTCTCTCTCTCTCTGTGTGTCTTTCTCTCTCTCTGTCTCTGTCTCTCTGTCTCTCTCTTTCTCTGCCTCTCTCTCTCTGTCTCTGTCTCTCTCTCTCTCTCTGTGTCTCTCTCTCTCTCTCTCTCTGTCTCTCTTTCTCTCTCTCTCTCCCTCTCTGTCTCTGTCTCTCTCTGCACTGCATGCTGGGAGTCAGGTGTGTGAGCGTGGTGCTGCTGAGTGAATCCTGTTGGAAACTTTACTATTCTTGCTGTGTCTTGGTTGTTTTTCCCCGCACAATAAGGTAAGAGGAGTTTAATTCTTTAAACTAGGTGAGTAAGTGATAATTGTATTGAACTGTTAATTGTTGTTAGTGTAGTGAGGATGGCGTCTCTCCCTAGCGGGGGAACGCCGTCCCTGTCTATCCGCCACGGGGTGAGGATAGTGTTGGAGCCCAAGTTCACTGTGGAGGAAGTTCTGCTGGCTGTCGGTCAGCAGGTCGGTCATGAGAACATCTCTTACGGCTCGCGCATGAATAAAGCTGTGGTTGTTTTTCTCCAGGAGGAGCGTTATGTTAATCTATTGATTCAATCGGGCATTTTTCTGAGCGATAGTTATGTGAGTGTAGCGCCGCTGGCGGTCCCTTCGACCCGGGTTACGGTGTCCGGTGTGCCGCCGTTCATCCCTAACGAGGCCCTGGAGCGAGAGCTGCAGCGGTTTGGGAAGTTTGCCAGCGCTTTCAAGACCGTGGGCCTTGGATGCAAGGACCCCAAACTGAAACACGTCCAGTCTCTCCGCAGACAGGTGTTCATGTTCCTGGACTCTCCCACTCAGACCCTGGAAGTCTCTTTCAGGGTGAAATATGATAACGGCCACTACATGGTCTTCGCTAGTTCTGGTAGTCTGAAATGTTTCGAGTGTGGAGACGTCGGACACAAGCGCTCGTTCTGCCCTCACAGGCAGCAGACAGCGGGGCCTGCTGCAGTCAGCACCCCGCCTCCAGACCCCGGAGCCGCGGAAACCAGGCCGTCCAGCTCCGAGGGAGCGGGGGGGCAGTCGGGACCGGCTCAGGTTGCAGGCTCTGATACACCCTCGGTGGTCCATGGGGCAGATAAAGAGGAGGAATCAGGGCCCAGTAGAGCTCTACAGGACAGTATGGGAGACGTGGCTTCTCCGTCACCAGCCAATCAGGAGACAGATAGTCAGCCAGTTGTGGAAAGTGAGGAGGCTAGAGAGGAAGTGGAAAGAGGTTTTGATGTAGTTGATGAGAGTTTTGATGTAGTTGCTGAACATGTTGATAACTCAGATGAAGAAATGCAAGATGATGATGCTTTCTCTGATTTTTCTGATATTTTGTCACAAGAGGATCAGCAGCTGTACTCCGTGAAAGAAGTGAATGATTTCTTGGACCAAACTTTTGGCAGACACACTATGGAAGTGACTGAGTTTTTTCCGGATGTGCAGCAGTTTATTAAATCAGTTACTAAAATCAGAAAGGAAGCAAGTTTTGAACAACTGAGCAAACAGAAGAGGTATAGATTAAAGAAAATACTGACCAAGCTTAGAAAAGGGAAAGCTCCTCTCCGTGTAAAGAAATAAAAATGGGTGAAACACAACGGGTGTCTTCTTCTCACTGGTCTCCTTCCACTGTCTGTCTTGTCTCTCTCCTTTTCTATCTCTTAATGGATAGTTTAAAAATAGGAACCCTTAACATCAATGGAGGCAGGGATAGGAACAAGAGGGCTCAGCTTAGGGAAGTAATTACAAACAAGAGTGTTGACGTAGTTTTTCTGCAGGAAACACACAGTGATAGGGCCAATGAGGTAGACTGGGGAATGGGCTGGAAGGGACAGTATTTCTTTAGTCATGGGTCTAATATCAGCGCAGGAGTAGGAATACTGTTTTCTCAGAGACTAAAGATCACTGATTTATCTTCATGTGAGGTAGAGCAGGGCAGGCAACCATTGAAGACACAGTTTTTATTTTTATAAATATATATGCACACAATCATGGCACAGACCGTGTTAGACTTATTAAAAAACTAAACGATTTTATAAAGCAACATGATAGCAACTCCCTGCTAGTGTTAGGAGGAGACTGGAACTGCACCACAGACTTCAGGGTTGATAGAAATGGAGAAGAGCCCCACCCTCAGTCAGCCTCATCCTTGTCAAGTTTAATAAGAGAACACAGACTGGTGGATGTATGGAGAGAGAGGAACCCCGCAGTTCGACAGTATACATGGGTGAAGGTAGCGGAGAATAGTATCAGCGCAGCGAGATTGGACAGAATATATGTAAATAGAAACCACAGCAATAAGGTGATGAAAGCCGAAATATCACCTGTCGGCTTCTCTGATCACCACATGGCTACAGTAAACCTGGCCTTGTCGATGCATAAAAGACGAAGCTGCCATTGGCATTTTAACACCAGACTACTGCAAGACAAGGCTTTCTGTGATTTCTTTTCTGTCTTTTGGGATAGATGGAGATTAAGAAAAATCAGTTTTGAGAGTCTAGCTCTGTGGTGGGAGGTGGGTAAAACACAAATATGAATTTTCTGTCAGCAGTATAGGGCACATTCAACAGATACAGAAAAAAACACTATAGAAAGGTTAGAAGAAGAAATCAGGTTACTTGAACATAACGCAATACATCACCGAAGATCTGACATGGTCCACACACACTGACACTCTGGTGAGAAAGGCGAGGCAGCGCCTTTACCACCTCAGGCAGCTGAGGAAATTCAAAGTCTCCCGGAGGATCCTTCAGTCCTTCTACTCTGGAGCTGTAGAGAGCATCCTGACAGGAAGCATCACTGCCTGGTTTGGCAACAGCTCCGCTCAGGACAGGAAGGCTCTGCAGAGAGTAGTGCGTTCGGCCGAGCGCACTATTGGAATTACACTCCCCACCCTGCAGGACTTGTACACCAGGAGGTGCAGAACCAGAGCCTGCAGGATCATGAAGGATCCTCACCACCCCAACAACGGACTGTTTCAGCTGCTGCGGTCAGGCAAGCGCCTCCGTAGTCACGCTGCAAAAACAGAGAGACTGAGACGGAGTTTCTTTCCTCAGGCCATCAGGACTGTGAACTCCGACCTCACCAGGGCCCCCACCAAGACACACACACTGCCCCTCTTATGGACACACACACACACACACACACACACACACACACACACACTTAGGTAATGACTACACATAATTTATATACATATATACAATTTCTCATATTTCTCATATTACTATAATTTTGTAGTGCTCTTACTGTAAATATTGTGTTGTTTTTTTTTTTTATATAAGAGCTCTTACTGTAATACTGTAAATATTGTGTTGTTCTTTTATTGTAAATACTGTGTACTGTTGCCCTTTGCACATTCCCGTTGAGCATTGCCACTTTTTCATTTCACTGCACACCCCGTGTGTGTATGTGACAAATAAAGTTCTTGAATCTTGAATCTTGAATATGAATGATCATGGGATAGACAGGAACCTGGAGAAGAAGAAGAGGGCTTTAGGTTATTTTCTCCAAGAGAAAGCCAAGGGGGCTTTAATCAGAGCCAGAATCACCACTCTGAGGGATATGGACGCTCCTAGTTCCTTCTTCTTTAGATTGGAACAAAAGACTAAAGAACAGAATCAAATGCTCCACCTACAGCTTCCCAATGGGGATATAACATCTGACCCAGCTGAGATGAGGAAGCTAGCCATGGATTTTTACATGGACCTTTTTAATGCAGTGGACTGTGACTCTTCTAGCCAGAAGGAGATACATGAAGGGCTGCCTAAGCTGAGCCCAGAACAGGCCACATCTCTCGATGGCAACATCACTTTTGATGAACTGTCCACAGCAACTCGGCAGTTGTCTTATGGTCGCTCACCTGGAATCGATGGACTTCCTGCAGAATTTTATAAGCGTTTCTGGGGACTGCTTGGATCGGACCTGTACGATGTGTTCAAGGAGTGTTTTAAATCTGGGACTTTACCTCTAAGTTGCACAAGAGCGGTTTTGTCATTGCTTCCAAAAAAAGGAGACCTTGGTCTACTAAAGAACTGGAGACCAGTTTCTTTGCCCTGTACAGACTACAAGATACTATCTAAGTGTCTTTCAAATAGACTGAAACATTATATGGACACCATTGTACATGTCAATCAAACATATTGTGTACCTGAGCGGACAATAATGGATAACCTGTTTTTAATACGGGATATCATTGATCTATCAAATTTTGAAAAGCAAGATTTAGGGTTGTTATCGATTGACCAAGAAAAAGCGTTTGATAGAGTAGATCACAAATATCTGTTCAAAACACTTGAGACCTTTGGTGTAGGCAAAGCTTTTATTTCTTGGATCCGGTTGTTGTACTCAGGGGCTTCTGTCATGTTAAAGGTGGGTGGTGGACTCAGTCGGCCAGTTAAAGTATATAGGGGCATAAGACAAGGTTGCCCGTTATCAGGACAGCTCTACTCTCTGGCTATAGAACCTCTATTAAGCAAACTTAGACAGAACCTACAGGGGTTGTCTCTAAATGGTGGTCAGGAGGGGAGCACTGTAGCTTTGTCTGCATATGCAGATGATGTAACAGTGTTCATTAGAAGGCAGGAGGATGTTCAGGTTCTCATTCAGAACCTGACATTGTATGAGAGGGCATCATCTGCCAAAGTCAACTGGGCAAAATGTGAGGGATACTCTGTAGGGCAATGGCAGGGGAAAGACCCACCTGAGCTACCAGGAGGGGTAGAGTGGAGTCAGGTAGGTATAAAGTGTTTAGGCATTTTTTTTAGGCAATGAGGAGCATGAAAAGAAAAACTGGGAGGGAATAGTGGAGAA